>BQKN01000080.1:174146-241905 GCA_022839385.1 Asparagus kiusianus | reverse complement strand
ATTAATGGATATCCTTGACAATGAGGAGGATTCCCTCCTTGACAATGATGTGACACAATCTGATGGGAACATCCGGACGCGTACACGAAATTTTCGCCGAGTTTATCAGCGCAGGAGGCGCCATGTTGCAGCATTACGGTTTTGATTTCAGTTGTAATAATTAGTTTGAATTTTAAATTTTTTAATTTCGAATTTTTGAATTTTGATTTTATTTGGTAGTTAATTAGCTGATTGATTGTAATTGATTATGAGAGAGGTTTGAGGGATTTAGAGATAATTCAAATCTGTAATTTTTATTTAAGAACTCTTGTAATCAGAAATGGGATTATTGAAGAATGAATGAAATTTATTTTTGCTAAAACTAAGGTGTGAAACCCTAGTAAGTAATTTCGTTTTCTTCTCTGCGGCCATCTTAACAAAAGAATAAAAAAAATCCCTTGTTCATCTCCTTCCTCCAGCACCTCTACCAAAGCTCACCCTTGTCATCATCTTCAGCCTCCGCTCCATCTCCATTCGCAACCACAAACCCTCATCCACCATCTCCTCTCACAAACCGCGGCTCCAGCTCATCCTCTACAACCCCGCGAACGTCATCATCATGCACAAGCTCCGCTCCCTGTTCCCCTTGCCCAGCCGTCCACCTCCGACAGCAGACCCCACCCCCGATCTCCTCCTCCCCTCCACCTCCGACAGCAGACCCCACCCCCGATCTCCTCCTCCATAAATAGCCGTGCCCAACCCTCGCCCCCTCCACCAGCACCCCTATAAACAGCCCCTGCTTCCCATCGCTCCCGAACACCCGCCGCCCCTGAACCCTAGTCGCCGCCATCAGCCACACATCCAAGCAGTTTCATCGCCGCCTCAGTCACCCCGAACGTCTTCACCTCATCCTGCCGCCGTCTGCGTCCACCGCCGCTTGTTTCATCCCATCGCCAACGCCCGTCGTCACCAACCGATCGGACCACCATCGTGCTTCCACCGCTTCGCCCCTCTTCATCAGGTCGAAGCAGCACCGAACAGATCTGTCGGATCTGTTTCTTTGAACAAGCCTGGCCAATTTTATTTGGGTCTGGTTTGTGTTGGATCAAACTTGAACCAGTTCAGTCTGACGCAGGTTTTGTTTCCTTTCGACCCTGTATTTTCGGAACTGTTATTGCGGACGTGTTAATCTAAATTTTAATATCAATTGATTGTGTCGTATTTAGTTTGATTAGTGAGCGAGTGATTCTGCTGCTAAGTATTTTTTTGCTAATCTAAATATTACAAATTGAACTGTATTTAAAGAACGAATCATTACATTAGTTATCTGAATAATTTTACAAAGGCTCAAACTTAGTACATCGCAACTTTTGCTTAAAAACCATCGTTCGCTTCATTTTACTCTTTAACTTCGTGCTTAGATCGATCGCTGACTTAGTGAAGCTCTGTTGTCACGAATCTTCATACCTGCATAATATTGTTTCACATCATTTTTTGTATCAGAGCGTGGTTCTAGGTTAGGAAATTTTTTTTAGTTGAGTCTTTATTAAAAAAAAATCAGTCATCTCATTTAATTTTTGTGCACCCATTCATATCATCTAGTTGTTAGTACATGCCCACTCGCACGGGTCTACCCTATCGATTAGGAGAGTCAAGTAAATCAATTAGTGAGTCCAGCATGTCAGGTAGTGCAAATCCCGAATTCTCCGAAATTCTTAAGCAAATCGCTGAGCTAACAGGAAAAATAGGTAACTTAGCCCAAGAGAGTAGAGCTACCAATGAAAGGTTCGCTAGGATCGAGGAAACACGTGTTGCAACCCCGCCGTCGCAAGATCAAGGTTATCAACATATCGCCCCACCGCTGCAAGGTCAAGGCTATGGAAACATCGTTCAGCGCCCCCCACAACAATTTGTACCTGATCCGGATGCGCGATACCTGAGTATTAAGGTCAGTGCACCTACCTTTGACGGTAAGCTCGACCCACAAGCTTTCTTGGACTGGCTGAAAAGCATGGATCGTTACTTTGATTGGTACGCCCTGACGGAACCCCGAAAGGTCAAGTTCGCCGCTATGAAGCTTACCGGGTCTGCCTGCCAATATTGGACCAACCTCGAAACGTTGAGACATATTAGAGGTAAGTTACCGATTACCACTTAGCGAGAAATGACCAACGAACTTAAATAGAAATACCTTCCGCCATCATTTTATCATCGATTGCTAGATAAGTGGCATCATCTCACTCAAGGAACCAAATCTGCGAAAGAATACGTCGCACAATTTGACGAATTGTTCACTCGATGCAACACTATTGAACAAGAGACGCCAATGAAAGTCTTGTCGAAATTTAGAGCTGGATTGAGAAATGATCTGCAAACCGAACTCTTTGCTAGGGGAGTAGACACCCTTGAGAAAGCTTACGCATTAGTTCAAGACCTAGATGAAGCCAAATCCCATCAATCTTATAAGAGTCAAGAATTTAGAATTCATTCCTCCCAATCTTCCCGTGCCACTACGTCTAGTCATCATCCGGGTCGATCTAACCCCAGTTCCTCCCAGTCTAAAGTCGACCCAAAAGGTAAGGAACCGGAGAAAGATTTCTCTAAGATTGGCGCTCACGTTAAGTGCTACAAATGCCAAGGGTATGGGCATGTTTCTGCGAACTGTCCGACCCGTCACAAGGTTGCTATCATCGATGGACAATACGAATACGAACCTGAACCTGACAGTGACGAGTTTGTCCATCAAGTTGATGATACCGATGATTTCGAGGATGATGCGGATGATACTATCTTAGGTTGTCTTAGATAAATTAAAACTCCTACCGTATCAGTTGTCAGATGCGCCATCTCTCAACCCAAGGCTGTTGATGATTGGAAACATACTTCCATTTTCCATACGTTCACAAAAATTAATAATAAAAATTGTAAAGTGATCGTGAACAGTGGAAGTTGTATTAACGCGGTCTCCTCAGCTGTGATCGCTAAGCTTGGTCTTAAGGTTGTGCCCCACCCTAATCCATACAAGGTATCATGGATTAACGACACCGTACTCAATGTCCAAGAGAGATGTTTAGTCCCTCTTTAATTTGCCATTTTTAAGGACAAAGTTTAGTGCGATGTTCTGAAAATGGATGTGGGTCAGATTATTCTTGGAAGGCCCTGGTTATTTGATAATAACGTTCATATCTTTAGGCGATCCAACATGCTATTGTTTGAGCACGACGGGAAAAAGGTCAAGATCCTTCCGGTTTAACCAAAAGGAAATGACAAGAAGGCCGATCCAAACAAGTCTTCCCAAGGCGTTAACATTATTGGAGCCAAAGAGATTGATCATGAATTGACCAACGGAGCTCCTACTTTCGCCCTCACCGCTAGAGAAACTCCGAAGGATATTTCTAACGTGATTCCCCCAGAAGTCGTTACTGTGTTGGAAGAATTTTCTGATGTCTTCCCTGAGGACCTCCCGGACCAATTACCCCCGATACGTGATATCCAACACGCAATTGATTTAGTCCTGGGAGCAACTCTTCCTAATTTGCCTCACTATAGAATGAACCCCAATGAGCACGCAGAGCTGAAGAGGCAAATTGATGAGCTGTTGAAGAAAGGCTTTGTCAAAGAAAGCATGAGCCTCTGTGCGGTCCCCGCATTACTGATGCTAAAGAAAGACGGAACATGGCGTATGTGTGTGGATAGCCGTGCGATTAACAAGATCACGGTGAAATATCGTTTTCTCATTCCCCGGTTGGATGACATGCTTGATCTAATGTCAGAAGCCACTATTTTTTCTAAGATTGATCTTAAGAGTGGCTACCATCAGATTCGTATCCGTCCCGGTAACGAATGGAAGACCGCTTTCAAGACGAAAAATGGATTGTACGAATGGATGGTCATGCCCTTTGGGTTGACTACGCTCCGAGCACTTTTATGAGAGTGATGACTCAAGTACTCCGCCCCTTCACAGAAAAATTTTTGGTTGTGTACTTCGAAGATATCCTTATTTACAGTAACTCTCGTGAACAACACCTGGACCATCTGCTTTAAGTCTATACCGTGTTAAGAAAAGAGCAACTTTATGCCAATCCTAAGAAGTGTACTTTTCTTACACAACAAGTCATTTTTCTAGGATTCGTGGTCTCGTCTGAAGGAGTATCTGCTGACCCTGAAAAGGTTAGAGCTATCGAAAAATGGCCCGAACCCAAGAACATCAGAGACGTTCGAAGCTTTCACGAACTCGCTACTTTTTATCGTCGATTTATTAAAGGGCTTCAGTACCATCATGACCTCTATTACCGATTGCTTGAAGAAATGTGAGTTTGAGTGGTCAAAAGCTGCTACCAAGGTATTTGAAGAGATCAAGCAAAGGATGTCACAGGCTCTTATTATGCGCCTGTCCGATTTTTCTAAAGTCTTTCAAATTGCGTGCGATGCCTCTTGTATTGGTATAGGTGGAGTCATATCTCAAGAAGGACATCTCGTTGCTTACTTTAGTGAGAAGCTGAATGACACTAGGTAATGTTATTCCACCTATGATAAAGAGTTCTATACGGTGATACAATCTCTTCGACACTGGCGTCACTATCTGCTACCACAAGAATTCGTCATATATTCTGACCATGAAACCCTTCGATATATTCACTCCCAAAAGAAGTTGAACGCCAGACATGGTCGTTGGGTTGAATTCCTCCAGGATTATACATACACGATCAAACATAAAGCAGGAGTAGAAAATAAGGCCGCCGACGCACTCAGCCGCCGCATGCACCTCCTCTCCACTTTGAGTGCGAAAGTAATCGGCTTTGAGAAAGTCAAAGGCCAATATGAATCATGCCCTGATTTTAGCAAAGTTTATACTTTGCTGAATGATGGGATGACCCGTGAAATTGATGGCTTTCTCCTAAAGAATGGATATCTTTTCCATTTTCGCAAGTTGTGTATTCCCGACACCTCCCTGAGAGAATTTTTAATTTGGGAATTACACGCTGGAGACCTTGCAGGACATTTTAGGAATAATAAGACTGTCGAGGCAGTTGAAAGCCGTTTCTATTGGCCAAGCATTAAACGCGACATTGTTAGACTAGTAGGTCGATGTCACATCTGCCAGCTGGTGAAACAACATAAGCATAACACTGGCTTGTACACCCCTCTCCCTGTACCAAGTTGTCCATGATAGGATGTTAGTATGGATTTCGTGTTAGGACTCTCAAAAACAATTAGAAAACACGATTCTGTCCTTGTTGTTGTGGACCGGTTCTCCAAAATGGCCCACTTCATACCGTGCTTTAAAACTTCTGACGCTTCTCATGTGGCCAAGCTATACTTCAACGAGGTTGTTAAACCGCATAGACTTCCGAAAACAATTGTGTCTGATAGGGATGTTAAATTTACAAGTTATTTTTAGAAAACTCTTTGGCACAAAATGGGAACTAAACTTCAATTCTCTATGGTTTTTCATCCCCAGACCGATAGTCAAACTGAGGTAGTCAACCGGAGCTTAGGTAACCTATTGCGATCGTTAGTTGGTGAGAATCTTAGGAATTGGGATCAACATCTGTCTACTGCTGAATTTGCTTATAATAACTCTGTTAATATGTCTACAGGTGTCAGTCAAGCTAAAATCGTGTATGGTTACAAATCTAGACAGCCTATAGATCTTGTCCCCGTGTCTGCACATCATAGAGTATCTGAGTCGGCATCTGTATTTGTATCTCGCATTCATGACTTGCATAAAGACATCAGTAAGATGATCAATGACAGCAATGCTAACTATAAAATGCGAGCAGATCTAAGAATGAGGTTTAAAGAATTTAATGTTGGTGATTATGTGATGGTTCGGATACGTCCGGAACGGTTTCCTCCGGGAACTGTTAAAAAGTTACATGCGCGAAGTACAGGACCTTTTAAAATTCTCAAGAAAATTAATGATAATGCTTATGTTCTCGATCTTCCCAAAGGTTTTAATATTGGTTCGACTTTTAATATTGAGGATTTAGTAGAGTACAAAGGCCCACATTTTAACCCTGATAATCCACCGGTTGATGAGCCTACCCCTGAGCCTATTTCTGAGAGCTCTCATTTACCTCCACTTCCCCAGATATCACCCACATATACAGCACAAGACATTAATACTATTATTGATGACAACATTGTTTCTACTAGCAATGCTGGTATCCGCAGGTACTTGGTATGTTGGAAAGGACGCCCTGAGTCTGATGACACTTGGCTCGATAGGGGTGACTTACAAAGGCTGGATCAAGATCTTCTTGGGCAGTATGACAGCCGTTCTGATTTACACTTGACAGAGTTGAGTTCTCTCCCACCCGGGGAGAATGATGGGGACATCCGGACGCATACACGAGATTTTCGCCGAGTTTATCAGCGTAGGAGGCGCCATGTTGCAGCATTATGGTTTTGATTTCAGTTATAATAATTAATTTGAATTTTAAATTTTTGAATTTTGAATTTTTGAATTTTGATTTTATTTGGTAGTTAATCAGCTGATTGATTATAATTGATTATGAGAGAGATTTGAGGGATTTAGAGATAATCCAAATCTGCAATTTTTATTTAAGAACTCTTGTAATTAGAAATGGGATTATTGAAGAATGAAAAATTTATTTTTGCTAAAACTGAGGTGTGAAACCCTTTCTTCTCTACAGTCATCTTAACAAAAGAATAAAAAAATCCCCTGTTCATCTCCTTCCTCCAGCACATCCACCAAAGCTCACCCTTATCATCATCTTCAGCCTCCGCTCCATCTCCATTCGCAGCCACAAACCCTCATCCACCATCTCCTCTCACAAACCGCGGCTCCAGCTCATCCTCTGCAACCCCGCGAACGTCATCATCATCCACAAGCTCCGCTCCCTGTTCCCCTTGCGTAGCCGCCGATCTGTTCTCCCCTCCACCTCCGACAACAGACCCCACCCCCGATCTCCTCCTCCATAAATAGTCGCGCCCAATCCTCGCCCCCTCCACCAGCACCCCTATAAACAGCCCCTGCTTCCCATCGCTCCCGAACACCCACCGCCCTTGAACCCTAGTCGCCGCCATCAGCCACGCATCCAAACAGTTTAATCGCCACCTCAGTCACCCCGAACGTCTTCACCTCATCCTGCGGCCGTCTACGTCCACCACCGCCTGTTTCATCCCGTCACCAACGCCCGTCGTCACCAACCGATCGGACTGCCACCGTGCTTCAACCGATTCGCCCCTCTTCATCAGGTCGAAGCAGCACCGAACAGATCTGTCGGGTCTGTTTCTTTGAACGAACCTGGCCCATTTTATTTGGGTCTGGTTTGTGTTGGATCAGACTTGAACCAGTTCAGTACGCAGGTTTTGTTTCCTTTCGATCCTGTATTTTCGGAACTGTTATTGCGGACATGTTAATCTCAATTTTAATATCAATTGATTGTGCCGTATTTAGTTTGATTAGTGAGCGAGCAATTTTGCTGCTAAGTATTTTTTGCTAATCTAAATATTACAAATTGAACTTTATTTAAAGAACAAATCATTACATTAGTTATCTGAATATTACAAATTGAACTGTATTTAAAGAACGAATCATTACATTAGTTAATCTCAATTTTAATATCAATTGATTGTGCCGAACAGATCTCTCTCTCTCTCTCTCTCTCTCTCTCTCTATATATATATATATATATATATATATATATATATATATATATATATGAAACCACCATCTTAGCGCCTAGTTTACTAGCTATTATCTCTTCCAGGTTGATTTCTTTTATATTAAAAATGACTTTAGTTAGATTTTTAATAGTTGGTGATATTCTGTTCGTTATTCAGGTATATTGTGGTCTGCAAATAATGATGCCTAAGATGGAATTTCTTCCATAGAGCTCAATTCATATAAGCTTGGAAATGAACCAGCTCGACCTCAACTACAACCTGCCAGCAATCTCCACCCCATACCAAATGCAACCTTTCCTATTTCGTTTGCTGAGAATAAGTTGATTCACGAGGTTAGATATTATCACATTATAGACTAATCATACTATCTCCCTCCCTCCATATTATTGGGCTGAAGGCACAACTTACATATATGTTTATGCAGCTCTGATTTAAAGATCCTCACCAAGCATCTGGCCTCTAGCGTTTACTTTTCACATAATAAGATACTCAACAAGATATTATCTTAAACCATATATCTAGAGTAGTGGGTTAGGCTCCACATGTATTTGGAAATTCATTATGCAAAATAGATGGAGGAAGAAGTACAGATTGACATTCAACACCAAACAAATAATGAGGGATTGAACAGTTAATTAAATGAATCATGCAGATCAAGGACATGGCAAATCAAACCTTTTTTGCTTGATCTTCCTTCAGCTTAGCCACACGTATTCTCTCAGTTGACAACTCAATCTTCTTTCGCAAGTGCTCAAGTGCTTAAAACACATAAAAGCACATACAAGTTTTCCACACATTAGTCGGTAAAGTGTCTACAAATGCAGTTAAATAGAGTTCAAACTGACCTGCTTTCTTTGGCCCAGCTGTAAGTTTCAATTCTAAATTAAGATTCTCAAGTTCTCTTTCGACTTCACGAATTTTTGTATAGTTTTGTTGGATATACCTGAGTTAATTGCGAAGTTTAAGTTGGTAATTTTCAGTACCAATCTTAGATGCCAAAAAAAATAAAAAATAAAAAAAAGTAAAAAATAAAACTAAAAAATTCCAGTGTTATTAGGCTGGTGGAACATATGAGAAGAATCAAAAGTAAGGAACCCAAGACAACTTATGAACCAGCTTCAGCAATTTGTGGAAATATATTGGCCTGATGAAATATATTGGCATACTCATACATCATACTAAAGGGAAAAGTGATCCTCTGATACACAATACATATCAATTGAAATCCATGCTAGAAGATGAAACAGGAACCTAACGTAAAATGAATGAAACATTTCCTTTGCCCAAGTGCTTCTTATATGAGAAAGATAACAAAGGCAGATACTGAATGAGCATGTCTAATCTTATAAGGTCATGCCACCTTAAGTAAATAGGAAGCAGTTCATAACTTAACAATGTCTATTCTCTGTTCATTCACTGCCATCAACTATCTGCATAGAATAATTGTAGACAAGGATATTGATATTACAAACCGAATGATCTCATGCCTAGAACACTTCTGGTCAATCACAATCATACTTTCTGATTGCTAAGGAATATATTATGAGATATTGTTGAGATATTGGGAGATATGATTGAATATGATTTTATCTCATACTTATTTTATAATATCCTACTAATATCTTGGCCTTTCTCTATTTCTCTACACTGATAAAATGCTTGGACATATCATATAAAGTAATAGCTATTAAAGAACAATGCATATGTTGAATGAACATTTGCTTTCGTGTATCTAACATTGTCACATCCTAGCCTATATAAATGTATGCATCCATCTATCCATGCCATACACTACTTAACATATGCATGTATATCATTACGGTGTATTTACTAGAGGGGGGTTGTGAAATTGAGAACACAAACTCCTTTTCACATTATATACAATTCATTTTAGTGTATCTATGTATGACCTGGAATACAAGACACTTCGGACTGACTTCTGGAAGTAAGAACCAACAAGTTTCCTCCACAAATTCATCAATTTCCTTAGACACGCCGGAAAACTAAGCTCAAAATATGGATATTGCATTTCTACAAAATAACAAAAAAAGGGCTTAGGTCAGTATTGCAGTTGCAAATATTGCTAACAGGTCTGTATATCCCAATCATCATGCATAATTTCCTACATTATTTGGACTATTGACTGTCAAGAAGTGCGTATCATGGCATATAGTGTGCTCTAGCTGCAATACTTCAATCATAAACTGTATTGAAGCCAGCATAAAGAAGTAAACTTCGAAAGCGGTCCACATAGTTTAAATTATTAAAGAGATAAAACCTTATAAATATGTTTATCTTTAAAGCACTTGCAAGTCTATTCCTCTAAAAGTCAAACTCATATAAAAGTTAACATCCTTCATGAGATTCTTGCTTTCCTCTACAAGACAAAAAATCAAGTGTCAAATTTACTAATATTTTCGACAAGTGCTGTTTTTCAGAAGATCTGAAGATGCACGGAACTATCACTATACATCAATGAGCCTCTGCACAGGCAGTGTCGGTACCAACATGGACCTTCCAACTGGCATGAACATGGATGTGCTAATTGTAACCTTGTAAAATCTTGTAATGTTATGAGGCTAATGTTTATATGATGTTCCAGATCTCCAATTGCATAAATTGTCATATCTAGTCTTAGATATTATTTCTTTATGCTCACTAGCAATATTCAGCTCTCCTGCTCAGAGAAGGTCCTTTAGTGAACAATGGAAACTTATAAAGTAAATCTTTGCTCAACAGTGTCTCTTTGCTCAGAGTAGATCCCTTCCATGTCACTTGATACAGCAGAGACAACCAAAAGGAAGAAGACATAGTGAATGAATTTAACATAATCAAAGATATTGACGCCATCAACCTATTTCTTGGAGGTTGCTCATTTAGTTGGTCCAATAAGTGCAAATATCTAATCTTTCCAAGTTGGATTGTCAAGAAGATGCATGTATCTACTTCCTTCTGCCAACACTTTACCAAAGAAAATATTGAACTACATAAGCATAGCTCTTGATACTGTGTCTCCACCCATGGTCATTGCCCACTAGAAACACTGGCCCCTATTACTGGTGTGGTAGCACCCTAATTTTCAAGCTTTGATCCATGAGAAGTTTTCTCAAGAACTGGAGATCTGGAAACTTTAATAACATAACGCACTAAGTGGTCCAAAAAATCTCTTCTTTAGCATGATACATCTTCTTGAATCAACAAAAGAAACTAGACATCTCGTGAAACTTGATATGCAATAAAGAGTAAGTCGTGTCGATGAATTAGACTGGCAATGGTTGGAAGAATTAAAGTGGAAGCAATTGCCTAAGGTCTCTTGGTCGCGTGTAGGAGATCACAATACAAAGTTATTTCACTCCATGGAAAGCTCTAGAAAGAGTTCGAACCATATTTTCTTCATTGAGCATAATGTTGAAGTGTAGCCTCCAGTAAAGGCATTTTGTGTATGTTATTGTTTGCCACTTCTCCCTATTCGTAAATAGATGATACTCTTCATCTGTAAGTGAAATGGAAAGCATTTTATCAAGATTGAGATGAGAGATGCATGTTTTGAGCCCCATTTGCACAGTGGAGATCAAAGTAGACTGTATTCTAGCAACGGAAAAAGCTCTATGTTCAAAGCGGTTCTCAATAACGTCCCATAAAATTTTCTGGTGACTATCAAATTAAGCTTGTGGCTTTATTTAATGATTTATTTTCACTGCAATGCAGATTTGAGAAGACAACCACTCTATCACTTACAGAGACTCAGATGTTGAGATTTCTGACCATCTAGTCTTGTTAATGGCTCCTTCAAGATCATTATAATATTCCTTACCCTTTTTCTTTGGCTTAATGTTCTAACGTTTGTCGACAATCTACAATATGCACTACAAAAAGACGAACACATATTTGATTGTGTGGCTAGTGCACAAGAGATGGTCGTCGTTTTCGATAGAGTTCACATGAATTCTATCTTCCAAAAGTTGAACTCAAAAAAGATTTTTTTTATTCGGTAATAGAAGAATTCCTCGTTGACTTCCTACTTGCTAAAGGATTCGAACTTTAATGGGTGAATTAAATCAAGTCTCATTTGCATTCCTCCCAGTGCACCCACTACTTCCACTATTCTTAAAGGCATTGCAGGTGCACAAATTCCTTCCCATCAACAAATTCAGCAAGCAGACCCTCTGTCTTCTCATTAATCCATCCTTGTCATCGATGCTTAACAAAAATTCTTACACGCTTGACCCTGTTCACAACCCAATCTGCAGCAAATCTGACCTGTTTCGGAACCTCTATAAAAAGCATCTTTTTGAGAGGCTATGGTTTTTAGGATGAAAGAATAACGTAGCCCTTATTTTCTATTTTCCTATTTTGTGTTTAGGTATTTCATCATTTAGGTTTTCAGTTCTGTTAATGGTGGGATTCAATCTCTTCATCATCTTCTTTAAGCAAAGCTTGTAAGAGTAGTTTCTTTATTAAGATGTAATGTAGGTATAGTTGCCTACTGTATCTAATAGTTACAGAGTTTAGTTTATTGCTTATAGTAGAAGTAGATCCCTGGCTTGATGATGAGTCGTAATCTCCATTATTGGAGTTGCTCTGTAAATAGAATGGTTGATTTTGTTAGCTTCTTGTTGGTTTGATTTTGCAGGTTTTGCTTTGTAATTGAAACCCTTTATGTTACTTGGCATAAAAAAATCCTCGCTACGATATGAAAGTCGGCCTGGTCCTAAAGGTAGAGACTACATCCTTTAGCCTAAGCATCTCGTCGATCAATTATACTAATAACACCATTTTTCTAACTAGACAGGATGATCGGATTGGCAACCGCAATCAGAGTGCATTAAACCGCGGCTGTCTATTCTGGCTTTCTTCATTCTCTTGTGTAACTCTCTGTACTACCCTTTAATTTCCTCTTGCATTGATCATCTTACTATAAATAAAGAGTCCATCCAATCCAAAAGGGCAAAAAAAAGAAAGAAAACTTCTGGATCTCCCGTTTCACGATGAAGCAATTGAAGATCAGACAAAATGCAACACAATCAAAATAAAAATAGTAGAAAATTTGCAACCCAAGTACCAGATCTGTGACTATAAGGAATCAAACGAGCCGTAGACCCCCAAACATACACAGATTTGACAGAGGAAGAGGGGGAATGGATAACATTGGCCTACCTCTTCAACTGAAGTTGCTCGGCCTCAATTTTCTGATGAAATCAAGAGAGTAGCGTTCAGTAACCAAGAATAAATTAGAAAATGAGGAAGATTCGAGAGCGCGCGCGCGCGAGAGAGAGAGAGAGAGAGAGAGGGAGCGGGAATTTTAACATACTCTTTCGGTGTAAGCCATGACGGGATTCTCTCGAGCGATGCCGTCGGGTCCGATCTCAGGGAGGAGAGATTGAGGAGGAGGAGTCGCCATTAGCAGTAAAAAGCGAGCAGAGGATTCAATGGATTCTCTCTTAACAGTTGTTTTTTCGTTGGGAGCACGATTTCACGCTCTATAATATTATCTAAAATGGAGCCCGGGGGGCGTCGAGGCCCAAACCCCTACAATGAATCTCTGATTGCTTGCGAGATCAGGTCAATATTCTACGTTTGATTAGTTTAACTCATGCTGAGTATCGGAGAATTTCAGCAACTGTTGTGTATATTTTGGCTTAATTGCATTTAAATACCCTATAGCTTCCCCTAGTTTGAAGCCTGTACACCATAACTTGTTTTTGGTAGCATTTATATATCCTCGAGTTTTTTAAACTTGCACTCATACACATGCACTTATTTTGGTAGCACTTATATTCTCTAACGTTTTAAAAATGTGCGCTTAAATATCCTTAAGTTTTTAAAAATTGCACTTAAATACCCTCAGTTGTGCAAACTTGAGGGTATTTAAGTACGTGTTCTAAAAATTAAGAATTTTTAGGGTATACAGGTGTCAGTTTTGAAAAACTTTAGAATATTTAAATACAAATTTTAAAAACTTTAGTGAACACAAGTGCTGCTAAAAAAGAGGGTATATAAATGAAAGTTTTAAAAACTTTAGGATATATAAGTGCTGCCAAAATAAGTGAGGATATGTAAGTACAAAGTATGGGACGCTCTAGGGTATTTAGGTGCAATTAACCCATATATTTTCCTCAACAACTTGTGTATTTTGCCTAGAGGCATGTATAATTGTTTTCTAATTTATTTTGCATTAAACTATTAAAAATATGATATAATGGTTGTGAAAATTATAGCAAAATAGAAAAATATTATAATGCAATGAGATAAATATGACTAAAATACCATATTGGTTTTTTTAGTCGGACCTAATGTCTGGGTTGGTTTTTTTTCCCTCTAAAAACTACAAGATATTAAAAGTTAACTAGATTGGAGAGTAAGGCCTAAAATTCATCGCCTTCCTTTTTGCTCCGACAAGGTGTCATATGACGAGACACATGAGACTGATATGGCTGAGATTCATTCATGTTGTTAGAAGGGGAAATGTTTATCTTTGGGCTCAAAAAGGGCTTTATGCAATCGGGTCTCCTCCTCCTTCCTAGGATTCAAATTGGGGGCTCTCCATACTAAATGAGTGCAGTGAGATAATTTTACCTTTTTTAGGATAGTATTGTCTCTTCACGTTATATTTACTAGAACTTTTACCAAAGAGTTAAAGAAAAGACTTAGTTTATATATAACAAAGGGTACAGAGACCAAGTTGAGAAATACATAGACTAAGTTGAGGGAAAAAATACTCTTTCAGGATAGGTTTTGCTATAGTATGCCTTTTGGGCACATATTAAGAACCATTAAATGATTTTCAACTACTTCCGCTATCATAGAAGGATGTGTACAAATTTAATGGTTTCACTTTTATTTTATTAAAACTTGTACTTTGGTGCACGCGATTCGTGCATAAGATAAAATGTGGGGGAAGCGTTTCAATCAAATTGTCAAATAGATTGATAGGTATGGTTTTGCCTTTTCTTTTCTTTTGGATTTTGCCAAGTTTAAGGCCAAACATTTCCTTTTGATTTTGTTAAGTGTGAGCGGTTTTTTGTTGATTTTTTAAGTGCAAGGGCATTTAGAATTAGTTTTTTCAAATATAAGGGTATTTTCAGAATTCCCTTATGTGACGCCCCTGGGTTCACACAAGGCTGCAGTCCAAGGTGAAACCAAGAATGTCAAACCTGCCATGCACCACACCGTGCAATAACATGTTTCACCATCACAATTAACATCTATCTAGTAGAGGCAACAACAGGTGTAGGTACAAAAGCAAGTAAAAGATAATGTAAGAAATAACTGATGAAATGATAGTGATCACATTAATATCTCATCATCCAACATACAGAAAATACATGGTCAATGTCTGAATAGATAAACCGGAATACTCAACAAGTCTCAAATACAAATATCCGACAAGAGGAAATAAGGCACACAGCCTTTACAAATTCTAGAATAAGACCCTCAAATGTCTAACAAAACTACAGTGGAGCTCCAAAATAAATCATAGCTAAAATAGACAGCTGAACACTAAAGTGTGTCGCCATCAACCTGCGACTCTCCGGGCTCCTGGCTCGTTACCTGAAAGGGGGAGGGACAACGAGCGTCAAAGCGCTAGCGAGCAACATCACAACCAACCCCAAGGGAATAGGGCTCGTTGTATAAGAAAATACAGATAATACATAATAGATCTAAAATAATTGATCTTACTAAAGAGGGTTTTAGTATTTAGAAATTTACAACACGAGCATAGGTACATCGAGCGAAATAATCCAAATAAGGAAACCCTCATGTATATACCTTGTATCTCAAATATTAAATCCCTAAACACCAAACCCGAGGTTCTACTACAGAAACAATAATAAAAGAAATGCAACTAATCTTAGAGCATAAATACCGTGTCGTGTCATAGCCTACACGAGTATCATGTTATCATGGCATAATCTACATAAGTGTCATATCATAAACTCCTGTGAGAAAGTCATATACAGGGTTAAGAAATATGTCCGATGCAGGAACTAAATACCGTGGTTTCCAAACACATGGAATAAGTGGTAAATGTCCAACACGAGGACTGAAATGGATTATAGTCCAACACGAGGATTTCTATGGATTATAGTCCAACACGAGGACTGTGTAAAATGAATGTCCAACACGAGGACTGAATGGAATGGGTGTCCAACACGAGGACTGAAAGGTAATGCTTGTCCAACACGAGGACTGAATGGAAAGGGTGTCCAACACGAGGACTAAATATAAATTACGTAAAGTGTAAGTGTCGATGATATGTATACACAAAAGATACACATAGACTCATGTTACACGTGCCTCAGTGTGCGGATCGGTACTTGTGTCAAAAGTCAACCCACATGTACAGATAAATCATTAACATGGTGAACTAGTGTTAGGTCATCGAGGCGACCCCGAAAAACAACTCAAATAGATCAAGAATCTGTAAAACACCTCATCAGTCGACTGATGTGTCAACTGATGACGTTAGTCGACTCATATGTCGACCGATAAGCTCAGGCAGCACAGCCTCAGCTCACCAGTCGACTGACCCGTCGAATGCGGAGCTGAGAAAACACAAACAACCCATCAGTCGACTGATCAGTCAACTGATACTGAAAAATTTGGCCCGTCGGTCGACTGATCAGTCGACCGATTGACTGCAGAAACTCTGTGCAGGTTGATTTCTACCATACAACCTATCTAAAATCATCCCTATCAATCCCAAGCCTAAAGATACTGATATTAACATGTATGAACTAAACTGAAACGAAAATTTCATGTATAATTACATAAACAAAACCCTAATCATGTGCATTCATGTTTTAAAACATTTTTAAAACAAAACTCGTGTTAAATCTCTTATAAAAACATTTCAGATCTAGATCTTCAATTTACAAAACGTTGGTGAGTTTTCTAACATTCTGAAATCACATATTTTCCCACTATATGCTATAAAAATCAATCCTTTGTACAAAAATTACATTTTTGGCTCATCAAAACTCATAAAAACCCTTTAAAAATGTTTAGGAAAATAGGACAAGGTTGAGCGAGATGTTACTCGCCTCTGGGGTGATGAGAAACTCCTGGATCTGAGAGAGAGTGGCTCCCCTTCGCTGCAACGTGAAGATTTCGACGAAAATCCTCCAAGTTCTTCCCCAAATCACCAAGAACAAAGCTAGGGTTTGAGATAGGGGAGAGGGGCTAGGGTTTTCTCTAATCTGAAGATGAGAGGGGATGATTTCGGGTGAAGGAGAATATATATGAACAGTTAAACCCGACCCAAACCCGAACCAAATCAAAACAGACTCGAAACCTGTAAAAACTAGAAATCAGCGTATCAGTCGACTGATGTGTCGACCGATACAGTCAGTCGACTGATGTGTCGACTGATCTGGAAAAATTCAGTTTTCTTGCATGTTTTGCTAATTTGCAAAACCAACGCACAAAACTCTACACCCATACTCTCATATCATCTCAAATAACTTGTTATCATGTACATCAATGACCTCAAGCTATTTATCATAAAAGAATTATTTATTACTAATAATTCACATATAAACATTATAAAAATTACGGGGTTCTACACCTTATATCACATCCCAAGCCGTTCTATTTCAAATAATTCTCTAACAACAACCATGTTGGTTAGGTCCTTCAATCCATCTACCCTCCAAGCCCTCATAGCACACCCCCTTAGAGGCAATAGCTCTAAGTTCTGGAAAGATGTCCACTCTGCTTACCAAGCTTTTGTATCTATAGTAAAATGGCGACTAGGTGATGGTTCTAGGATTCTCTTCTAGGAGGACAAGTGGACAAGAAATAACACCTTTGCTAGTCTCTTCCCCTTGGCTTACAACCTGGCTTTCTCTAAGCAAGCCTCCATTGAATCTCAAGGGAGATTCCTAGGAGGAAACTGGCTTTGAAGGCCAATTCTGAGATGCCCAACTGGTCAACATGATAGAATCCAAATTCAAGATCTACATTGGTGGTTAAAATCTACTAATCTCTCCCCTACTCCTATCCTAGATGATGTTATTTGGCCACTGGACTGCACTGGTATTTTCTCTGTCAAGTCATTCTATTCCTTCATCTCTGATGGAGGCACCTGCAACCCTTATTACTCTATTATTTGGCATAACTCTCTACCCAACAGGGTCAAATTCTTTATGTGGATTTTGTTTATGCCAAAGACAGGCTCACTGCAAAAGGTTGGACCGGAGACCTAATCTGCTCCCTATGCTCCAACGACATAGAATCCCACAACCACCTCTTTCTATACTGTCAGCTGGCCAAACAGATCTAGGACATTTTCATCCCAATCATTGGTATCCAAGCTTTTCCCACATCCACATATCAATGCTTTGAAATGCGCACTAACAAAGATATAGAGCCTGCAGTGAGGTTGCTACGGAATCTTGCATTCCCAACCATTTGATGGGTTGTATGGACTGCTCGTAATAACTTCATATTCAATGGAGCCATGCCAAATCACCATCAGCTGACATCCAATATAGCTTATTATCTCACTTTCTGGATAGGTTTTGCGACATCCAAGCGAGCTCTCAAGCTCAAGGCAATCATTCGGGAAAGAGGGATCTAATCATTCGGGAAAGAGGGATCTCTGACCTGATCACCACGAGCAAGGACAGTGACGGTGGAGCAGGCGATCTGTAGGGATACTTGGTTTTCTGGCTTTTGGGATTTTTGTAGGCAGGCAGAGTCCTCTTTCGGACTTACATACAGTCTTTGTGTTATACTAAACTGATGTGGGCTATTAATTTTTCTCTTCTTTGTAAATTCCTTTTGTATAACTATGGGTGATTTTACTTTGCTCCTCTATTGTGTAGAGTGGGGACATAGGTCCGCTCCTCTACTAATTTAGAAACTAGCGTTAAATCACTACTAGATATAAATATCTGTAAATACTTTTATCTACCTAATATTTATACAATGATAGAGCCCCTTGCCCTATTTTTACTTTTAAAAAGGGTATTTTTGGAATTCTAAAAGTGTGGTTCGCAATAATCAAAAAGAAGACTTTTCTTAATATATAGTATGGATAGATATATTAAGTTGTTGCATGTAGATGAAATGACAATCATTAAATTGTACACATCCTTCTATGATAGTGAAAGTAGTTGGAAACCATTATGGTTCTTAATATGTCTCCAAAGGCCACACTATAGCAAAACCCAAATAGTAGCAGTAAGCCATCCTTCTATGATAGTGGAAGTAGTTGGAAACTATTTAATGGTTAAACTTCAAATCTGGATGCTTTTATCAAATTAACTATTCTCAATTATTTTTTTAGTAACGTTCTCCTGATTAATTTATCTAAGTTATTTAGTTACTTTTGTTTGGTAAAATTTTTCTCAAATAAACTTTTACCGAAACTTTTATTCATCAACTATTTTCTAATTGAAGCTGGTGGTGATTGTTATAGTTTTCCTGGTTGTCGTAAAGATGAAAATCGTCATTGTGAAATATGCATTGAAAGCATCAATATTACCATAGACATCAACTATGCTTTAAAATTCTCGCCCAAGAAGAACAAGAATCCATCTCCATCCTCTTCTATTGATCCCTACACCCCTTTGTCATTAACTTTTGGTTTTTTTTGGGAGATAAGCTTGTATATCTCATATTTAACTTAAAGTTATTTGCATAATCTTGAACTATGTGAAGTTAAATATGCATGCATGTTTATTAAAGTTATTTTTTTTATTTTTATTATCATTGTGGGTCAAATATTTAGGCTAGGTTCTGATAATTTGGCTATTATCTTGTAGTTCAGTAACTTTAGTTTTTAAGAGCTAAATTTTTTTCTTCATTGAATTCCTCTGTATTTTTAATTTATATAGGAACCAACTTGATACAACCATTCATGACCAGTTCTATTCTCTAAGTATTTCAACTTATATGGATATTTTATACCCCCTTCTATTTATTTATATGATTGTTAATACTAACAAAACTTTGCAGTGTGTGGGATTTTTTTTTGCTAAATAGTGTGTGGGATTTATATCTATCAAGATATGACTTCTATAATAGTTGGCTACGATAATAAAATTGTTCATAGGTAATTAAAATGGTTAGTTGTTAATAGGTAAGAATTGGCGGGCTGTCTGAATGGTGTATTTTAACAGACGATTTTTTCTCCACTAACGTGCACCCCGCCTGGTTTTGAATGACGAAGAAGAAGAAGAATGGAAGTAAAAGGATCCTAAACAATAAGCTGAGAGACTCAATGTTCATCTTCTCCTCCTCATCTGGATCTGGAGATCCCTCCTCGTCTGGATATGGAGCTGTTTTGGATGAAACAGTGAATTCTTTGATTCCGCAAATGTAAAGCACAGGGCCTAAAGGAGCTAGGAAAAAGTTGTTGATGGCGGAGATTCTTGCATGATCGAAGCGATTAATAGATCTACAACCTCGATCCAATTCTGGTCTTCGTGTTACTCGTAAGCTAAGTAATTCCCCCCACTCTATTCTTTGGTCTGATGATATAGAGGATGATGTTGAATCTGATTTGGATGTGAATACTAATCTGAATGCTGATAATACTCATCTAAATGATGCTCATCGAATCCTCCTATTGGTGGTCAGAATTGGGTTATAAGTGATGAATCTGAGATTCTAAATCTAGATAAAGAAAAATCAAATGAGGAAATCCATGATGAAAATATGAATCTAGAAAAGAATGAGCAAGATGTAAGGAAATCTTTTGCTAGCTTATTTGCTGATAATAGGAAATATGGGAATGGTCTATCATTAGATTTCAATCCTTCTTCCCATTCAAATACTGCTGCATTTAATGAAGAAGAATGGGGAGAAGATGCAGATCTATGAAAATTTGCCTTGGTTGGGCATGTGATTGGATTGAATGTTAAGTTCAGATCAATAGTGTCTTATGTTTCTAAGCTTTGGGGTAGAATCTCTATCGCGAAAGTCTCATTAATTAAACAGGGGGTTTTCTATTTGAATTTCAATCTGAGAAGCAAATGATGGAAGTTCTTGAGGCTGGACCATGGTTCTTTGGATCTAGGCCTTTTGTCCTTAAGCCATGGACTATAGACACTAATATTGATAGGATTCAGGACCAAATCTATCCTATTTGGGTTCAATTTCCTAACTCGAGACTAAATTTGTGGAGTCCTATTGTTATTAGCAAGGTTTTAAGTTTAATTGGGTGTCCAATCACTACTGATAAACTTACGGCAACAAGACAAAGACCGAGTTATGCCAAGGAGCTGAAACTGCCTTTAAATGAACCATTACATGGTTATGTGGTTATTAAAGGTCCAGATGACAAGTGTTATAATCAAAAAGTCTTGTATGAATTTAAACCAAGGTGGTGTTCTTGGTACAAAATTGTGGGACATGAGACTCAGAATTGTAAATAACATGCTATAAAGAAGATGTGGATTCCTGTCAATAAGAAACCTGTCAATGATGCACATGCTACTGTTGCTGGAACAAAAGGAGTTGCTGATAAAGAAATTATTTCAGAGCATACTGATCATATTTATGTGGGAAGTGGTGATAATGGAGCCAATGCTGGACTATCTAGGCTTGGAGTTCAGATTGATCAGGTTCTTGGAAAACATGCACAGGCAAGTGTGCATGCAAAACAAGGAGAGAATGAAAAGGAATTCTACAATAGAAAGCCTGGGGTTTTGGAGGTGCATAATTCTGGCAAGAGTGTACATCAATTCTCTCCTACTATTAACACCTCTGGATTTTCTAGTGTCATGAGAGGCAATGTTGCTAGAAGAGCCAAATCTATAAATGTGTCTGGGCCTCATATACAAATATCACACTATACTAGTCTGGATCAACAGATAGACTTGGACCCCTGTTGTATTGATAGGGGTGGAACATCTCAATAAAATGCATCTTGCTATATGGAATATTGGAGGATTCAATAAGTCATCTAAACATGTGACTGTTAAGCAGTTTATTCAAGAATACAAGCTTTCTTTGTTAGCTCTTCTGGAAACAAAAGTAGCTGAAGGTAAAATGTAGATGATTGCCAACAAAATTGTAAAAAATTGGAAATGGACCTCAAATGTTTAGAGAACAAATAATGCTAGAATATGGATTCGATGGGATGAAGATATTCTCTCAGTTCAGAGTATTGAAATATCTGAGCAATATATGACTTGTGCTGTGAAATCTAAAGATGGGAGATTATCATGTCTTGTCACAATAGTTTATGCTCTTAATCAAATGGAGGGGAGGAAAATTCTTTGGGAAAAACTTCTGACATTTAAAAGGAGAGTTAGTTGTCCCTGGCTGGTAGGAGGGGATTTCAATATTACAGCTAATAATGACGAAAAATTAAGGGAGCACAAGTATCAGACTCTGAAACTGAGGATTTCCAAACTTTATATCTTCTTGTCAGTTATTGCAAATCAAAACTATTGGATGTTATTTCACCTGGTGCAACAAACATGAAGCAGATACAAGAGTATGAAGCAAAATTGATCATTCCCCAGGCCTGCTAACTATTGGTGAAGAAAATTTTGATGGCAAGAAGCCTTTCAAATTCTTTAACATGTGGACCTGACCATCTACAAGTAGTCAGCTCTGTTTGGAATCAGAATATTGGTAGATATAACATATACAGGCTATTCTCCAAACTCAAAAAGCTCAAGCATGTTCTTAAAATTTTAAATAAGAAACATTTATGCACATCAGTGAACTGGTTTCAAGGGCAAAATCTGAGCTTCAGGATATTCAAATGCAGCTGAATTCTGATCTGTTTAATCCAGCAATGATATCAAAAGAAAAGGAGTGTGTCAAGAAATATACCAATCTGATAGAATGTGAAATTTTCTTTTATAGGCAAAAAGCTAATATCAGTTGGGGGTTACATGGTGACAAGTGTACTCAATTTTTTCACTCTGCTATGAAAGCCAAGAGGCATCATAATAGAAATTTATCAATCTATTCAGAAAATAGTGCTAGAATCACTTAGATGCCTGAAATTATCTCAGAATTCATTGGTTATTATAAGAAGCTGCTTGGGACTAGAAAATTCACTACTCCTCCTAATCCAAATGTGATCTCTAATGGTCCTGTTCTAACCTCTAGCCAGTGTTCTGAACTGAGTGCCCATGTTACTAGAGAGGAAATCAGGCTAGCTCTTTTCTCAATGTCAGATACTAAAGCTCCTGGTCCTGATGGTTTTAATGCCTCTTTCTTTAAGTCTGCATGGAACATTATCAGTGAGGACCTTTTTCTTGCTGTTGAAGAGTTCTTCTCATCTGGTAAACTTCTTGGTTGCTTCAACACTACTTCAATTATATTGGTACCAAAAGTTCTCAAACCTATTTCAGCATCAGATTTTAGGTCAATCTCCTGCTGCAATGTGATTTATAAAATTATCACTAAAGTAATTGCTACCAGAATTCAAAAACACATGGGGTACCTGATTAATGAAGCTCAGTGTGCTTTTGTCAAGGGGAGGCTTATCTCTAGTAATTTCTTATTAGCTCATGAGCTCATTAAAAATTATGGTAGAAAGCACATTTCCCCTAGAGCTATTCTAAATGTTGAATTGAGAAAAGCCTTTAACACTATAAGTTAGGACTTCATTAGAACTATGCTAACTGGTCTAAGATTTCCTAGTATTGTGATTTGTTGGATTATGGAATGCATAACTTTCCCAAAATTCTCTTTATCTCTTAATGGTACACTGCATGGTTATTTTCATGGTGCTAGGGGTTTAAGATAAGGAGACCCCTTACCCCCCCATACCTATTTGTCCTGGGTATGGAATATCTTTCAAGAAAGTTGAGCTCTCTACAGGGTGACAAGATATACAAGTATCATCCTAAATGTTTCAGATTAAAGATCACTCGTTTGATCTTTACAGATGACTTGCTCTTATTTAGTAAAGCTGACATGAATTCTATTGCTAGATTATACACTTGCTTTCACGAGTTCAGTCTGGTCTCTGGATTGGAAGCCAATGCTAGTAAATGCTCAGTGTATTTGAGTGGAATTGATGAAAGCTTGAAAATTCAGATATACAACTACCTGGGCTTCTCGGAGGGGATATTACCAATGAAATACTTAGGGCTGCCACTGAATGCTAAGACGCTTACTTATCTTGACTGTTCTACTCTAATTGACAAGATATAAGTAAAGTCCAAACCTGGCAGCATAAAAGGAAACTATCCTATGCGGGAAGGCTTCAGCTTATCAAGTCAGTAATTTTGGGAATTCAAACCTATTGGATCAGCAATTATATCCTACCATTCAAAGCTTTGGAAAAAATTGATAGAATTTGCTCTGAGTTTCTTTGGGGGCATAAAATTCATATGGTTTCCTGGGATACTATCTGTCAAAGCAAGAAAAAAGGGGGTTTGGGTCTGTTTTCAGCAAGGGCATGGAATTTTTCAACTAAAACTAAACTGTTAGACCCTAGAGGGGGTGATTAGGGTCTTATGCTAATCTAATCCGATTTTATGCCAATTGAAACTAATTAATAAGTTATCCTAGTAAGTATGAAATACAACAAGATATATGAGGTAGTATAAGCAATGTGAACAATGAGATATATCCTATATGATAAAAATATATGCAATGATATATAAACAAACTCAAGGGTAAACAAACTAAGCAAGATAGTGGATGATATAAATAATGAGACAAAGGCCATATGAGCAATGAGCACAAATAGGAATAAACGCCAAAGCACACTCAAACATAATCAAATGATCACGGAGTTCGGACCTTCCATCCTACGGCTCCGCTCCCCACTCCCAGGGAGAAATCCACTATCACAATCCGATTTGGAAGCCGAAACTTTTACACACTCCACACTCGGTTTTTTAGCTAACTGAAAACTTTACAATCAACACTCTTGTAAACCCACTCTACACCCTCTCAAGTGTTGGACCTAGACGTGTCTCCCTCAAGTGCTCAGATACAACCTCGCCCTAGGTTCCTCAACCGACGCCACTCCTCTTGGGACGATCCCCGACTTACACCACACACTTCTCTCAGTGTACAAGTATATTACAAAGTGTATCCTAACTATTAGGCTCAATACAATAAATGTTTGTTCTCTACTATGGATGAGAACACAATGAAAGCTCACACTCAATTGTTACAATCTCTCACAACCCTAAATATATTATGAATGCAAATACAATAAGCTCAAGTGGGTGTGTGTAACAATGAGATTCAATAAAACAAAACTAAACTCAAATATAAAATCTAGCTTAAGAACAATGATAATCAAACAAGTATATAAATGTAAAGCTAGAGTTTGAGTTTAGAAAACTTCTCAATAGATAATAAGAGATGGAGGGAGAATAGTTAGAAGCTCAAACTTCAATAGATAATATCCTCAAGCTCTTGCGGAATTGATTCACAAAACCGAAAACTCTCAATTGCTTAAAAGCTTCTTAAACAAACTTAAACAATACTTTAAACCCTTGTTAAAATCTTTTAAACCATTCTCTTGGGTGCACTTAAGAAATGAGAGCAAGGGGGGTATTTATAGCCTCCCAAAAACTCAGCCAAAACCCAAGCAGAAAAGACCAAAAAGCCCACAGAATCGAAAATGAGATTCTGTACAAAAATGACCGTTGGGCGAACGGCGGTCGACCGTGAACTTCTCGCGGTCGACCGCGAGCTACTTTCGAAGTTCAGAAAATTCCAGAAACTTTGACGGTCGGTCGTGGGAATTTTCGAGCTGACGGTCGACCGTGGCGGTCGACCGCGAAAGTTGCTGTTGGCTCGGTAGGTTAAAAACAAAGGCGCGGTCGACCGTGGCGGTCGACCGTGAACTGATATATGAAATTTTCAGGTTTGAAAACAGTTTGCTGATTTTAAAACACTGTTTAAAAATATCAAATAAATTCAGAAAAATATAAAACTTTGGCGAATGATTGTAGATATGATAATACACATGCTACAAAAACTGGTTTTTAAAAAAGACTTCCCAAATGAGAAATATCATCATTTTGCAAAAATAGTCCAAAACATGAAAATGTAAACATATGAGTATTGACATTTTAGCTTAACCATGTTTTGAAACATTACAAAATAATTTTGTAGACTTAATAAAAGATGTATATAATGATTGTTAAGTCTATAAACTGAGAAAACAATATTTTCACAAATACAATAGAAAATGAAGCATTATATGAAAATATATTTGTTTCATATCTAAGTAGTTAAACCAAATCACAATAATAAATATAAAATATATAATTTTATATTTATAAACATGAAAACCAAAACTTGTATATATATATATATATGTATATATATAGAAACTAATAAAATGTGTGTGTATATGATATTGAGCTTAAAGTATTTAACACACATAATATAAACTCCTAAACTAAATTACCCAAGCTTGTGATCTTCAACGAAGCTCTTTCTTGGTATACTTGCGGATGAATCTTGAATTTGAATCTTTAACTTGAATAGCATAGCTTTAACCACAATTCCGCCAACCTCCATTGGATATGATCGTGAATGCGTAATTCCATCCATCCTCCAACTCGTTGTTTGTCTAGAATAAATAGAAATACACCAACAATAGACAAACAATATTAGATGTAAATTGTTTGTTAAATCATCATCAAAACAAGAAGGCCAACAAGGGCATGGAATTTTCAACTGCAACTAAACTCCTATGGGTGATTCACTTGAAAAAAGTTTGGCTATGGATCAAATGGATACATGAAAACTACTTGCAAACTTTAAATGTTTGGTAAGTTCAAAGTAAAGTGAATGATTCATGGATGTGGAAGCAACTTCTCAAAGTTAGAAATTTGGTGCTTGACAAATTTGGCAATGAAGAAAACCTGCACAGATTCATCAATGGCTGTTGCACAAATAGTAGGTTTCATCTATCCTCTGTGTACTATACTCTAATTCAACCTTATCCTTCAATGGACTTGTCTGATACAGTCTGGAAAGGGTTTCAATACCCTAAACACTCTTAGCTTGCCACTCCAGACTTCTCACATTGGATAGGTTATGTTGTATGAGTATTCTGGAGGTTAATCAAAATCAGTGTGTGCTCTGTTCTAGATGCCAACCTGAACAATTAGACATCTATTCTTTGAGTATTAGTTTACTGCTGAAATCTGGAATAAAATGATGGAGTGGATGAGCTATTCTTAGAGATCATGTGATTGGAGGTAAATTATAAATTGGTATTCTTTAAACTTGAAAGGAAGAGGAATCTTGAAGATGATGAACAGGATGGCACTCTCAGCAACAATTTACTTGATTTGGCAAGAAAGAAATTTAACGTCTCGTTTGGTATGCGGGAATGGAGTCAAGTGAGAATGGAAAGAATGTAGGAATGGAATGGAATAGATGTGGGAATGGAATGCATATTCTCATTCTCATGTTTGGGCGCGTTTAGAGAGTGGAACATGAATGATAATCTTATTCCCATTCTCTCGTTTGGTATCATTTGTTCACAAGTGAGAATAAAATTTAGTTGTCTAATAATGCCCTTACCAAAACACAGAATTTTAAAAATGTTAAAAATATTTTAAAAATAACTAAATAATTTATTTTTTAGAAAAATAAGTTTTATAGAAATGATTTTTTTCCTTAGAGAAATAAATTTTTATGTAATAGTTATATTTTGTCACAACATCTCAGCAATAATTTTGAACTTTTGGCTTACAAATTGAAAAATAATTTTTAATTATAAATAATTATAATTTCACTTTTCTAACTTCTCATGCTACATGTCGGCGTTAATATACTTCTTAGGAACGATATCAGAAATTTATTAAAAAATAATATCACAATATATTGGAACTATGATAAGGTCAGTGATATAAATTTACTTAGGAACCATGTTTGTAAATTGGAACTTGGGCATGTTATATTCATGCTTATATTTATTTATATATTTGTACTAGTCGCTTAAGATAAGATATTTTTTATAAAAATAATTTTCATATAGGAATTTATATCTAATTGTATCTTTTAAGAAGGGTATAAATGGAAATCATTTGATTATTTTTATTCCCACTTAAGTGGGAATATTAATTCCTTGTTAAATGGTTGGGAATGACAATTCCCACATAAAGTGGGAATTGATAAGAAGTGGGAATTTCAATTCTAACATCTAAAAATACATCGTGTTTGGTACGCGGGAAAAAAGAGTTAGAATTGAATTCCATTCCCATTCATTCCCGCGTACCAAACGAGCCCTAAGAATATTTCAAGGAAAAGCTAGGGAGCCAAGTATATTATTTCAGGCAATCAAAGTCTCCATCTACTCAAAAATTTTGAATGAAACTATACCTGCTCGTATGAAAGATACAATTGAGAGAATGTAAATTTTTTCTTTTGATTTGATTATCAAGCATTCTAGTATTTTGATGTACTGTACATTTCACAATTGGTAAATGAATGAAAACTTTTCATTGACCAAAAAAAATTATTGCTTTCAAAGTCTTTGTGATTCTGTTACTAAGGTTAATTTGTGTAATGCTTTAGGATGTGTAAATTTTCGTTGATGAATTAATCTTATGGCACTTATGGAAAGTAACTGTTATACCAAAAAGCCCTACTTGCAGGTTGCTCAAAAGCATTTATCTGCAAGCTTTAGGCTTGATTAAGCCATTAGACCAATTAGTATGCTTAAGTTGAAACGTGTGTCACATGAAAGAGAGAGTAGAATATATATTATTTAAATATTCTTTTGTGATTTCAATGTATACTTAATATAGATTCCTTGATTTAGTTGTCATATTATTGTTTATTGATGAACGACGTGCTATGTTTTCATGCTTACTTTGAGATGTAGTTTTGTGTCTTTTACTGTGTAGTTAGGAGTAGTTCATATAATTTGTTAATGTTATTCATGTTCACAAGTTGATGTTAAATTTTTAGATATCTTTGTATTATCTAGAGTTTAACATAATATTAAAATAAAAATGTAAGGCTCATTTACATTCAATGTATGTTTGGCAATTAATTAGTTGATGAGATTAGTAGTATTTTGATATAGTTATTTAATTTAAACTAATTTCATTTTCAATGAAATTAGAAAGTCTTGTATTTATATTTTTTTGGGTGTTACTGGGGATGAAGAGGATGTTACAATAATATCTGGGTGAGGCCTCATTCTATGTTATGATTATAATAATTACCTTCATGAGAAGATTTCAAGCTAGACATAGTTGTGTCCTTAATTGTTGAAGAGAGTTAAATGAAAGTAGGGTTAATGAAAGAAATAAAATTTTGCACCGTATAATGAACATTTAGTTGAAGAGACAAGGCATGTTACTATTGAGGAGCAATTAGCTCTGGCCTTGAATATTTTGGGTCATAAAACCAAAAATAGAGTAACGATATCAAATTTCATTAGATCTAGGAAAACAATGAATAGATACTTCAATAAAGTGCTTGGAGCCATATGTCACCTGCTTGGATATTACATAAAACAAGCACCAAATAAAGTTTGTCCTGAAGTTGCCAACAACCCTTTATACTATCCATATTTAAAGGTTATAATCTACTAAAATTGCCTTGTTGATTTAATTAATTGCAATTCACATAAATGGTGTGCTAATATTATATATTTGTTGGGATTGTGTCTTTGATTCTTTGTATAACTCTATGAGAATTAGATAGGGTTAGAGATCTATCATGATTAGGAGACTGGATCTCATCATGATTAGAAGTTTGAAACATATTCTAATTAAGAAGTTAAGCTAGAGATAGGGTTTTGGTTTCCCTATATATTCTTCTATTGTTGGAGGAAAAACCAAGCAGAAGAGAGAGAACCAATATTCTTGTAATCTAGGGTTAGCAGAGGGCGTATGCTGATTTAAGAATACTGTGTAAGAGGCGAGAGTTTCGTAGTCTTTATCTGTGCAAAAGATTACATCATTGGGAGAGGGTTTTGCAGTCTTTGTTCGTTCAAAAGATTGTAAGGAGAGAGCTTTGGAGATAATATGAGAGTTAATTATGTATGTGAGGTTGAGAGATTGAGAGACGAGAGTTGAGTGGTTCCTCTTGTAGTTCTCCCAGATACATAGTGATTTCTCATATTGTTGCCATGTGGACGTAGGTCGAAGTTGGTCGACCGAACCACGTAAATCTCGATGTTCTTTCTTCTTGATTGCGATTATTCTATCTTATTAATTGTGGGTTAGCTTCCAAGTTGTGGAGATCATAGTAGGCGGGGAGACTAAAATTTCCCAACAAGTAGTATCATAGATAGGTTGATGGATCCGGAAGCGAGTTCGCAAGATAGACGTTGTACAATAGTGGAGATCGACGGTGTTACAAGAATAAAGATGAACAAAAAGAAGAAAAGGAAAAAAATGAGAAATTACCGTAGCATGGGTTCGCGAGATTTATGTGAGAAGGAAAGGTATTAATCACGTTGGTGGGATTTCATGTTGATTTGGTGCTGGCTGATTTGTGGTGTTTGGTGTTTTGTTTAATCCGACAGTCCATGATTATTCGTCAGTAGATGGGTGAATCGGAGGCAGAATGTAGCGATCCAAGGGTCAACTTATGAGTTTGGAGTGCTCTAAACGTGATGGGAGGGTTTGATTTTTCAAATTTTTCTCAGATTGATCAGAAAATACTAAAAAGTTCTGATGGTGATGACGAGACAGATCTGATGGCAGATAAGGCAAACAAGTATACGACAGATGAGACTGGCATAGAGAATCAGATGTAATTCTAATAGTAGAGTTGTCAGCATATAATTATTCAGAGTCATCACGGAAGCAGTAGTTGGTTGGTGTGTAGACTCGAGGAGGACAGTACTAGATTAGGTGGAGCTTGCAAGCAGGCATTATTGAGTGACACACATGCTGATGGAGATGGTGGCATTAGACTTGAAGTCGATGAGCGCTCATATTCGGCCCAAGCCAAGTGATGGAGGAGATGAAGGCATCTAGCTTGTAGTGTGGAGTAGGAGAGGTGCACTGATATGATTCAGGCGAGCGATGCAGGTGGAGTACGAGGATAACAAGTGGGGGAAGACTACTGTCAAATCCAGTTCAGGAGGAGAAGCATGGTTGATTTGCTTCTAATGTCAGAGGTAGCGAAGATCTCTTAGTGCGCACAAGAGAAGTGGAGGCTCCATGGCGAAGCTGATGATAGCGAGAGTCACGAGACGTCCCAATTAGAGTGTATGTGCTTCAATTTAAAGTGCGAAAGTAAATAGAAGACTCTAGCGGGAGAGACAAAGTTTTAAGATGATAATGATATATCAAGGGAATTTGGGAATCAAATCCAAGGTGGAGTTGTTGGGATTATGTCTTTGATTCTTTGTATAACTTCAATAGAATTAGATAGGGTTAGAAATCTATCATGATTAGGAGACTGAGTCTCATCATGATTAGGAGTTTAAAACCTATTCTAATTTGGAAGTTAGGCTAGAGATAGGGTTTTGATTTCCTTATATATATTCTTCTATTGTTGGAGGAAAAACTAAGTAGATGAGAGAGAGAGCTAATATTCTTGTAATCTAGGGTTAGCAGAGAGCGTAGACTGATTCAAGAATATTATGCGAGAGGTGAAGGTTTCGTAGTCTTTATCCGTGCTAAAGATTACATCATTGGGAGAGGGTTTCATAGTATTTATCCGTCCAAAAGATTGTAAGGAGAGGGCTTTCGAGATAATATGAGAGTTAATTATGTATGTGAGGTTGAGAGATTGAGAGATGAGAGTTGAGTGGTTCCTCTTGTAGTTCTCCCTGATACATAGTAAATTTCTCATATTGTTGCCCCATGGACGTAGGTCGAATTTGGTCGATCGAGCCACGTAAATCTTCATGTTCTTTCTTCTTGATTACGGTTATTTTCTATCTTATTGATTTTGGGTTACCTTCCAAGTTGCAAAGATAGTAGTAGGCAGGGAGACTAAAATTCCCCAATAATATTTTCTAGGTCTATATTGCCATGATAGATAGCACACATGTTGATATAAGGCGGCCTTCTCAACTAGTTGCACAATTTAGAGACTGAAGGGGAGTCACACAAAATGTTATAACGACATGTACTCCATACTAAAATTGCCCTAGAGGGGAAAGGGTGAATAAGGTAATGTGCTAATTTAATCTAATTTAATACCAATTTAAAACTCATTAACAATTTATTCTTGCAAGTATGATATACAACTAATTATGAGCAAGAATATGCAATATAAAGAAAGGGTAATATAAACATAAACTAAAATGCAAATGAGATAGTATGCAAATAATCAACACAAACACACAAAGATGATCACGCAATTTAGTTCTTCCGACCTACGTCTCTGCTCCCCACTCCTCGGAAGAATCCACTATCACAACGGGTTTTTAACGTTCACCCAAAACTTTTACACCTCACAATCGGTTTTCTAAATCACCAAAAAACTTTCACAATCTCACACACTTGCAATCACACTCTACACCCTCTAAGTGTTGGCTTAACCTGTGTTGCCTTCCTCAAGGGTGCTTGGATTTACAACGTCTCCCTAGGCTTTACTACTGACGTTACTACTCTTGGAATCGATCCCGTCTCTCACCACACACTCCTCTCAGTGTACACATGTATTACAAAGTGTATATCACAAATAAGCACAATAACAAATGGTTTGTTCTCTAATACAAGATGAGAACTAAGTGAAACTCATTCAATCACACCCACAACCTACATTACACAATGTGTGCTAATACTATAAGCACAATGGTTGTGTGTGAAATAATAAATAATAACAAAACCAAACTAAATCTAGCTTAGTGAAAAGATAAATAACAAATATAAATTTGTAAAGATAGAATTGAGTATAGTAAAACTTCTCTAAGATGACAAGAGTAAGAGAGACGAGAGGTTGAAGCTTAAACACCAAAGATGATCTCTTCTTCCTCTTGTGAAAATCTCTTCACAAACAAAACTTGTAAACACACTAAACAAACTTTAAAACCCCTTGTAAACTTGTTTAAAACTTTTTTAGTAGTTAAAAATAATTATGGCAAAGGGGTATATATAGGGTAGAAGAAAACAATCCAAGAAACCAACAAAAACCCATAAAAAATAAAAAATTTAGTAAAATCTGGAAAATAGTCGTTATTGTGTAATGGTCACTTGATGGGTTGACTCATCTAGGTCATTAGTCGACTCATGATTGTATGGGTCGACTCATGACTTCATGAGTTGACTCATCAGACTAAAATGCTAACTGCACAGGACTTCATGAGTCGACTCATCACTGTTCATGGGTCGACTCAATCATGCACACAGCCTGATTTACACAGTAAATTCCAACTTTAAATTTCATTTGAAAATATCAAATAAATTTTAAAAAATATAAAACTTTGGGAAATATTTATAAACATGATAATAAATATGTTATTAAAAAAATTTAATTGCATTTCCCATATGTGAGAACACATCATTTTGCAAAATCATTCAAATATGAACTTGTTAAAAACTTGATCTTGACAAAATGAGTTCAAACAAATTTTGAAACACTTTCCAATAGATTTATTGACTTGAAGAAAGATATGAAATAGTGTAAGCAAGTCTTTAATCCAAAAACATGTTATTTTGCAAATTTACAAAAACATGAACTCTTAAAAATAGAAAACATGATTCCATTGAATTGTTAAACTTGATATTGATGAAATCATTGTAAGAATGTATAAACATGAAACAATTTATGTAAATATAAGTATATCCATTTGTTTCATATTTACGTGGCTAAACATATTATTTACCAAAAACAAAAATTATAAATATGAAACGTGTATATATATAACTATTAGTTTCATATTTATATAATTTAAACTTGAAAACGATAACAATGAAAACAAAAGCAATGTGTGTATAGTATGAGCTCTAAGTATCAACACACAAAGTATAAACCTAAACTAATATACCCAAGATGAAAGATCTTCAATATGCTTGACTTGGTTGTGGATGAAGCTCGAACTTGTATATGACTTGAAATGTGCAATGTCTTCATTCCGGTATTCCGCTAACCTCCATTGAATATCATGTTAAGGAGCAATCCATCCAACCTCCAACTTCGATGTTTGTCTAGAATACCTAATAAACAAAACACAAATACTAGACAAACGATGTTAAGGATTGTTTGTAAATAATCAAAACAAGATTAGAGATATAGGCTCATAAACATAAGACCTAACAATCTCTCTCTTTGTAATGATGAGAAATAATCTACACAAAGAGTATATATAAAATATGTAACAAAGAAAAATACTCATAAATAGTCAAAAACCACTTGTTTCTCCCCCTTTGTCAACATCAAATGGGGAAAACAATAAGAGAGCGAAACCCCCCTACAAATAAGCCCGGTGAGTATAAAACAAATATAGGGAATACTCCCCCTATCAAAATGTATAGAGAATATATACAATAAAGAGTATGGCAAACATATGTAAGCAAGCATGGATATAGAATATCCTAAACACAACTCACATTAAAGAAGACCAAGTAAACACATATGTATGTATCGTTAAGACAAATTGTCACAAGGGTCTAAAACATAAAAAAAATTCAAAAATCAAAATCAAATGATTTATCAATAAATCAAAAAAATCTATAAATTGTCAAACATATATCATGTTTGATTGAGAACACATATATGAAAATGGTGTCTCAATAAACAAACATAAGCATAGGATAATATATAGACTTATATATAAGTCCATGAAAATCACGAGGATCAAAGAATCCTTGAAAATCCATATTAAACCCAAAAATAATACCAAAAGAAATTCACAGTCTATATATTTTGCCAAATGAAATTAAAAGGTAAATTATAAGTCATGATTGATTAAGAACTTTAAAAACACAATACCATCAAAACATATGAAAAAATATTTTTGTAGAGGTAAGTAAGTGATCAAGCAAATATTTGATTCAAATGATAATCATGCTCAAATCACCTCTTGCAAAATAATCTCTTATACATGATCACATAAAAAAATAATGTTGAAACATTTATGTGTTTTATCCATAAAGATTAACAAGAGTTATGCTTAGGATAAATCAAGATCAAATTATATCATTTTCGACAAGAAAACTAGAAAAGCTTGTTTCAACCCATATGAATACCCGGTAAACATGATATAAAGGGAAAAGATTAATAATTCGGGGGGTTGCTCAAATATAAACCTCTCATACATAAATTTAAAACAAAGTATATATATCTAAAAATGATGTTTGATCAGTAAAAGAAATCTTCTTGGTAAAATTTGATCAATTCATAAAAGGTGAAAACATGAAAATCTATAAAGGAGAATAAAAAAATTATGAAAGATATATTTCCAAAACATATACCAAGATTTATTTTCTTTTAAAGATTTTATAAAATTATTTGCAATCTCAAAAATTATCTTTAAGAACATGAAAAACTAAAAAGCTAAAAGTTTGTTATTAAAGATCAAACATGTTTTGGTACCTAAATACTCTTAGTATCGAAGAGTTTAGGGACATGACCCCTATCATTAAAGTCCAAATTCCTAGGGTTATGATCCTTTTCGGATGCATTTGGTGCACTAACACGGTCAAAGCAATAATTATGTAAATGGACTTTTGATTGCAATACGTGTAATGAAAAGAGTACATTTGTTTATGTTGACATTGTGATTGTGCACGAGAATCATTTGCAAACATAGATGGTCTTTTAAATTCATTTTGCAAATGAGAAATATTATTAAACAAAGGTGGTCTTCTTGGCACATTTTGGGAAATTGAAGCTTTTTGCAAATCAAAACAATATTTCGCCAAATGACCTCTACCACAAAGATTACATTCAAACACACGTGGTCTTTTAGAAATATTTGGTAAATATGAAACCTTTTGTAAATCAAAATAAAATTTTTCCAAATGGCCAAAACGACCATAATAATCACACCTGTACACATTAGCATGCTTATGATGAATGTTATGTGTATGTGTGTGTGTGTGTGTGTGTGTGTGTGTGTGTGATGATGATGATGAAGAAACTTGATGGGATACACAAGGAGCAATATGATTATTAATTTGTAGATTTTTGTGCAGCATAGCAAAATTTGGCGATATGGTATTTTCGGCCGCAAATGAAATACTTATAAACTTTGCCATACATGTAAGCGTAGTGAGTGTTGGATTTGGAAGAATTAATACATGACTTTGCACACAAGTCCATAAGTTTCTTATTATTATTAATGCATGTTTTAAGGGTTGAATCTAAAAATGATATGCGGTCCTCAACATGATTCAACTCATTTACTTCCACAAATGCATTGTTATTAGAAGTAAAACATATATAAGCATTAGCAAAAGAACTAACTTTATTTTTAATGTTTTCTACTTCTAACATGGCATTATCTTTCTCATGAGTTAAGCTAGCAACTTTTGAAATTAAGGAATCATGATCCAATTTTAATTTTTCATTATTCTCTTTGAGGATCGCATTCCCATTAGAAATTGTATCAAACTTAGATGCTAATAACTCATGATCGGGTTTTAATTCAACATGCTTGTTTATTAATTCTATAAAATTATGTTGCAACTTCTTATAATTATGTATTAATAATTCATATCCATGGGTGAGTTCATTAATAGTAAAATCATCATCATTACCGGATTCACATACCTCACTAGGGCTATCGCCTAGTGGCCGTGTATATGCTGCTCCAATTGAACTTGAAGAGGAAGCTGCCATAGCTCATCGGATCGCCTCCAAGTTTTCTTAATGTGTTTCTATAAATTTCTATAATGTGTAAGCACCATCAAATGAATCAAGCTTGTTAAAAATGATGAATCAAAAGCATTTAACAAAAATTCTAACAAAAGCTTATTCATTGTAAAATTCTCTTTATCTTCTTTACTCCACTTGGATTTCTCCTTAGTGAGCACAATATAAGTATCATCAATAATTTTCCATAAATCAAAGTGTCTAGATCTAACAAAGAGTTTAAGTCTAACACACCATTGTGCATAGGGGAAATTATCAATCCTAGGAGAAATATTAATGGCATAACCTAAGCTAGGTGCACCGTGCATATCCATGGTATATTATGCAAACAATATGAATAATTTCAAAATAAGATTAGCAAGATATAAAGGCTTGGATCTTTGACTCTAGGCGGTTAAACCACAAATCAAGAGCACCATGCTCTGATACCAAATGAAATTGCCCTAGAGGGCGGGGTGAATAGGGTATTATGCTAATCTAGTCTGATTTAATGCTAATTTAAAACTTATTAACAATTTATTGCAAGTATGATATACAACTAATTATATGCAATATAAACAAATAGCGATATAAACATAAACTAAAATGCAAATGAGCTAGTGTGCAAATAATCAATACAAACACACAAAGATGATCACGAAGTTTGGTCCTTCCGACCTATGTCTCCACTCCCCACTCCCGGGGAGAATCCACTATCACAACGGATTTTCAACGTTCACCCAAAATGTATACACCTCACAATCAGTTTTCTTAATCACCAAAAAACTTCCACAATCTCACACATTTGCAATCACACTCTATACCCTCTAAGTGTTGGCCTAGCCTGTGTCGCCTTCCTCAAGTGCTCGAATTTACAACCTCTCCTTAGGCTTTACTACCATCGTCACTCCTCTTGGAATCAACCCCGTCTCTCACCACACACTCCTCTCGGTGTACAAGTGTATTACAAAGTGTATCTCACAAATAAACACAATAGCAAATGGTTTGTTCTCTAATACAAGATGAGAACTAAGTGAAAGCTCACTTAATCACACTCACTACCCAAATTACACAATGTGTGATAAAACTATAAGCTCAATGGTTGTGTATGAAACAAACAATAACAAAACCAAACTCAATTGTAAATCTAGCTTAGTGAAAAGATAAATAACAAATATAAATATATAAAGCTAGAATTGAGTTTAGTGAAACTTCACTAAGATGACAAGAGTAAGAGAGATGTGAGATTGAAGCTCAAACACCAAAGATGATCTTTTTTTTCCTCTTGTGAAAATCTCTTCACAAACAAAACTTGTAAACACACTAAACAAACTTTAAAACCCTTTGTAAACTTGTTTAAAACTTTTCTTAGTAGTTGAAAATAGTTATGACAAAGGGGTATATACAGGGTAGAAGAAGATAGCCCAAGAAACCAACAAAAACCCATAAAAATAAAAAAATAGCAAAATCTAGAAAATAGTCATTACTGTACAACGATCACTTGATGGATTGACTCATCCAGGTCATGAGTCGACTCATGACTGTATAGGTCTACTCATGACTTCATGAGTCGACTCATCAGACTAAAATGCTAACTTTGCAGGACTTCATGAGTCGACTCGTTACTGTTCATGGGTCGACTCAATCATGCACACAACCTGATTTGCACAAAAAATTTCAACTTTAAACTTTGTTTAAAAATATCAAATTAATTCCAAAAATATAAAACTTTGGAAAATATTTATAAACAAGATAATGAACATGTTACAAAAAGAATTTTTTAAATTGTATTTTCCAAATGTGAAAACTCGTCATTTTGTAAAATCATACAAATATGAAATTGTTAAAAACTTGATCTTGACAAAATGAGTACAAAGTTTTGAAACACTTTCCAATAGATTTATGGACTTGATGAAAGATATGAAATAGTATAAACAAGTCTTTAATCCAAAAACATGTTATTTTGCAAATTTACAAAAACATGAACTCTCAAAAATAGAAAACATGATTTTATTGAATCGTTAAAGCTTGATATTGATGAAATCATTGTAAGCATGTATAAACATGTAACAATTTGTGTAAATATAACTATATCCATTTGTTTCATATTTATGTGGCTAAACATATTATTTACCAAAAATAAATTGATAAATATGAAACGTGTATGTATATAACTAGTTTCTTATTTATATAATTTAAACTTGAAAACGATAACAATGAAAACGAAAGCAATGTGTGTGTATAGTATGAGGTTTAAGTATTAACACACAAAGTATAAACCTAAACTAATATACCCAAGGTAAAAGATCTTCAATATGCTCGACTTGGTTGTGGATGAAGCTTAAACTTGTATATGACTTGAAATGTGCAATGGCTTTATTCCGATATTCCACCAACCTCCATTGAATGTCATAGTTAAGGCGCAATCCATCCAACTTCGAACTTCGATGTTTGTCTAGAATACCTAATAAACAAAACACAAATACTAGACAAACGATGTTAATGATGGTTTGTAAATTATCAAAACAAGATTAGAGAACACATATAAATTATTTAGTTATGTATTAGTGGATGAGAAGGATCTATAAATGATTTTAGGATACTACTAGATGCACTTTTAAGGCTCCACCACGTGGATTGAAAGTTTGTGACAGTAATCATGAAATACTTTGATTCAATGATTACTTAAAGTTTAAATATTTAATAAGTCTCAAATTAGGTGAATTCACAATATTTTGTTATGAATAATGTAGGTAAATACTACCTGTGTGATGCAGGCTACGCGACAATACCCGGTTTTATCTCATCTTATCATGGTTATGATATCACTTGAAAGGAATAACCAAAAGGAACTTTTTAATTTACACCACTCTTCTCTATGATCAAATATAGAGTCTGCTTTTGAAATTTTGAAAAATCATTTCAAGATTCTTAATGTCAAGCCTAATTACCCATTTGATACACAAGTGGCTATTGTTTTGGCTTGCACCATCCTTCATAACTATATTGCAATGTTTGACCCTTAAGATGATTTCTTAAATAAAGACGATGATACAGATGAGGGTGAAAATGAGATAGTAAAGAATGAATATGTGGTTGTCTTCTCTAAATCTTTGACACAAAGAGAGCATACTTAATCTAGAAATGAGTGGAAGGCCCATAGAGATCAGATAGATTAGAAGATGTGAGTGGACTATTGCGATGAAAATCAATATGTTGTCATTACGGAGAATAGAAATTGATTGTTCTTTGTTTTTGAATATTACTTTGCTTTATATTGCGGTGGCTTACATTTGAAGGTTATTATGTATGATGTTGCTACTTATTGGGGTATTTTATTTTTATAATGGCTGCAATTAGGTGATTTTGTGTAATATATTGTTGTATTATGTTTGAATTTTTATATGATGTTGCTGAATTTTATGTCATATGTTGTTGTTTTTGTTTGTCAGGAAAACTAAAAGAAGAAAATTAAGAATTGAATTTATATTATTCTCTCTAACAGACTTAGAAAAAGAATGAATGACAATTCACTTGATGTAATATCTCTCTAACTGACTTAGAAAAAGAAATTACAATCTTTTCGATCGGTTTCCCGATTTACAAAAGTAAGAAAGATCGACGGAGACATTTCCCTTTGTTTAACCTAGTTCTTCTTGGTATCGATGGAATGCCTCCCTCGATGTTTGTGTCGAGCTTGCTTTTCGTTGACGATCCGAAGCTTCACCTCGTTGGAACACAATATTTTCCTCTTGATTGACGTTGAAGAGAACTTGTGTAGCAAGTTTAAGAATAACTCTTAACGAGTTTAAGAACTCAGTGCGAGTTCAAAACTATATGAAAGAGTTGATCCGAGAAAAGGAAATTAATCCTTTTTAATTAGACCGAAAATAGTCCACAAGCCAATAAAAGCTCCCAGAATGGCTCTTGTTGATGCTCCAGCTCTCCAAGATCCGAAGGTGCTAAAAGAGATAAATACCGATCTCAATTCTCCAGAAATTCCCCTCTAAAGAACCATGTTCCAATTAAGCTAAAATTTTAGCTATTTATAGGAGATTAAGGGGTGTAACCGCTCCCTTGATTTGCTCCTTAATGAGGGTTTACGAGGTGTAACCGTCCCCTTAAATCTCTCCTTAATGAGGGTTTATAGGGTGTAATCGCCCCTATTAAGTGGAAAAACAGTTTTGAAACCGTTCAGGTTCTGTTTAAACCAGTCAAACGCGCAATTCGCGTTCTGGAATGAACTCTGCGTCTTGATCCTGGGATGCAGAGATGGGTTCTGCATTTAAGTCTGAAAACACAGCAATAAAAGCTGCGTTTGGATCTCGAACGCAGCGATGAACCCTACGTTTTGGGTTGAAAACGCAGCAATGAAAGCTGCATTTGGATCTGGAACGCAGCGATGAACCTTATGTTTTGGGCTAAAAATGCAGTAATGAGCTCTACGTTTGATCTAGAACGCAGCGATGAACCCTGGGTTTTGTTGTTGGGACGTAGAGATGAACTCTGCGTTTTGACTCTGGAACCCAGAGGCGAGCCTCATGCGAGCTTAGCGAGCCTCATGCGAGCTTAGCGAGCTTTAGGTGAAGTCCAATGTTCAGGCGAAGTCCAGTCTTACAAACGGGCTTCAGAACATAACTTGCTGCGAAAAACGGGTCATAACTTTCAAACCGTAAGTCGGAATTGGACGAATTATATTTGAAAATCGACTATCTTGACGAGACGAAGCCGACCAAAACAATCTAAAGGGTTTTGTTTTCTCCCGTCCGTTTCGCCAAATTCCTTACGGTTTGAGAGATATATGTGTTTTGATTTAAAGAGACCATTAATTTGTAGCCTCTTTTGCTAGAACGTTGCAAAGATCGTCATCTTGTAACCTTCGTCTTTGCTCCTTGAAAATATGAGAGTCATCAGATTATAACTCCCGATGTTGATTGTGAATGCTGTTGAATTAGAGCTTTCATCGGTTGTGAAGGTCGTCAGATTGTAACATTCATCGATCTACGTGAAAGTTTTTAAATTGTAGCCTTTTGGGAGTCGTCAAATTGTAACTTCCATCATCGGTGTTTGATGGGGATCAACTATCTGCAGTAATTTTTAGACAGCCTATAGTTTCATGTCTGAATTGCTTCATGCATATGTATGTGAAAATTATGTATGATTTTGCAATAATTTGTATATGTGCCATAAATGTAACGTTGTTTGCTTGATGATTATAAATGTGTTTAGATTTTTAGGTATGACTCAGGAGGTTGACAATGGCAGCTCATCAACTCATGACTCACAACCATTTAACTTGGGTTTTCATGCATACCATCCAACGTCACATGCACCTTTCATTGTATTTTCTCCACCTCAACCCAATGCCATTCCTCAACCTCAAACTAATTTCTATCCAATTAGCAGTGTTATTAGCGTATATATGAGCATACTCAATGGAGTTAATCTGCACAAACTCCACGTTCTGAAACCAATGACAAAATCTATGATGAATTGCCTCAAACTACTTTTGTTAATGAGATGTCTAAAATAGTTGTCATAAGAGAAAGGCCCTTCTTTTACTGTCAATGGCAAGACCAGTTCTAACAGGTTTTGATCTCAACATCATGATGATGTTCTTACCTTATATTGGTCAGTTGGCTAAGGATGGTTTAAAAATATATAAAGATTTTTAAAAAAACTACATACATGTAGGCTACAGATCATATCAGCATGAATTTAATAGTGACTACACGCAATATAATGTACACCACATGAAGAATTTGAAGTTGAGGTACCATGATATGATGCATTGCATTCACCTTAGTGGTGCCGGTTGGGATGAGGATACCAAAATTGTGACTATGGATAAGGAATGTTATGAGAAATGACTGCAGGTATAAACATTTGAATTACTATTTATTTTGCTTTAATTTCTTATTTTTAATAATTTGCTTCATGTATGTAATTATTGCATGCAATGCATGACAAGAATAGCAATAGTTCTAGTCTTAAGGAATACATAAATAAGCCTTTGATTCATCTGGAAGATTTGAGACTCATAATAGGAGATGATCAAACTAGGGGTGATAAGGCCAAAAATGTACGTGTACAATAAGTTTGGAGGAACAGCTATTGAAATCAATGATGAGGATGATGATGCAAGTGCACAACCTACTAAGAATGCTACACAAGAGAATGATGATGAAATTTCAGCCCCTAATCCTCATGCTAATGGTCAAGAAAGTCCAATAATTCAAAGAATGTTGCAAAGGAGGCTTCAAAGAAAAGAGCTGTAAAAGCAAGACCACAATAGGAGTTCATGTCTAAAACGCTTGAGAAAGTTGATACCATCTCATACAATATTATTTCATGGAATAGACAAGTGTCAAATGCATTTTATATTTCACTAACGAGTTTTTCCGAGCTCAAACTTGATGCAGTTTATGAGCACTTATATGCATATCAATCAGAGGGCAAGTTGTTTATAGGAAAAATTAAGGAGGATCAAAGGAGACTATGAAGAAGGTAATCAAATAATTGGGGCTGGAGGAGCGTGAGGAGGTTTGAGTTTGTAAAGTTTCATTTTGGGGTACAATGCAACTTTTTTTATTTTTATTTTTATTTTTATTTTTTTATTTTTTTTTTTTTTTTGCCCGGCGGGGCCCCCCGGGTGATTAAAATGCAACTTTTTGGAAATCAAATGCAACTTGCTAGGGGTAATGACATAGCGTGAAACTTTTGTGAGTACAATGCAACATTTTGGGGGTAAAATGACAGGGGGTATATGATGATGGGTAGAATCTAACATATGTCTTTAAATTGAATCCACTAGGCATCTTTTCTTCATTTTGTGTTTGTATATAAGCTTATGATGATGCTAGAGTTATGTGAAAACTTGAAGACTTTCTATGCTTCTATGTATGTCACTGATATTGGTTCATGGTACAATCAAAACTGCACTACATATTTTGATTGATTGCATATGTTAGTGATTGGTGTTGGTTCATTCGTGCTTTATTTTGATGTAGGATTCCGTGTTTGACAGTGTAGTTGCTTTGATCGATCCAACACGGTTGAGGTAGCTAATTCAAATGCAATCTACATGCTACCAATGATAAGTTTAGGAAGAGGCTAAGGTTGGCTAAGGTTATATAATATGCATGATCATTGATGCTCTCTTCAATATGTTGGATTGAGTACATGTTTATATCTCGACTTATTTAGCTTTGATTGGTCTTCTATAGTTGTGATTTCTGCTATGGTGAGGGTCAACTATATAAGGTAGCAACCTACTATGTGTTTACAATGTCCTAGATGGCTAACAATGATGGCAACCGAGTTAGCAACCTACAATGTAAGTACATAGTAATGAATGGTTAACTGTGATGTCTTAGACCTATATCTGAGCTTTGATGCCATTCAGATTTCCTTTCTCAATGAGGAGTTAAATTGCTTTCATGTTAAGTTTATTTGCATAGTTGGCATTGAGTTCAGTTTATAGTTTAGTTTTGAGACTTCTAGGTTATCACCTTTGCTTATGATTATGTATGTGATATTTCTGTTCCTACTGGTTCTGCGACTTCCTGGTTCCGCTAATTTGCTTATGATTCTACACTGGTGTTTTTTAACAGTTGGTTTTGAGACTTCCATATTCCCATGTTCGAGTATGATTTTACATTTGATACTTGTTCAATGAGGCTTCTTGCTGAGCAATGAGGCAATACTTGACAATTTATGATGATTTTGAATTTATGAGTACGTACATGTTGGTTCATTTGTATGCTTAATGTTCCAGGTGATCCATGAAGCATTTGATTATATATATATATTATTTGTTTGCTTATAATTTTTCATTTCCTCTTTGCTTATGTTATGAGAATTTGTATACTTATTGATTTATCATCACTTGTACGCTATGATGTTATTGTAAAATGAGGTATCCAACCTACATGAATATTGTATCATGTATTGGATGGCAACCAATAAAAATTTGACAACTAACCTGAGCCTATAGCTTTCATGATAACTGACGTCATGAGCATTTATAATTATCAATTAATGTTGGTCTGTCTTGTTAGTTTAATATTTTTATTATAGCCTATAAATAACTAAATATTAATCTTCATTCGGAGACCGACACATGTCCTGCTCCACTCCTAATAAGATGTATTTAGTGACGGACGACTCGAGCTACTCTTGCGTTGACCCAATAGATCGACAACTTGTGTAACTGACTAAAAAGGCGGTGTTTCTTGACCTACCCACCAAATCGATGCTACAGGCACCCACACTCGGCCTGCCATTCCAGGCGACAACTTGCGTAGCCAACTAAAAGGCGGTGTTTGTTGGCCTTCAGCCAGACGACTGGAGAGGCGGTGTGTTCTCGAACACCCCGCCGACAACCAACTACCCTTACCTTAAATGTGATGTCAGAGTCATTATTGGTTTAGCTCCCATAGTATTTATAACTCGTCGGACATAGTCAACACTAAGCACCTGCTGTCACCCTCACCTTGAACATTTAGATGACTCACCTTCTTCAGCGGCCGACATATATAAGGTACCTGCCAATTCAGCTGTCTGTCTAGACTCGGCTCAAGTTACCTATCTGCCCTTCTGATTTACTACCAAAGAAAGTTATGCAGCCTAAGGTAACTTCTTCTGCTTCCTTGCAACTCTTAACTTTATATCACCACTTTTTTTATTTTCCTACTCGAGTACAAATGATGAGTTATCGTCGAATGAACAATCATAGACCCCAACTCCAGCCTCTCACGAGCTTTTCATGTGCAGGAGAGAACGTCGGGCTCCAAAACTGGCCATCTAAAGGAGTTTGAGAACCCTAACATCACTGTAATCTACAGATAAACCCCATGTTCGATAACTGACATCAATAATTTTGTTGGCTAAAACTGAAATATAAATTATTTTCATTCATGAGCTCTATGTTGATTTATTTCTATGATAATATCCTCAACTTTCCTCCAAGGAGCTATATATATTGATTTGGCGATCTTGTTTATGCAGATCAATTTGTTGTTGGCCCATATATTACAGTTAGTTAGGGTGTGTTTGGTAATCAATGTGTTTTTTATGTTGTGTTTTTGTAAAAAAACATCATGCCATGGTATTTCTTTTTCAAATGTGTTTTAAAAACACCATTTTGATCAAACTAGTTTGACCATTTATATAGCGACAGTAGGCGGGCAGGCGGCGGCGGTCGGGTGGAGGGTGGTCACGGCCGGCCGACGGACGGTGGGTGAACGACGACTGTCGGCTACCGGCGGGTAGCGGCGAGTGGCCGACGGCTAGCCGATGGGCGAGCGACGACGGGCCGGCAGGTGGCCGACGGGTGGCAGCGGCGGGTCGGAGGACGGTAGCGGCCGACGAGCGACGACGGTGGCGGGTGGCCGTTGGCCAGCCGATGGGCAAGCAGCGGCGAGCCGACTGGTGGCCGGCGGGCGGCAGCCGACGGGCAGGGACGGTGATGGTGGTAGCGGTGGGTGAAGGGTGGATGGCGGTCGGCTGACAGGCTGGCCGCGACAACGATCAGACAACGGGGGGCGAGCGGTGGCCAGGGGTGGCGGTGGGTCCAAGGGCGGTGGGCGGTGGCGGTGGTCGGCCAGCAACGACGGGGTGGCGGTGGACCGGCAGCGGCGAGCGAGTGGGCTGCGGCGTCTTAGATGAAAAAACGGAATCTTAAAATACCTTTTTGATGTTTTGAGAAAAGTGTTTAATTTTTAGATTTTGTAAAGGGACAAGTCACTAGTACAAAACAGGTCTGTCCAAATGGTTGTAACCGTTTGGACAAATACAGTCCCAAACGGTTACAACCGTTTGGGCAAAAAAAATACCCGTTTGGGCTAAAGCTGTTGGGGAAAGTTTTCCCCAACGATCGTCCAAACGGGTGTAACCGTTTGGGAAAAGTCCTAAACGGTTACAACCGTTTGGACTAAATCCCAAACGGTTGTAACCGTTTGGAATGTTGTTTCTGTCCAAACATTGCGTATGTATATGTTTTGTCTCTAGTATTATATATTGAGTAATCATTGTGTATATATATATATAATATTGGATATTTAGTACCGTTTGAGATATTTTTGTGTATGTATATGTTTTAGATTTTATTGTGAGATATTGAGAAATCATTGTGTATGATGTGTATATTAAATGTAAGTAGGTAGATAGATAAAACAGTCAAAATTAAAAAATGTTAAAAAAAACAGGCCAAACGGTCTAAACCGTTTATTCATTTAGAAAGAAATAAAAGTGAGAGCAATACCTATGAAAATATAAGAACTCTTGAACCCCGATGTTCGCGGGAAAGATTGCTTTCATTGATGTCATTATTTTCTTGAGCAACAGTTTATCGGTTACAAAAGATCCGGTCTTTTTATAAGATCCGGTTATAACAAAATCAAAAAAAAAATCTTAAAAGGTTACAACTTTCCTTTCCTGGAACAAATCACAAGATCTTGTTTTGCGGTCTCTTGCTTGTGTGGGTTCTTTGCCTGCGCCGGGGTTAATCCGTGGACCACCGCGCGATCTTGATCCGGTCGGATGTACACGGTATGACGGGTGTTATTTCAGGAAGGGAATAACAGCCGAGGGGATTATTTCACCAAGGAAATAATAGCCTTAAGTAATCGAAATCGACCAAGCGAAATCGATACTCTTCTCGGGATCAAAAACCAAGTTTTGATCCAGAGGATGACCGTGTGGATCTTAGATCTGATCTCTCTCGAACTCCTGCCTTATTTGGCGTGGATGATCGCCAAGAACCAGATCTGAAAAGTCCAAGTCTTCAAAGCTTCAAAACTCCAAAGTTTAGCTCTCAATCCAGCAGAGTTTCCCCTCCAAAGTTTAACAAAAATCCAACATTTAAACAATAAGCCCTCCTTCTTTATTTATAGGCATCTCAATCCAGATCTGGGCTCAGATCTGGGCCCAGATCTGGGTGGCTCGGCCACCGAGCCACCTAAAAGGTGGCTCGGCCTGCCACCTAGGTGGCTCGGTGAGCCACCTAGGTGGTTCGGCCACCGAGCCACCAAGAGGTGGCTCGGTGAGCCACCTAGGTGGCTCGGCCATGGCCGAGCCACCACTTAGTGGCTCGGCTTTGGCCGAGCCACCTAGGAGTGGCTCGGTTTTGGACGAGCCCTCCAAGTGTTTGCTTCTTCGCCCGTTTTCGGTTTCGCGCTTTATCCGAACTTCATTGTTGATCTGGACTCTGATTTGGCAGTCCGGATCCTGATTTGGCAGTAAATCTGCTTTGGTGTTCGAGTTCGAGTCCGCTCCCGATCTTGTTTGATGTGGTGGACTCTACGGTTGGATGACTGGTTGATTCATCGACCCGTTAGCTTGATTGAGCACGCGATTGGATGTATTCCGTTGTTTGCATGCGGTTCGTTAACCTCGTCGCCTCGTTAATCCGCTTCGTCGCGTCTCACTTGGCTTCGGTGTAGTGGTCTAACGATCATGCTTGGATATATCGCCCGATGGTTTGTTGGTTTGTCGAATCACCGTGCCGAGCTATGTTAAGGGACCTATAAGTAGTTTTATACGCCTACAGATGCCCCCTCCAAAGTATTTCAGCCTCATGCTTGGATAAATCTCCATATAAAATTTTCTCTCAGGCCCCTCGAGCACGTGGTTCGAGCCTCCTTCAAGATCTGATTTTTGTTGGATTCTCGAGCTTTTCCTCAGGTAAATCTTCCATAATTTTGGCATAGTTCATGTTTAATTCAGTATATGAATTTGTGGGATTGTATATAAGGGTTAGGGTTGTGATTTGACGCCCCGAGCTCATATTTCAGGGGGTAGAATTTGGAGATCTGAGGGGTTTAATTGCAATAAAGATGGGGTAAAACTTTAGGGTTAGAGTTTGTCACCCTAACTGAAATTTTTTCTGTATCTGATCCCCTGATTTATTTTGCAGATCACCATGTCATATATCCCGAGAGGTCAATCCCCTACTGCGGCGGCTGATGGCATGCTTCCCTCGTACATTGGTGAGCTCTTTTTTGGCGAATTTCAAAATTTGTAGATTAATCCTTTATCCCCGTTTTGTTCTCCTTAGTAAGACAATTGGGAAGAGCCTTGATTCTCCTTGGTGAGGATTGACGCTTTAAAAGATAGGTTTTGCTTGGTCAAAACCATATCTCAAAGTAAATAAAGGTGGCGCTTTGACGCTGCATTGTGTCTTATAAGACAAAGATATATTGTTGATATACCCTATCTTATGAATGCATAATGCGGCCAAATCGTCTCACCCTTTATAAGGCAGTGAGTCTATCTTTCCCATTCGTAAGATGAGTTCAACTTCCTTTTATAACTGAGACTAACAAACGCTTAATTGCTTGTTTTCAGTGGAATATCCCTCTGGAGCGTTCTCATCTCATGCAGTGGACGGGCGTCGTGATGAGTATTATTCGACCTCCGATGATTTTTCACCTATTCCACTTACTCCTCAGTTTACTTCGGGCACGTTGACAGAGGTTGCCCAAGTGGTGAAGGAAGGTGGACATCGAGTTCTTCGACAGTTGATTACTGATGCACCTTTCGTGAAGGATACCAGCTCTGTTCAGCCTCTCAGGAAGACTGACTTTTTATTCGGTGACTCTGTTGAAGATCCTGATGCAGTGTTTATTGGTGCCGAGAAGTGGCTTCATAAAGATGACGAGGGTTTTCTATATTTGCCTAAGATTTCTCGTCACCGCTCATTGACTGAGCTCAGGTGTCAGGCCGTGACACGGGAGATGTCGTAGCATTTGACGGAGGAGCATGAGAGCGTTCACTGTGGCTATATTACTCATAAGGCAGCTCCTGGTTCGAGCAGGAGTCATAGCATTGGATTGCGTCCTGGAGTATTGGGGCTGGATACACCGCCGCGTAACGAGTTTCTTGCTTCTGCTTCTACTTTGAAGAATCATCTCGCCGACTTAGGACGAGAGATGCCTGCGTTGTGCCACAGATTCTATGGCTGGGTCCATTCTACAAACAGGCTTTGGTGGGCTCGTATGACGAACTACGTCTTAAGCCGATGGAGCGAGGAGTTGCACGCTTGTGGTCTATATGCAGCTATTCGTTCCACCATGTATGGTTTACCCGTCAGCGCTAAACATTTCTTCGCTTTGTACGAGTTCTATAACCCGGATTCGAACACTTTCCTGACTAGGTACGGAGAGTTGGGCTTGGCTCTCCATGAGATGCACAAGATTTCTGGTTTGCCCATGGGCCAGATGTTATATCAGGAGTACTTTCCCTCCAACCATGAGTTGAGTTAGCTGAAGGACCGCATGCCCAACCGCTATGAGACTTTATGTGATCTTACATGTCACTACCATATTGCCTTGGCGCAGTCTGAGCCTTTAGCGAAGAGGACTAAGTCACAGGTGAGCCTGAAGCAGTTCGCGTGTTACTTGTTCAGAAATCTGGAGAGCAATTCTGGCGAGGCTATTTGTGAGCTGGCAACGCTTACTCCTTCAGAGGTTAATGGTCTGCTGAAGAAGATTGACGCTCACTCCTATACCATTAGCAGTCCCGAGAGTGGCTTTCCTGCAGGGACCAAGTTTAAATCATTCTTGTGGCATGCGACCGCATCGATTCAGCCGATGACCCTTCTTGCCGGTTACCTCGCTATCTGGTTAAAGAAATGCGTGGTCCCGTATCAGTCCAGTGATATTTTGCCATTGGAAGTGCTCTACCCAGCGGTTCAACTTGCCTACAAAAAGGAACTTTCGCTTCTTCCGGTGATGGTAACTAACATTCATCGAGGGCTTCGACAGATTTTTAGTGCTTTCACACAGAAAGAAGGTGTACCGTCGGCTCGGATTCCTCTTATTAAGGTGGAGCTTCCATACACTTATTTGATGGCGTGGTTCGTCCTTCATCGTTCTGATATGATGTCGGTACTTAACACCACAGACCGCTCTGTTCCCCTACTACAGTTGTTTGAGAATGGTAGGTGGGAGGGGCGAGGATTCCTTGAAGTCAGGAAGCAGCTACAGATCCACAAGTATTGGGTATTTTCCACTTGCTTCCCGCAGTTCTTCAGCTGATATGGCGAGTGTTTGATTGATGAGGAGAGGCCGAGGGAGTATCAAACTCATTTAGATATCGGCTGCTTTAATTGGCTAGTGAACATTAGGCCGGGTTATCTGACCTTCCGGGTGAGGAATCAGTGTTTTATAGAGCCATATCTACCATGTCGATTCGCTCGCCAGTTTGGCTATGATCAGCTTTATGTCGGGAACCCGCGTCAGCAGCTTCGGACTCATGGCGGTTTGGTGGACGGTCTTCGGGCATGGCTGTGGACCGTGACGGGCTGCACTGGTGCTAAGTTCAGTCTCCCTAGTGCTGAGCGTCAGTTAAAGCTCACATTCTTAAGCTGCAGGTGGTTGTTAGCAGCTAATAAACCCGTCCCCGTGAGGCCAATTGCAGAGTTAGTGGCTGAGGAGGCTTCTCAGGCTGATTCTCGTGTGATTCGGGAAGATGCTCGGTCACAGAGGACGCGGGGCAAGACTCGTCAAATCGACGAAGAAGGAAAAAAGACCTTCAATTTTGCTGAAGAGGCTTCAGGCGGAGATCCTGAAGATTACGAGGAATATTTCGAGCGAGGTTAATCACCTATCTTTTCTCTCTGTCTTCCAGAGTTATTAATCTTGACAACTGTTTAATGTTTCAGGGACAGTGGCTGATAAGGAAGAAGAATTCCGTCTTTTTACTCAGGCGAGACCTCTGATTGTTGTCCCAGCTGCTAGGCGGAAGAGACTAGCCCACAAGCCGCGTGCAGATCCACGAGCATCTGAGATGGATTTGGCTGGTGATGATCCCGCTAGCGACGGAGGTAACATCTACCCTATAGACCATCCTCTTGATCATTCAGAACTTCGGGCTCATGCTTTTCCATCTCTATATAGGAGAACGTGGGGAAGGCGAGATGAGTCTCGATCCTGCTCCTCATGATTTTGATGAGCCTGACTTACCACACTAGATAGAAAAGCCTGCAGAAGTTGCCGACGTTAGGGAGACTATCAATGTAGGACCTGATTCAGTGAATCCAGGTACATCTACCATTGACAATATACCCTTTGGATGGCAAACAAAGGAGTTGAATGATTCAGAATTCGTGCCTCCCTTAATTGTCTCTATGCTTCTTGCTCTTTTAGATAAATTGCAGGGGGCAAACGTGGACCTTGGGAGTAGAGATGCTAACACATCCGTAGGAGGTAACTCATTTCCGTTGGTCGTAGTCTCTTTATTCTTCTTTCGCACTTATATTTTCTTGTGTCAGATTTTTCGACTGATGATTTTGACGAGGAAGGTTTGCTTGTGGACACTCTTATGCTCCACTTTATGTATGGTTCTCCTCAAATTGATGACCAATTGCCTGAAGATATGTTTCCTGAGTCTACACTCCCCAAGAATTCCGAGGATAGTCCTTTTGAAGGTACGTGCCTCTTCTCAGGTTAATTATAGGACTAGCCATTTTTTGACTAATGCAGCTATAATCCTGAAAATTCTGTTTTGTGTTTGACAGAAGCTTTTGTCGAGACTGATCCTGTCGAGCCGGCTGTGAGACCAGCTACATCAGCTGATACATCGACAGCGGTTACACCTCCACTACCCCCAGTGACTCAAGGGGAAGAAGGTATGAATTAAGCAACTGAGAAATGTCATTTATTTCCTCATCAAGGCTTTTTGACAGATTTCCCCCTTTTTGTGTAGGGCTTTCTCCTCGGCTTCATGTCCTTGTGAAGGAGTTGTTATCAGACAACGATCGTGAGAAGATCGTCATCTGTATAGAAGTTCGCTCCTTCTTCTCCTTCGTGAATACTATGATTGGCAAACTCTTCCACATCGGACTTTTCCTTCACCAATTTAAGCCTTTCCTTGATCCCAGAATAAATTCAATAAGGGATGCAGGATATCCGGATCTGGCGAAGGCTATAATTGATGACCTTGATTGCCTAGAGCACGAGCTTCAGATGTTACGTGAGCTCCGGGATGCAGGTGCCTCTTCATTCATTGCTGCTAATTTGGATACTCGCTTACAGACATGGCGCGATACTCGAGCTTTTGCTGAGTTCAAGATTCAGGTGCAGCGGGATCGGGTAGATCGAGTTGAGGCCAACATTGCTGTTAGATCATCTTCACTTGACGATCTTGACCTTTCTATTGCCTCTTGCGAGACCAAGATAGAACAGTTCAGAATAGGACTTCGTGAAGAAGATGAGACTTTGAGTATCCTTCAAATGACGAAGGTACAGGATCAGCAAGCTCATATTACCTTATCTGAGGAGTTGAAATCCTTGAAGCAGAAGCTGGTCGAGACGGAGGAGGTTGCTGTGAAGACTTTAGTCACTACTGAAGAGTCCATCAGAGCTGAATTGCAGGATGAGCTTAGGCAAGCTTATGATGAGAAGCTGTCTAAATTTAGTCAGCAGATTTTTAGCCATGGGCTTGATGTATGATTTCATTTACTGAATATTTTGACTTTTGATCCTCTTAGTGGAAATGGTTTTATCTTTATCTTTATTGTAATTTCTCACTCTGTTTGGAATGATTGACCATAATACTCACAGGATTTTTGGCAAACCCCCAGCCCTCAACGAGTTTGATAAGCCTTTACCGACTACCGTTTGAGTCGGACTAGCATGCGGATTGTCTAAATCCGTTCCGCATGTAACGTTGTGCTAAGAGAGTGAATTCTCTGAGACTTTGTGCTATGATGTCGAATACATAGGCTTTACCATTTATTACGGGAATAGGCTACCCGGCAACGCGTATTAGGCGTTGACTTTAGGATTTTTGGCTAACCCCCAGCCTTCAACGGATTTGATTAGCCTTTACCGACTACCGTTTGAGTCGGGCTAGAATGCGGATTGTCTAAATCCGTTCCGCATGTAACGTTGTGCTAAGAGAGTGAATTCTCTGAGACTTTGTGCTATGATGTCGAATACATAGGCTTTACCATTTGTTACAGGAATAGGCTACCCGACAACGCATGTTAGACGTTGACTTTAGGATTTTTGACTAACTCCCAGCCTTCAACGGATTTGATTAGCCTTTACCGACTACCGTTTGAGTCGGGCTAGAATGCGGATTGTCTAAATCCATTCCGCATGTAACGTTGTGCTAAGAGAGTGAATTCTCTAAGACTTTGTGCTATGATGTCGAATACATAGGCTTTACCATTTGTTACGGGAATAGGCTACCCGGCAACGCGTGTTAGGTGTTAACTTTAGGATTTTTGGCTAACCCCCAGCCTTCAAGGGATTTGATTAGCCTTTACCGACTACCGTTTGAGTCGGGTTAGCATGCGGATTGTCTAAATCCGTTCCTCATGTAACGTTGTGCTAAGAGAGTGAATTCTCTGAGACTCACCGCTACGACTTCGAATACGTAGACTTTGCCATTGTTACGGGAATAGGCTACCCGGCAACGTGTATTAGACGCTGACTTATCCCTACTTAGGCTTCGGGATAAAAGTCCCAAGAATCGAACTCTGGTATCTTTTTCTACGGAGAAAGACTAAACCGGCGACGCGTGTTAGGCGTCGGCATATCCTTTCTTAGGATTCGGGATGAAATTACTCATGCGTGTAAGGCATGGATTTTGGTGTTATTAATAACAACCTGCCACAATATTGAATATGTGGGCGGGTGTTCTTTTTAACGGTTAAGAACTAACCGGCAGCGCGGGTTAGGCGCAGACTTATCCCTGCTTAGGTTTCAGGATAGAATACCCCAGAATCGAACTCTGGTGTCTTTTTCTACGGAGAAAGACTAAACCGGCAGCGCGTGTTAGGCGCAGACTTATCCCTGCTTAGGATTCGGGATAAACTTCCTAGGATGAATCCTAGATTGATAAATTCTTAGAAAAGGTTGGTGTGGAAAAGGAAGAATTTTATATTCTATTCCCCGGTCTTCTTTTAGGGTGAAGGCGAACCCAAAATGGGAGAGGAAAAATTTTATATTCTATCTCCCAACACTGAAGAGGAAGAATTTTATATTCTATCTCCAGTTAGAAAGGAGACTCGAGGTGGGATCTCCACCCCCAGAACCCGGAAAGGTGAAACTAAGAGTGAGATCTCCACTCCGAGAATTGAAAAGATTTGGATAACCCTAACTGTCGGAAGGTTTGATTACCGAACTAAATATGAATTTCTCGTTTATCGAGAATGAATTATGGTTTTGACCCTAACTGTAGGAAGGTTTGACCAAGCGGGAGTTTGAGGTGACCCTAACTATAGAAAGGTTTGATCACTCGATTTGAAAGTGGACCTCTCGTTCATTGGAGGAATCGAGAGGGGATTTTGGTTTTGGCCCTAACTGTGAGAAAGTTTGACCAAGTGGGAGTTTGAGGTGACCCTAACTATAGGAAGGTTTGATCACTCGATTTGAAAGTGGACCTCTCGTTCATTGGAGGAATCGATAGGAGATTTTGGTTTTGGCCCTAACTGTAGGAAGGTTTGATCACTCGATTTGAAAGTGGACCTCTCGTTCATTGGAGGAATCGAGAGGAGATTTTGGTTTTGACCCTAACTGTAGGAAGGTTTGACCAAGTGGGAGTTTGAGGTGACCCTAACTATAGGAAGGTTTGATCACTCGATTTGAAAGTGGACCTCTCGTTCATTGGAGGAATCGAGAGAGGATTTTGGTTTTGACCCTAACTGTAGGAAGGTTTGACCAAGTGGGTAAGGGAGTACAAATCACAATGGGAGTGTTGACTTGTACAAATCACTCAGAAGGAATTCCTGGTGTTAAGTTATAAGGACTTAACACGAAGGGGTTTGACAATTTGTCAAGGATTGATATCAAAATTCTAAGTATTATATCCGGACTCTAACAATGGGAGTGTTAAGTGCACAGATATATCGAAAGTTTGAGTGGATTTAACCGAAAGGAATTTTAGTGGACCCACTGTCAATTAATTTGATTAGTGAGGGATTTTATGGTGGAAGACTATGAGTCGTCAAAACACCAACGGGAGTTTTGTGAGGGAATATTGATCCAACGAAGTGATCGAATCTTATCTCAGCAAAAGAGTGTTTGGAAATCACAGTGGGGTTCAGTGTTTATCATCTAATTTGTAATGATCAGGTTATCCCTAAGAAAATTATATGTAACATTCTTTCGGGAACTTCCCGTTACATGAATCATCCACCCCCAGCTTCTTCGCGAAACTGGGTTTATCATTGCATTTGGTTGCATGATCGGGTTATCCTTAAGAAGATTGCGTATAAAATTCTCCAGAAACTTCCCATCAACGGTAGGAAACAGTTTAGACTCATATACCTATTGGAGTATCAGGGAGCAGTTTAACCTCTTATACCGGTCGGAGGATTGAGAAGCAGTTTATACTCATATACTCTTCGGAATCTTAAGAAGCAGTTTATACTCTTATACTTGTCGGAGTCTTAAGAAGCAGTTTATACTCTTATACTTGTCGGAGTCTTAAGAAGCAGTTTATACTCTTATACTTGTCGGAGTCTTCATTCGACTTAATAGAGCGATATAACACCGGCTTCAACCAAGGTCTGAATGCTATTCTTTAAAGTAAAGCAGACCTTGGTGGGATGAAGGATCCTCCTATGGTACGCACAGTACTTTGGATCCGTAGTATTATCAGCTTTCTCCTGATTTGTGATAGGTGGTAGCTTGATCTTGTTGTTTTCAAGGAGGGATTCAAAGATGGTTGGAACGTCTTCGTCCTTGAAGGAATACTCTTTTTGGAGTTTCGGATCCGAGGTCTTTTGATGCCTTCGGGGTTGTTGTTGCAACGTTTGATTATCACCAACAGCAGCTGCAGGTGCCTTGTCCTTACCACGGGAGGCGAAGTTCGAGTTCGGAGGATTAGTCGTCGATTGGCTTCTCTCGGCCTTCTTCCTTCGGAGGAAGCGTTCGGCTTGCTCTCCTCGGACCTTCAAATCCTTCCATGTTTTGGACGGTGCTGTCATCATTGCTTCCAACACGTCCAATGCGAGGTTGTTGTGGCAAGTCTGGAGAATGAACTCCTCAGTGATCGGGTCCCGACAGTTCATCGCCTTGTTCCGGAACCTTTTGACGAAGGTATCAACTAATTCCTCGTCTTTCTGTTTCTCGTCAAGCAACGACCTGATGGATATCTCGGTGTCGTCGTCGAAGAAGTTGGTGAGGAATTTAGTCTCCATGTCGTCCCAGCTATTCACACTTCCTGGCTTGAGGCGACGATACCAATCGAATGTGGCTCCACGAAGAGTGCCAACGAAGGACCGTACCATCAGAGGCTCATTACCAGAGATAACCCCTAGGTGTGATTTGAAGTAAATCAAATGCTGAGTGGGTGAACCCTTCCCATCAAACGGCGTGAAGTTAATTAGATTGAACTTCGCCGGATACGGGATTGATTCTCATTCTCTTGGGTGTGGACAAGGAATGTCCGTCTTCTTCATCTCTTGAGCGGAAATCAACGTATTGCTTTTGCTCTCGAGGTTTTTAATCTTCAAACTTTTACCTGTATTTTCGTTAGCACGATTCTGAGGTGGAAGTGTGGCGTTATGACTAGCATTCTCGATACCACCCCCTGCATTGACGGGAGGATTATTGGCATTATGAGCTTCATCCGCACCTGTGTCCTCATCTTCCTGATTAACCTGGTTACGACGACTTGGTTCGCCTTGCTGGTTTGTCAGTGCTTGGATTTATTGGTCATGCATTTCTCTCATATTCTGCATGGCCATCTGCATTTCGAACCTGAAGCTCTGTTGTTTAGCCATGGCCTCTTCGAGCATCTTGGCCACTTGCTCCGCACTTATCATAAGTGACTCGTGGGGTTGTCCCTCGCTGGATACTGTATTATCTGATGCGACCACAGAACAGGCATCCGACTCTTCATCTTCTGAAGGTAATCTTGTCCGAACCCTACCATAAGTTGCTCGTATGATGGCTCCAGACTGCAGACGGGTTACACGCCGGGGTACTTCCGGAATCGACTCGGGATTATCCTGTGTCGATATCCCTTTGCTGGTCATATTAGTGGTGACCCTCAGAAATTCTCCGTCTTCAACTATCGTTCTTCTTCGTCGGAAACGCCTAGACCTTGGTTTTGGCGTTTCGGTACTAAGCCTTTCGAAAACCGAAATTCTTTCAGGGACTGTCTTGGTACAGTTGCACTCAGACAATACTGCCCGAATGAGTTTGGAACAGGAGCATTGAGTTTCTAGTTCTCGAGGACTCATTTTCCTGGATTTACTCGTACCCCCAACACGATAGTACAACTCGTCGGCTTAAAGGTCGGAGTAACCTATCGTGTGTTGGCACGACTTCTCAGGTATAACATTATCATCATCAGATGATAATGTTTCCTTCTGAGGGCGAATTGCCTTCTTTGGGCTTTCAAGAGTCACGCGTCTCGAAACATGCCTTTGTGGGCGTGAGTTCTCAACGGGCTCCTGGACTTCAATGCGCAAATTGTTACGCGTAGCTGCCATGAACTTCTTGTCATATTAAGGGTGGCGGCAACTCCTAGCATGTTGAGTCGTTCGGGGCTTCTTTATCGGGTCGAAACGCTCTTAAACTGGAGCTTTGCATCCCTCATCGGGAAGTGGACCGAGGCGCTCCAAAACTGACCTCCTTCTTCGGGATGGTTCTGCGGGATCTCCCGGAGCAGCTATTGGAATTACCGGTGATTTGGGTTGGTTCGCCGGAGGTTAAACTTGCGTTGAAGGCAGAATCGCCGCTTCAGACTTTGGCCTCCATACTTGGCGGGTTGGTGGCGGCTTCTTGGCCACTTCCTTCTGCAGTCTTCTGCGGGCTTCTTGGACTTGAGCCCGTGCCTGTGCTGACAGTGCGCGGCGCTTGCGAATGCGCTCCTTAAGTGTCGAACGATTCCGTTTGACACGGATCCATTCATTCGTTGGCGGCTTGGAGGAGCTGCCATTCATTGGTTGTTGAGGCTGTTTGCCTCTCTTGTTCTTCAGATCCGCGTTATAGCGGATTCCATCAGTGGATTCCATTGCCTTCGTGAATTGTCGCGCCAGGCGTTGACGTCGTCTCTGGCGGGCTCTTTTTGAGAGAGTCACTACGCCCTCAGCGACGGAGGAATTGGCAAGAACAGATTTGACCTGGTTGGAGGTCGGTGGAGCTTCACCCGATGCAACTTCGACATCAATTGGGGTGAGATCTTCGTTGGTATTCTGCATTTCTTCGTACCAACGGACTTTTCTCCTGGAGGAGAATTTCTTGGACTTGAGGGGGGAGGTGGATCCGGACGAGGATGACAAATACTCCTCGAACTTTTGTTGGTCGAATTCATACTCGACCTCCTCCTCGACCGGGATCGAGATCCGCGGCTGTGACGCAACGATCTCGGCAGCTAGATCGGTGGCTCCCACTGTGGTCGCCAGATTGTTCGCGAGAAAAATTGCTTTCATTGATGTTATTGTTTTCTTGAGCAACAGTTTATCGGTTACAAAAGATCCGGTCTTTTTATAAGATCAGGTTACAACAAAATCAAAAAAAAATCTTAAAAGATTACAACTTTCTTTTCCTGGAACAAATCACAAGATCCTGTTTTGCGGTCTCTTGCTTGTGTGGGTTCTTTGTCTGCGCCGGGGTTAATCCGTGAACCACCGCGCGATCTTGATCCGGTCGGATCTACACGGTATGACGGGTGTTATTTCACGAAGGGAATAACAGCCGAGGGGATTATTTCACCAAGGAAATAATAGCCTTAAGTAATCGAAATCGACCAAGCGAAATCGATACTCTTCTCGGGATCAAAAACCAAGTTTTGATCCAGAGGATGACCGTGTAGATCTTAGATCTGATCTCTCTCGAACTCCTGCCATATTTGGCGTGGATGATCGCCAAGAACTAGATCTGAAAAGTCCAAGTCTTCAAAGCTCCAAAACTCCGAAGTTTAGCTCTCAATCCAATAGAGTTTTCCCTCCAAAGTTCAACAAAAATCCAACCTTTAAGCAATGAGCCCTCCTTCTCTATTTATAGGCATCTCAATCTAGATCTGGGCTCAGATCTGGGCCCAGATCTGGGTGGCTCGGCCAGGTGGCTCGGTGAGCCACCTAGGAGTGGCTCGGTTTTGGCCGAGCCCTCCAGGTGTTTGCTTCTTCGCCCGTTTTTCGGTTTCGCGGTTTATCCGAACTTCATTGTTGATCTGGACTCTGATTTGGCAGTCCGGATCCTGATTTGGCAGTAAGTCTGCTTTGGTGTTCGAGTTCGAGTCCGCTCCCGATCTTGTTTGATGTGGTGGACTCTACGGTTGGATGACTGGTTGATTCATCGACCCGTTAGCTTGATTGGGCACGCGATTGGATGTATTCCGTTGTTTGCGTGCGGTTCGTTAACCTCGTCGCCTCGTTAATCCGCTTCGTCGCGTCTCACTTGGCTTCGGTGTTGTGGTCTAACGATCATGCTTGGATATATCGCCCGATGGTTTGTTGGTTTGTCGAATCACCGTGCCGAGCTGTGTTAAGGGACCTATAAGCAGTTTTATACGCCTACACCCGATCTTGAAGCTTTGGAAGCAATTTATCCAGCAGAACTATTTTTCCTGCATAGAGATGGTTGTGGTCAAAATAAGGCTGCAATAAAATCAACATAACATCAACTTTAGTTACCTGCATTTGTGATTAGGTGATCTCCTATAGTGTATGGTGGACCAGATTCAGCACCTTGGAACAAATACGGATGATTACAACACTTACGCAGCTGCATGGCAATGTTCAAAAGGCGCTTACGCTCCCCATCAGCATTTACAACTTCCAAATCTTTCTGAAGCAAAGCACGATAGTACTACTTCTGCATCTGGGACATTCCTACTTTAAGTATAGTCTCCTTCTTTGAAGGTAGTCCCTTTTCAACATCAGATTTAAGCCTATGGGCGAAGCACCTTCAAGATAAGCAAAAGCACATGAGTACTTTGTAGCTGACATCTTAACACAGAAAACTCGGAATGCATAAAAGGTCTATGAAGTTCACCTTATGAAGCTGTTGAACAACCTCTTGCTGATCATTCTCTCTAGAAATTTGAAACCATTCATCAAATGTTTTAGCAGAACTGAATTTCTCAGGTAGTAAGAAATTAAGAAGAGACCACAATTCATGAAGATTGTTCTGCAAATTACTAGGATTGTCAATTAATGTTTTATTTGCAGTGGAGATGGTTAGCGGTTCTACACTGATTGCCTACTGGGGTAAACTCAGTTGCTGCTGGAGTGAAAAAGTTTGTGGAAAGAAGGAATGGTATTATTCAAATATTATAATACAGACTATGCAGATACAAGATGATGTTATTTTCATTTTTTGTTGTATGCATTGTATATCAAGATCCATTATTTTACACCAAATAGAATATCACATGCAAAAGTACTAATGCTTCTTGAAGTAAAATAATACACCAGAAGAAACATGTTTAATGAATCTTAACTTCTCACATAAAGAAACGCTTGACTCTACCAGACCATGAAACAGATTTGCTTTAACTATAGACTGTTTACGTTAAAAGATATCATAAAACAGCAAACCTGAATACTATCCAAATAATCAAACAATAGAGAGAGTAAACTGTGAAAGGGATATTAGGTAACCGTCTTAGCAAAAGATCAATTATTTTGCCAATTCGCCACTGCATAATGAAAATTCAATCATGACTAACAATACAAATTTAACAAACTTAAACTAACATATACCTACATTATGTATCTTACTAGATTCCACAAATCCAACAACTCAAAAAGAACCTAATCATACAAAATTAAAAAGGTTGCAACCCTCACTCGACATCTATCTAAAATCAAATACAAATAAAAGAAAAACCCTAAAAGTTGGACCAGTTCAAATCATAAGATACTGGACAAGTTCAAATCACAAGTGAGCGTAATTGTACAGAATAAAACCTCAAATGAAAAAAGGGAGGATCTAATTTTACCCTAGTCGGCATTAAGATAAAGAAACCGAAACCATAGAAGAAGAAGAAGGAAAGTAGGGGGATCGACCTGCAATGCCTCCCATCTCCTTCTCGACCTTGGCCTGCATCTCGCGGAGTGCTGCCGCCTCATCCTCCATCTCCTTCAGACGCTTCTTCATCTCATCCAGCTCCTGCAACTAGATCCAACACAACTAGGATTAGGGTTAAGGAAATTGGAGAAAGGGGGTAGATCAGAGTTTAGAGAGAGACCCTGACGGCGTCTTCGTCGGTGCGGGTGGCCACCACCCTCTTCTCTAGCAAGCTCCTAATTGGCCTTGCACCATAAACCTACAACAGAAAGCAGCAGGTAAGCAATCTCTTTCGTGGAGAGTATGTACTTACTGGATCATAAGATTCGGTTAGTACAACATCCAGAGCAGCATCTGACATAGCCAAAGCGACTCCCCTCTCTGCAAGGCGAACGGCCAGCGGCAACAGTCGGACTTCGACGGGGTCGGATGAAGCGAAGACGAGGGGGATAGGGATTTGAGAGTGCGGTGATGAAAATTTTGGGGATGACTTTAATTTGGCGATGGGGGGAAAATTTTGGGATACTTTAATTTGGCGCTGGAATGAAAATTTGGGGGGGGGGGGGGGGACGAAAACAAAAAGGCTTTTTTTTTTAACTAATAATTAAAAACTCCCAAACGGTTTTAACCGTTTGGGTGAGATATCCCAAACGGTTTAAACCGTTTGGTTCAGTCGTTTGGGATTTCTCAATAGCCCAAACGGATTTATCCGTTTGGGTTTATTATCCCAAACAGTTATAATTGTTTGGGTTATTTCTATTTGTCCAAACAGTTGTAATAACCGTTTGGACAGAGCTGTTTTGTACTAGTGAGTCAAAAACACCCCTGTTACCAAATACATTTCTTTGTTTTTGTTAAAAAAACAAAAACGGCGAAAATACCACGGTTGTCAAACGCTTAAGTTATTTAAAATTTCATGCTTGTGCTGTGCGGTAACCTCACCAATGATGATTTCATATGGTTTTCTAATGATGATTCATTTGCATGCAAAATAGCAATAAGCTGAGGAAACCCATGTTCTCAATTTTGGTTTCCATTTTTTATGTACCAAACAACATATTTTGAAGGAAATACATTTCTTTTCTCGCTTTGAGAAAAATCCATTTCTAAGATATGCATGGGAAACTATGGAAATGAGTTTTTTTGGCCAAAAACCTACATCCATAAATTTATGGAAACTCTAAAAACATGCACTTAGAGGTGTTTCTTTAAGGGAGTTCCATCGAAATTGTGGAGATGGTGAGGGAGGTAAGAAGCAAAGATTTTGGAGAGGGGTTGCAAGAGGAGGGCAAGACGGATCTGTTTCGTCACTCTTCTCGATGACATAGAGGGTGGATGAGAAAAGTAGACCGGTGGTAATTCTGTTTCTATAGTGAATATTATGTTTGACTATTTTGTTAAGACATGTTTGGATTTTCGCCTAGTAAAAGAAAGTTAAGGAAACATAGGATAAACTACTACCCTTGACAAAAGGCATATAAGATATTTTTTGAGGATTTAGTAAAAGGAACTAAAGGGAACTAATTTTACCATGTTTGAAAAGTTTAATACAGCAAAGGGAAGAGAAGGGAATATACATAAATTTACATAAATAACCCTACATGTGTAATACTATTTTTTGATAGTAGGATAAAATTGTCTTTGTGCAATAGTTACCTTCAATTTTCCTTGGTTACACGCCAATTTGGGGGAAGGGGCGGGGATTTTAGTTTTTATTTTCACCTTAGTTACATTACCCTCCTCCTGTTATCTATCACAAACAAGTTTCTAAACAAGATTAATGAGTTTCCTACCTTCTCCTGCTTCCCATCAATCCTAATCCAAACACGTCATTGATGATGGTAACTGCATGTTTTACCCTTTAAAACAATAAATAAAGAAATTGAGCATCGAAGCAATGCCCTGGTTTAATTGGTTGAGCAATTTCAGTTATTTGAGTTGATTTTTGATTAAATAATAGAAATAGGATTTTAAACAAGGTTAATGACCTGTCATTGCAAATAGTGTTGGGGTGGGGGTGGGGTGGGGGGATGAGGGGGAGGATTTGGAATTTTCCTTCAAATGAGTAGTCAAAACCGACCGCTCGCATGCAGTCGGTTCTAATATATATGATTTGTATTTAGCTTATAGGTCTTTCTTTAGATTATAGTAGTATAGATCAAAGTAATAGATTATATTTGTTAATTTTATGTTGGACCCTTAACTCTTCATTACTCTAGACTTGAAGATTTTGGGTATTAGTGCAAATTTTTAATAAATTTTAGGGTATATAAATGTCGTCAAACACAATTGAGGATATATAAACGCAAAGTAGAGGAAATTAAGGAGCATTTAAGTGCAGCTAAGCTAAGAACCTAATAAGACCAGTACACCCTTATAATATTATGTTGAACCACGATAGCTAAGTAGAAAAAAATTAAAAGAAATATAGGGACTAAATATATTGAAATAAGTGTTTAAGGAGAGAGTTGAGCAAAGTCTATTAGAGCATCTCCAACGGCTTCCCTATCTCATGTTCTAGACTAAATATAAGAAGTAGGAGGGGGAAAGTTGTTCCACAGGCTCCCTATGTTGGAGACTAAATATAGGGAATAGGGTTTGGTATTCCAAATCAAGGACAACAAAGTGGCTCCTTATATTTACAATGGCTCTTTGCAATGGATATATTTGCATTCAAGCCCCTTATTCTCCTTTCATCTATATATATTGCATCTTTGTATAGGATAAATTAGTTCATCTCATAATTATTTTACACTTGGCATTCTACTATTTTTCTTTAAAGGTAAGTAAATTAGTTAATCTCTTAATTATTTTATTTCTCTAATATTTTATACTTACAATTGATTTATTAGTTTTTATTTCATTTTAATTTTTTTAAAATTAATTATAGTGCTGACATTAATTTGCATTATTTTTTTTACAGATGGATTAGTACACTTCTCTACTAAATCAGGGATCATTAGTGGTCTATTTGATGAAAATCGCAATCAATCTGCCATGCCAGTTGAGTCAACTAAAAATAAAATTTCTAAAAACTCGGATGGACGAAAAACTTCACCGTGAAAGAAGAAATTCTACTTGTATCAGCATGGCTCAACATAAGCATGGATGCAGTGCAAGGGATCAATCAAAAAAATGAAAGATATTGGGAAAGGGTGCATGGTTACTTCCATCAATTCAAGAATTATGAATCGCAACGGACGACAAGTTCTTTAATGAAGCATTGGTCGTTAATTCAACTTTTGGTAAATAAAATTTATGGCTACTATGCTCAAATTGAAGCAATGCAACAAAGTGGTCTTAGTGAGAGCGACAAGGTATTAATTTTATTCAAAATTTTTAATATTTTATTTATGTATAATAATTTTTAAATAGGCTTCATTTCTAAATAGGTATGTCAAGCAGTGGAATTATACACAAGCATTCAAAAGCATCCATTTCAATTTCTTCATTGTTGGAGAGAATTAAAAAATGCACCAAAGTGAAGAATTGATAGATCTTAAAAAAATCTAAAACTTCAAACAAATCTAGTCCTGCAAGTTCCATTCCTTCAAGTCCAGATACAATAAATTTGGGAGAAGATGATATTATTCGTGATACCTTTTCCGAAGGATTGGAAAGACCGATAGGAAGAAAAGCTACAAAGGAACTGTTAAGAAAGGGAAAGGGAAAACGTGCAATTGATACAAGTATGTCTATAGCATTGAAATTTGAAGCGTTCGTTGAATAGCTTGATGTGAACAATCAGAAGAGACAAGAACAACTTGACAGAATATATACTCAAGAGGAAGAGAAGATTCTTATTAAGAAAGAAAAACTTCGATTGGAACAACAAAGAGAATATGCAAGAATCATGTCAATTGATACTAGTAACATGGATCCAATGCAAGCAGAATATTACAAACAACTCAAGATGTGAATCGTTGCTAAAGGAATTGATGGTAGTTTTAATTAGTTGTCATTGTTTAATAAGTATTATGTTGTAACCTGTGCTATTAAAAACACACAATGCTTCCTATTCTCCACCATGTCGTTGCCACAAAATGCTCGATAAGATCTACCTGAAGCTGAGAATGTGTTTGTTTGTCTTTAATGCGATGGTGGGCTTGAATAAATTCAAGAAATTGTGGTGTGCGTTCACAAGACAATGATATAATTGGACTTTTATTGATTGCATCATAGTTGAAACCACATTGATTAATATCTTGCTCGTCTTCAGTGATCATATTATGCATTATGATACATTGGCGGAGCATAAAAGTATACCTCTAGAGTTGCAAGAACACAACTAATCAAGTTATAGTATAAACGTTATCGTTTCCACGAGAAAGGTGTTTGTCAGAGAATATCAAAATCGGTTCTTACATTGTGTGTGTGTGATAATTAGGAGTGATGAATATGATTGTGGAGAGATAGAGAGAGTGAGAGTGATTGTGTATAAATAAGCACAAAATGAGATTGAGAGTGGATAGATAAAGAGTGGATGTGATAAAGAATAAATGTAATCAACAAGAAAAGAAAGAAATATGAAGGAAATAAAATCAAGAAATAAATAAAGAAAAATAAAGAATTAAAAGAAAAATTAAGAAAGTAAGAGATAGAGGATTCGATTAAAGATATGAGGAATCTAGAATTGAATTCACTAGCTAATCTCACTTATAAAATATGAATAATTCTCTTTTTATCACATTCTAGTTTAGATTTATTAAGAATAGACTATCAAACCACTTAAGGAAAGCATTACCTATCAAATTATCATCCAAGTATAATTAATACTCATGAAAGAATAACAACCAAATAGTAATTCTAGAATCCCTTCTACCAATTAGTTCTTTAGTTTAATATCATAAGCATGAACATTTTAAGCATAAGAGAATGATTAACAAATTATAAAAGAAATAAAGCTAGTTTCATGCAATTTCTAGAGTTCCTACAAGTATTAATTCCACGTCTAAAGAAAAAAAACAATTCCCTAAAGGGTTCTAGCCTCAAGGCGAATCAAAGAAAATAAAAAAAATAAACAAAAATAAAAACTAATCCCGAGTGGGTTCTGGCCTCAAGGCGAATAGTGCCAGAAAATAAAATCTAAACTACAAAATAAATTGTAAGAACTAAACTACTAAATAAATTGTAAGAATTAAATGTGAGAACTTAAAGCAAGAAAATAAAGACATGAAAGTAAATCTACTCTGTAAGCATGAAAATAAATCTATTATAAGAGGGTTCCAGCCTCTTTGCTATTTAAACAAGAAAATATAGCAATAAGATAAATTTATTAACAAAGAGGAAATTTACATCCCAAGAGGGTTCTAGCCTCAAGGTGAAAGCAAACCTCTATCTTGATCTTCATCTTCATCATCAGATAAAGAGAAGAAAAGAAAAATATCAAGAGGTGAAAAAATCTTTTATTAATTGTAATAAAAGTTACAAATTTGGAAGGTCTTCTCAATTAAGAGTAATCCTCCTCTCCAAATGGAGTTACAAAATTTTTCACACCCTCAACCCCTTACTCTCTACCCCTATTTATAGTCTACAGTAATGAATGAGAGCCTTTGGATTAAACTTGAGCCACACGCCAAACAATTTCAGCCTTTGATTTCGCTATAATAACAAGGTATCGATATCCCTATCGATATTTATATCAAAAATCTAACTTAACTGATGGCTTCGTATCGTTGAGATAGATGATTTTTATATATTATATATTAAATTCCGTCTTTCGGATTAAGAGATATCGTTGTTTCTTTGCGGCCAACTATCTTGACTATGATATTGGATTTTTATTTTCTTCGACTTTTGTAGGCTTCTTGGCTTGACCTTGGACTTCAATAAAAGCTTACAAAATGGGAAGTTATAGTTTTTGGACTTTTATTCATTATTTTTTTTATTAACTTGCAAGTTAAGATAAAAACAATTATTAGTAGTATAATTATTCATGTAAAATAGATAATATGGGTATAAAATCATAGTAAAAATATGATTATCAAATGCCCTTACACCTAAACTTTTGCTAGTCCTCTAGCAAGGAAAGAAAATAAAAGAGAAAGAAGGGAAAAAAATCCTAACTCACTTTCATAGGAATCACGGTTGTATTTAGAGCATACAACAAGTATTTAAACCTCTAGGTTACCCTAGTGGACGAGTTATAGTCTCGTGAGGGTTTACAGTAAATATACTCATAAAATTCAGTCAACTTGCCAATTTAAAGAAGTTAGTAAATAATTAATTTTACTTGATATATTTAGACATTCTAATTGAAGCTAACTATTACTCAAAAAAACGTTTTTATATACAACTCTAAGGTAAATCTCCTAAAAAATCTTTTTATTATAGCAATACAAAACCAAGTCAAACTTAAAAATTAAATTTAAAAGTTTTGAAAAAAATATGCTAACTCTTTGTTTTAAATAATTTTTAAGTCTATTAATCAAAATCATTTTTCAAGATCACATATTAAAACATTGTTAGTATAT
>BQKN01000080.1:105275-169146 GCA_022839385.1 Asparagus kiusianus | reverse complement strand
TCCAGGCTCGCACCAGTGAGTTTGTGTAGCACTGGGATTGGTTTTTTGGGTCAAAGTGAAGTTTGTGTAGTCACTTTGGTCCATGAATTTGATATTCACCCGAGTTTAGTTTAAGTCTGGATCAGGCTAAAAACGGATTACGTGTAGTCCTCTGACCTAGATTGTGTAGCAGTATTGGATGCACGTAGGGAATTTGTGAACAGTCAGTTATCCGATGATATGAGCGTTGACTCTATGTGAGATATGGACCAGTGACATGTTATAGAATGGATAGTTACATGACCTTGTTACCTAAGGTGATTATGGGTTCTTGTGTGAGATGTAGACCAATTGTATTTCTTTTCATATATAGATCGGGGTTAATATTTAATTATCTGCAATTTGAGACATATGGTATATACATGAGGGTTTTCTTGTTTGGATTATATCGCTTGACGTACTATGTCTCTTGTTGTAGATTTTTAAGTATTAATTCTATCTAGTATATGACCTTGTTACTTGGATGATTATTCTGATTGCTAGCTGCATGACCTCATCACTTGATTGATTTTTGTATTCTTTGATGATTATATACTATTGGTGGATTTTATCTAGTTTTTAGTATTCTAGTTGCATGTTTCTATTTATTATTACCGTTTTTGCCTTGGTCATTTGACCATTTCATCTCTCCCATGCGAGATCTTGTCGTGTGCCATGTACGCTGACGTACACCTATTTTCTCTGGTGTACGTCAGATTTAAGAGACGGACAGCCTCAGTTCAAAATTGTATAGGAGCCAGAGGATTCTCAGCTGGAGTGCCTTGCAGATGGAGTAGATGAACAAGCTGAAGCGTAGTGGTTTTCTTCCATAGTGGTAGTTGGACAATAGAACTCTTTATCATATTTTTCTTTAGTTTGATAATGGATTTCGTATTTTTAGCAGTACTTTCTTTTTATGGACTACATATTTTTATATTCCTAGTTGGACCGTTTTTGTAATAAGGGTATGTTTGACCCATATTTTTATGTCTAGGATGATCTAATTTTGATGATATGTCTATTTCTTATTCTATGTTGTTTATTATATTCTTGCTGATTGTGATCGGGGACCTGTGAATTCGCATTGTATTTATTTCTTAACATTAAGCGTATTAGGTTGAGGAGAAATGTATTTATTCTCCTTGATCTAATATGTCACGGGCTTGTTCACGTTCTGATTCCCTGGTATTTGGGAAGCGGGGCATGACATTAAACATGAAGAGCTCATATTCTATATCGAATCCTACCTTATTACTGAAAATTCTACTCTAGATTTTAAATTAATTCAAAATGATATAATCAATGATGTGCTTAAATTCCGAACACTCCAAGGTATTCAATGATTTCTGTAGCAATGTGAGGTAGGTATTAATGGTGTTATGCATTTTAAATTTCTTATTGAACTTAGATTCTTGTTTTGTGAAGGTTTGTACTCTAACAATCAATTCTTCTTTGACAATTTCCTCAACCCCAAGATTCATGGTTGAGATATGAAAATTCGGTTGTTGTTTATTTTCTAAGAATCTAAGTTCATCAAGAAAGAGTTCTTCAAAAGTTGTGTTAAAGAAGCATGTATTTAACACAACTTTCTTGTTCTGAAAGACCTTATCTGATTTTTCTAATATCTCCAGCTCCTCATCAAAAATTTCCTCTAAACTAAGATCCGACGCATCTTCTTCTTCTTCTTCTGGTCTTTCCTGTATGTAATTTATTTTTAGAGGCTGATTATTTGGTTGATTCTCTGGATTGAAGATGTTAAGATCAGCAGTCAAATTCCCAAAGGACAGCTTCATTTGACTAGTTCTATAGTTGATAAAAGTATTAGAAGTGGCTAAGAATGGTCTTCCTAAGATGATAGATATCTGTCCTTTGTGATTGGAAATGTGTTGTGTTTCTAAGACTACAAATTCTAGTGAAAAAATAAAATCTCCAACCTTAATCAGAACATTCTCTATCTCACTCATGGGTACTTTGACAGATCTATCAGCTAACTACAATGTACATCTGGTTGGTTTCAGTTCACCTACACCTAGTTGCTGGTAGACTGAATAAGGAAGCAGATTGACACTAGCCCCTAAATCTAAAAGCGCTTTATCAATGTAGGTATTACCAATGACACATGAAATGATGAGATAACCTGGATCTTTACGTTTCAAAAGTATGGGCTTTGAGAGCATATCACTGATATTGGCAGCCAAAAAGATTTTCTTTAGAACATTTATTCTTCTATTCTTAGTGCACAAATCTTTTAATTTTTTTGCATAAGACGTGATTTGTTCAATTAGATCTAAGAGAGAATGTTGACCTTAACATGTTTGAAAGTTTCTAGGATCTTCTCCTCCTGTGGGGAGTATTTCCTAGGTCTGAGTCTATCTGGAAAGAGAGCAACTAGTTTAAACCTATCAATATTAGGCTCAGGTTCGGGTTCGGGTTCTTGGTCATCGGAAATGGGTGATTTTTGAATCGAGTTATCAGAAAGAGAAGGAATTTGTTCTGGTTCAAGAGTTGGAAGCACTCTAACTTGATTATCGAACTGCCTTCCTGACCATAGTGAATGGATTGCATTCACTTGAGCTTCGTTGGATGAATTAGATCCTGTGTCCTTAGGGTTGACCACGGGTTGACTCGGAAATTTTTCTTTCTCTCTTTCACCCATGGCATTAGCTAGTTGACCAAGTTGGGTTTCTAATCTAGCTATGACTTGAGTGCTGGAGTTGAGTATTTGTCCGGTTGATTGTATAAATGAATTCAAAGTGTTGGATGTTTGAGTCAACATATTTGTGGTTTGTGTGGAGGCCTTAATTATGGTTTCCAAACCCTTTTCCAAAACATTGAGACATTTATCATGATCCGAATTTGGAGGAGTGTGGTTTACAACTTGATGATGAGGAGACTAATTTGAATATGGTAGATTTGGTTGTTGAAAATTTGTGTGAGAACTAAAAGGAGCTGTGTTTCCCCTAGGAAATTGTTGGTTTCAAGAGAGAATAAAGTTTTAATTTCCGGAGTAGTTTTCCTGATTCCATGCAAAGTTTGGATGATTTCTCCAACCTGAATTGTAGGTTGGAGAAAATAAATCATTCGCAGAACGCTGCATGAAGTGTTAATCTGTCCTAGTGGTTGAGTGTTTCTAAGAGAGGACATTCCTCTAAAACATGAGATGGAAAAAGACAGTTATGACAACCTGAGACAGAAACTTGATTGATTTGAGCTGGGGCTTGTTCTTTGATTTCTAGAGCTTCTAACCTACGCATGATTGTAGCCATCTTTGATTCAGAGGCTATGTTTGTCTCTAGGGATAGACCACTGGACTTGGGTTGGGGAATTGATGAAACTCGATCATCACAATGTTCCCATTGCATGGTTTTCTTATATAAAATCTCTAAAAATTCCCAAGTTTCTTCGGTATTTTTCTTCATGAAATCCCCTTGCACATTGATTTTGAAGAAGTTTTGAAGAATAAATCAATCCTTCATAGATGATTTGGCATAAACTCCATTTCTCAAGACTGTGGTGAGGACATTGGATAAGAAGATCCTTAAATCTATCAAAATACTTCCAGAATGGCTCTCCTAGGATAATTTTAAAATTTTGAATGTTGTTCCCAAGATTAACCGTTTTATGGATTAAGAAAATTTTCTTTAGAAAAACGGTGACAAATTCATCCCAAGTTGAAATAGAATTTGTGGGTAAGCTATACAACCATTTCCTAGCTTTGTCCTTAAGAGCAAATGGAATAAAACTGAGCTTGATCGCATCCTTAGATAGTTCCCTAATCTTAATCATAAGACAAACTTTCTCAAACTCGGAGATAAAGAGATACACGTCTTCGGTTTCATTTCCTAAGAATTTTGGAAGCATGTTTATATAATACGGGTCTAAGTTCAAAATTAGTTCCACTAACTTCAGGTAGCTTAATGCAAGATGTGATTGCATTCCTAGTTGGATAACACATATCTTAAAGAATGGATTAATGTAGGCCATTTCTTCAAAAATTGGCTCAAAACAGATTAAACGATTGGTATTATCCCTAACCCAAGTTTGCATATACCAAAACAATTTTTTTAATTTATTTGAAAAAAATTCTAAGAAAAACAAATGTTGGTTATTTTTAAAGAAGACTAAAAAATCTAAAGGATAATGAGAATGAGGGAAAAGGATAAAAGAAAAACCTAACTACAACAAATAAAAACAATCACTTGTGTCAATCACTCCAAATTCTAGGGTTAAGCCTAAACTCAACTAGACCAACTCCTAACCAAAAACTCCCTTAGTGAAAAGATTAAAGTTTACTCAGTCAGTTAGCCAGGTAAGGATAGTACCAGAGGGAGATTAAAGATCAATTAAGTACATCGTTCCTTGCGAAACGCTTTACGCAACCCCTAAACCTTACCTTAGATACTAACAGATTCAAGTAAACTTAAATCGGTTCACTTAAGGATTTCTTATTCCTTAATGAGCTCCAGTCCTTAGGGGCCAATGTCGAATGACCTTTAAAAGACTTGGGTGTGTAGTGAGGAATTAGTGATTTGTGGGCTAAGGAAAGGGTGATAAAATCCCTCACCTTATCTTGATTAGGGGTTTTTTTGCCCTTAAGAGTGTTTTCAAGTGTGTGCTGACTCAAGATGCTCAAATCACTTTGGAGAATTCCTACTATTATATGCAATGAAACCCTAGAAATTAAAAGCGACTACGAAAGGATGAGAAAAAGAAAATCTTTGTTTTTTTATTTATAGTTAACAATCAAAGAAATGTAATGTAGGTAATAAAAATTGTCTTTATCCCTGTACAACAACTTGGAATAAGCAAAAGAGTTCAACGGTCTATCTGAGTGAAGTCAGGCCCACCTGAGGGAAGTCAGACCCACCTGAAAGTCAAGTTCGCATGTATGCTTGACTTCACGAAATAAGAAAAAATGTTAATATCTCTCAAACCGGAGGGAATTTAGTAAAATGGATGGCAGCAAACCGAACTTCGGTCGGTTTGGTCGGCCCCGTCTCGTCGAGATAGTCGATTCATATATAATTCGTCGAATTCTAACTTACGGTTTGAAAGTTATGCCATATTATTTGTAGCATATTCTGGAGCTCGCCTGAAGAGCGAGCTCGCCTTCAAAGGAGTTTAGCTTGCCTGAAGAGTAAGCTCTCCTTAAGTCTTGAAGCTTTAAGCTCGCCTGAATGAGGAAGGCTCGCCTACACAGCCTCACCTACCAAGCTCACCTGAAGGCCAAGCTCACCTGACAGCTGGAAGCTCGCCTACATAAGCCAAGCTCGCCTGACAGTTGGAGGCTTACCTGCATGGGCCAAGCTCGCCTAACCGCTTGAAGATCGCCTACACGATCCAAGCTCGCCTAAAGGCTAAGCTCGCCTAACTGCTTGAAGCTCGCCTGCATGAGCCAAGCTCGCCTGATAGCTGGAAGCTTGCTTGCATGACCTAATCTCGCCTACATGCTTGAACCTCGCTTGCACAAGGCAAACTTACCCGCAAGCTTGCCAAGCCCACCCACTTGAGGCATGGGAGAGGTCATTTCCCACGATTTAAGGGAATGGCTATGATTCTCCTCATGGCCATACCCAGTATGAGAATGGTCACTTCCTACGATTTAAGGGATTGGTCATGATTCTCCCCGTGGCCATACCTAGTATGAAAATGGTCACTTCCCATGATTTAAGGGAGTGGTTACACCCTCCTTCCTCTCTATAAAAGGCCATGAGCAGCCATAGAGAAAGGGTCTTAGGACCTGACCTCTTTGAGGGAGAAATTAAGAGATCTCAAGACCATCTTGGACTTGAGATCCGTCTTGTTCCTGGCACGTCGTTGGCGGAGTCTTGTTCTTTGGAGATCAGACTTCTTGCTATTCAAGAAGACCGAATTTGTGGCATCTTCGGCCCACAAGCACAAGCACTTGTTTGGCCTCGATTGATCAAACTCATCCAATCAAGCTTCTACTGCGTACTGAAGCTTGTCCACAACCTCGTTCGGATCATCCAAGGGAAGCAAACTCGACGCAAGCATTCGAGGGAGGCGTACTATTGCTACCGAAGAACACACGTTAAACAAGAAGAGCATTCTCTTTACTTCTGTTGTAATTTGATTTTTTTGATTTATAATAAGGCATTCTTATCAATACAAATCGCCTCTTTTCGGAGAAATCAAATTTACCCATCTACATGTAAGAAGAGAGCTCTTTTTTGAATTTATTATCTTGTTAGTAATAGTTCAAGTGGATGGTGAATTTTATTATGGTCGACGAAAATAAAATCTTTTTTTATTATTTAGGTCCTAATTGTCTCTCATTGTGAAGAACTAACTAAAAGGGTAGAATCAAAAATACTAGAAAGAAGAGTTACCAAAAATGAATTTTCAAATCCTTGATCTCCAATCTGTGGTATTTAAGCTCTAAGTGGTTCCTTCACAAGAAAACACATAAGTTAAAGAACCAAAATAAATAAAATCCTACTTATAAGCACCTTCCCCGGCAACAGCGCCAAAAACTTGACAGAGCATAAAAGTATACCTCTAGAGTTGCAAGTGCACAACCAATCAAGCTATAGTATAAAAAGTTATCGTTCCCATGAGGAAGGTGTTTGTAGGAGAATATCAAAATCAGTTCTTATATTGTGTGTGTGACAATTAGGAGTGATGAATGTGATTGTGGAGAGATGGAGAGAGTGAGAGTGATTGTGTATAAATAAGCATAAAACGAGATTGAGAGTGGATAGATAAAGAGTGGGTGTGATAAATAATAAATGTAATCAACAAGGAAAGAAAGAAGTATGAAGGAAATAAAATCAAGAAACAAATAAAGAAAAATCAAGAATTAAAAGAAAAACTAAGAAAGTAAGAGATGGAGGATTCAATTAAAGATATAAGGAATCTCTAATTGAATTCACTAGCTAATCTCACTTATAAATATGAACAATTCTCTTTTTATCATATTCTACTTTAGATTTATTAAGTATAGACTATCAAACCACTTAAGGAAAGTATAACCTATCAAATTATCATCTAAGTATAATTAATACTCATGAAAAGAATAACAACCAAATAGTAATTCTAGAATTCCTTTTACCAATTAGTTCTTTAGTTGAATATCCCAAGCATGAACATTTTAAGCATAAGAGAATATTAACAAATTATAAAAGAATAAAGCTGGTTTCATGCAATTTCTAGAGTTCAAACAAGTATTAATTCCACGTCTAAAGAAAAAGCAATTCCCTAGAGGGTTCTAGCCTCAAGGCGAATCAAAGAAAATAAAAAATAAACAAAAATAAAAACTAATCCCGAGAGGGTTCTAGCTTCAAGGCGAATAGTGTAAGAAAATAAAATCTAACCTACAAAATAAATTACAAGAACTAAACTACTAAATAAATTGTAAGAATTAAATACGAGAACTTAAAGCAAGAAAATAAAGACATGAAAGTAAGTCTACTCTATAAACATAAAAATAAATCTAAGACAAGAGGGTTCTAGCCTCTTGGCTATTTAAATAAGAAAATAAAGCAACAAGATAAATTTATTAAGAAAGAAAAAATTTACATCCCTAGAGGGTTCTAGCCTCAAGGTGAAAGCAAACCTCCATCTTGATTTTTATTTTCATCTTCATCTTCATCATCAGATAAAGAGAATAAAAGAAAAATATGAAGTGGTAAAAAAATCTTTTATTAATTGCAATAAAAGTTACAAATTTGAAAGGTCTTCTCAATTAAGAGTAACCCTCCTCTCCAAATAGAGTTATAAAAAATTTTACACCCTCAACCCCTCACTCTCTACCCCTATTTATAGTCTACAATAATGAATGAGAGCTCTTGGATTAAACTTTTAGCCCCAAGCCAAACAATTTCAGACTTTAATTTCGCTATAGTAACAAGGTATCGATACCGGTATCGATACCCCTATCGATATCTCTATCGATACTTATATAAAAAACCTAACTTGATAGATAGCTTCGTCTCGTCGAGATAGATGATTTTTATATATTATATGTTAAATTTTGTCTTTCAGATTGAGGATATCATCGTTTCTTTACAACCAACCATCTTGAATATGATGTTGGATTTTTATTTTCTTCGGCTTCTACAGACAGGACTGACCTTGGACTTCAATAAAAGGTTACAAAATGAGGAAGTTAGAGCTTTTTGGGCTTTTATTTATTATTTCTTCATTAACCTGCAAATTAAGATAAAAATAATTTTTAGTAGTATAATTATTCATGTAAAATAGATAATAAGGGTATAAAATCATAATAAAAATATGATTATCATACATGCTTTCATAATATCTTTTAGTACTTCTTGATCCCAAAATCATGCTGGTCCACGTACAATTGCAAAGCGTGCTTGGAGGACCCCAAATGCTCGCTCTACATCCTTTCTTGCTAATTCTTGAGCTTGCGCAAAAAATTTCCCTTTATTTCCTTGTGGAGCAGAAATTGTTTTTACAAATGTTGACCATTGTGGGTATATACCATCAGCAAGGTAATATCTCATTGTATACTCATGAGAATTAATAGAGTAGTTAATTGGAGGAGCACGGCCTTCAGTAAGTTCAGTAAGGAGATTTGACCTTTCAAAGACGTTAATATCATTATGAGATCCTGATAACCCAAAAAATGCATGTCATGTCCAAAGATCGTATGACGCAACAACTTCCAAAATAATTGTTGGCTCATGGACGTGACCAGCATACATCCCATGCCATGTTGCTGGACAATTCTTTCGTCTCCAATGCATACAGTCTATGCTCTCTAACATTCCAGAAAATCCGTGTTGTTCACCAATCTCTAGCAATCTTCTGATATCGTTGTTGTTTGGTGACCTCAAATACTCATCGGCAAAAATTGCAATAACGGTCTTGACAAACTTTTTAACACTTTCAATAGTCGTGCTTTCACCAATCCGCACATAATCATCCACAAAATCTGCAGATACTCCATAACCAAGCATCCACATTGTGACTGTTATTTTTTGAAGGGATGATAAACCAAGATTACCTGCATTATTCCTTCTTTAGACAAAGTAAGGATCAAAATATTCCACCGCGGATGCAATTCAGAGGAAAAGTGACGATGCATTCGAAACCTCCTTCGAAATAGTCGTGGACCATAAACGGGCTCCTCAGCGAAATAGTCACGATAAAGTCTATTATGACCTTGAACTCTATCGCGTTGATGTTAGACCCTAGAGGGGGGGGTGATTAGGGTCTTATGCTAATCTAATCCGATTTAAATGCCAATTAAAACTTATTAACAAGTTATCCTAGCAAGTATGAAATACAACAAGATATATGAGCTAGGATAAGCAATATGAACTAAGGAATATATCCTAGCAATGAGATATGCTATATGATATATGTAAGGATATAAAACTAACACAAGGGGTAAACAATTTAACTATAAATGTGATAGGGCAAAATGATCAACAAGCAATACACAAAGGCGATGTAAGATATGAACATGAAAATAAGTGCGCCAATGCAATCACAAACAAATGATATGTTTACAAGGTTCGGTCCCCACGACCTACATCCCCGCTCCTCACCTCGAGGAGATACTCCACTATCACAACCGGGTTTTTTACGTTCACCCGAACAACGTTTACACCACACAATACGGTTTCCTAGTTTACCGAAAACTCTACAATCAACACTCTTGCAATCCCACTCTACACCCTCTAAGTGTTAAACTAGACGTGTCTCCCTCAAGTGCTCGGTTATAACCTCTCCCTAGGTTCGTCAACCGACGCTACTCCTCTTGGGACGATCCCCGACTCTCGCCACACACTTCTCTCGGTGTACAAGTGTATTACAAAGTGAATCTCTCAATAAGCACAATATAAATTAAATGATTGTTCTCTAAACAAGGTGAGAACTCAATTAAGCACAACTCTTAGTCACAAACCCACAACCCCAAATTATACTATGAATGTAAATACAATAATCTCAAAAGGTTGTGTGTGAACAAAGAGATATAAATCAAAACTAAACTCAATGTAGTTCTAGCTTAATAACAATGATAATCAAATATATAAAAGAGCTAGAAATAGAGTTTAGAAAACTTCTCAATAGATCAAGAGGTGGAGGGAGAATAGTTGGAAGCTCAAACTTTAATAGATGATCTCCTCAAGCTCTTGTGGAATTGATTCACAAAACCAAAACACTCAAATGCTTAAAAGCTTATAAACACACTTTAAACAAACTTAAACCCTTGATTAAAACTTTCTTAAACTTGTTTTAAAACTCTCTTCTTAGTTACATTGAAAGAGAGCAGCAATAGGGTATTTATACCCACTCAAAAACTCAGCCAAAAACCCCAAAACAAAAGACAGCAAAGCCCCCAGAAAGCAGCTCAGAAAAATAGCCGTTAGTGTCTAACAGATCTATGGCGGTCGACCAAAAATATTCGCGGTCGACCGCGAAGAACAAAAAACTCGAAGAGCTGTTCTGAACAATCGTCGGTCGACCGGAAATATTCGCGGTCGACCGATGGAGCTCTCGGTCGACCGGGCCGGTCGACCGGGCCGGTCGACCGGGCCGGTCGACCGACCAACTCTCTGCTGCATGCCGACTGCTGAACATATGAGCGGTCGACCGGTTCGGTCGACCGATAATTGATACTTCAGAAAAAAAACAGTTTTAAACAGATTTTTGACTTTTGAAAAATTGTTAAAAATAACAAATGAAGTCCAAAAATAATGAAACTTTAGGAAATGTATATAAACATGAAAACGAACATGTTACAAAAAGAATTTTCCAAATTGCATTTCCCATTTGTGAAAAATCATCATTTTGCAAAATGGTCCAAAACACGAAAATGTAAACATGTGAATTTTGGCATTTTGGCTAAACCATGTTTTGAAACTTTGCACAATGATTATATAGACTTAATAAAGTATGTATATGATTATTGTTAAGTCCAAAAACTAAGAATACAATATTTTCACAAAATTGCATATTTTATGCAATAAATACCAAAGCACAATAGTAAATATGAAACATGTGATTTCATATTTATAAACATGAAAACCAAAACTTGTATGTATATATATAAAACTATATATATGCATAGAAACCAAAACATGTGTATATATATAACTATATATATACGAAGAAACCAATAAAATGTGTGTGTATATTATATTGAGCTTAGAGTATCTAACACACATAATATAAATCTAAACTACATTACCCAAGCAATCTTGATCTTCAATTAAGCTTGACTTGGTACATATGCGGATGAAGCTTGAACTTGATCTTTAACTTTGAATTGTAAGGCTTCAACCCGACATTCCGCCAACCTCCTTTGGATATGATCGTTGAAGCTCAATCCATCCAACCTTCAACTACGTTGTTTGTCTATAATAAATAAGGAAACACAAATACTAGACAAACAACATTAGTGGTAAATTGTTTGTTAAACATCATCAAAACAAGAAGGCCAACAGTTGAATGACAGCATGACTTCAAACAGAACCAAGACGACGCGATGCACTGCTCTCGTTAGCCACCCGCTCCTCTTCAACGGCGGTCATTCCTAAGAACATTGCGGTATTCCTCGTCAGCTTCTTCTTCCATGAGGAACGCTGCTATTTCGTTGTTATGAGACATAGATGACATTAGAAAAATGATGCTAACAATGAGCACAATTTGAGTGGAGTGAAAAGTGAGAGTACATATGATATTATTTATAGAGGTCATATAGCCGTTATGATATAGCTGTTGAAATATAGCCGTTATAATATAGTCGTTGGAATATAGCCGTTACAATTATGTATTACAAAAGGAGGTAAGTGAAAAATGTCCAAAACTATTTAGGGAGCCATTTGGGGAGCATTGTTGGAGCACTTGCTCCTTATTTGGCTCCCTATTTTCTAGGATGAGAGATTTGCTTTTCAAATATATGAAAAACTCAAATATATGGAAACCTAAGATCTTTCTTGGGGATGCTCTTAGACCTTGTGCTTAGTCTCATATGAGCAAAGATTTGATGTCAAATTCGACAAAAGGCGTATAAGATTATTATTATTTTTAGAGCCTGGTTGGATTTGTAGGGGTGAAGGGAAGTTAAGGTAAACTAGGTGAGAGAATGGAAGGGAAGGGAATGGAGTTCCCTTCCCCTTGGTTACACCTTAATTTGGGGGTAACAAATTTTATATTATTAGGGAGTGAACCAATGGGAACTAACCTGAATAACTTCACCTCCTAAATATTCCCAAACAAGATGAATGAAGGTGAATGGTTCCCTTAACTTGTCTTCACCCTTATTCCCCTCAATCCAAACAAACCCTTATGCCCTGTTTGGATGGAGGGTAGAGAGGGGGAGGGGAAGAGAAATGAGGCTTTCATCTTGTTTGAGAGTTTTTTTAAGGAGGGTAGAGAGGAGGAAGGAAGGGAAAAGGAGGTTAAAATTGCTTGGTTTTCTCCCCCCCGATTTGGACGGTAGAGGAGGGTAAAGGAGGGTAAAGGGGTGTAATGACATTCTTACCCTCATCAAAACAAATAAAAGGGCTGATGTGTTATTAGTATAAAGTCATTTATATAAATTTACATATATTTACTTCCTTTCACCTTCATTCACCTTACTTAACTCCCAAACAACATATTACAATTCTCTTCCCTTCCCTTCCCGTTGTTTACCTTTCCTTCCCTTCCCTTAGGGTCTGTTTAGATTTGTAGGGGGTGAAGGAAAGTTAAGGGAAACTGAGAGAAGGGAAGGGAAGGGAGTTCCCTTCCCCTTGGTTACACCCCAATTTGGGGGGTAACAAATTTTATACTAATAGGGGGTGAACCAAGGAGAACTAGGGTGAGTTAACTTCACCTCCTAAGTATTCCCAAACAAGATGAATGGAGGTGAATGGTTCCCCTAACTTCCCTTCACCCTCATTCCTCTCAATCCAAACAAGCCCTTAGTAAACTCCCAAACACACCATTAGGGTTGGTAAATAGTGGGGAGAGGAAGCCAAAGAAAGGCAACTGAAGATAGAACGATGTCCGCAGAAATTAACCGAGCTGATGGTCTCCCCCTGGTGCTCATCTTCCGCCCAATCCTACCCTCCTTCAAAGCAATCCTCGAGAAAAAGTTCCAATTCCTGAAACCATGGGAATCCCAGTTACCTGAGGCCCAGTTCCTCGCGGCCCATGCGGACTCCATCCGTGCCATCCTCTGCCTCGGCCCGTTTCCTGACGTTGGGCCCGAGATGATGGACCTGCTGCCCAACCTCGGGTGCGTCGTCGCGGGCAGCGCGGGCGTCGACCACGTCGATTTGGCGGAGTGCAGGCGGAGGGGGATCGCCGTCTGCAACGCCGGCGAGGCGTTCTCCGACGACGTTGCAGACTACGCAGTGGGGCTCTTGCTCGATGTTTTGAGGAGGGTTTCGGCTGGGGATCGGTATGTTCGAGGTGGGCTTTGGCCCGTGGAGGGAGAGTTTCCTCTTGCTTCTAAGGTTAATTAATTAGTTCAGCAGTAAGCTACCCCATTCATTTATTTATAACTTAAACCCAATGCTTATTTTGCGTTGCGACTCTTAATCACTTAATAATATTGTATTACTGGGGACATATATCAAATTACTTGGGAGATAAACACGAGAAAAGCCGTGTTTTGTATTCTGTGAATAACATAACATATATGTAAAGAAGTCGTTGCTTTTTATTAAAATGATAAAGCGGTAATGAATATAGAGGACCCCTTTATTTCATCTTGAAATTGATAGTAAACTAAGATAGTTCATCTGGTAGTTCTAATAGTAGTGTTGTAAAACAAAAAATTTCACACCGTTAGCGCTAGTTTTCGTGTACCACAGTTTTATAATCTCATTAAGGGACGAAGTTAGACTAGGCTCTTTTCTCCCCCACAGCGGCTATAGTGGTAGTGCATATGAGCAATGACATTGGTGCTGCTCACTAGCATTGGTTAATAAGTTATTAAATAGCTTTTATTATGTTATACTTCTAATAGTATGTTTTGAACATAAGCATGCACTGGTTACCGGCATTTATGCTAACAATAATACATGTGTTAAAGCTAATACTTGAAAGGTTGAAGGTGCTAAATTTTTGGTGTTAAGAGGGGGAAGAATAGATCAGATCAGCTCATGCTATAAAAGAAAAGCCTCTGGGAAAACTTTGGTCATAGGAGTAGGAGTTGTAAACGAACGAATCGAATTGAATACTGTTGTGCGCAGCAGAAATTTCGGCAGCACCTCCGGTGCGCAAGGTGCACAACAAGAGATTAGATCACAACGAAATTCCCGTTTCACAAAGAACACAAGAACCGAAAGCAAAATATCTCAACAAAGTGAGATATCAGCTCTTCCTCTCATCAGTTCTAGGACTGACTTGTCGAGGGAACCTACAAGCTATTACAAATCACAGCAAGACAAACTACTTTACGTGGTTCGGCAAATAGCCTACGTCCACGGGGCAAGGAGGGAAGAAGATTTACTATTAGAGGGAGAGAATACAACTAGGGTTTACAATCTTACAACTTAAACCCTCACACAAGCTCTCAAATCTCTCACAAAAGGGATGCTAAAAACTCTCTCAAAACAGCGATTTTTCTTCACCAAGAACAGCCGAAGAAGTCCGCTGTTTTCTTTCTTTCGCCATCTTCCTTTCGCCCATCTGCCTCTGAACCCTCTTTGCACTCGTACAGCCGCAACTACTCAAGAAGAAAAAACCGACCTTGCTTTTTCGCTGCCAAAAAAAACAAAATCCTAGATATTCGTGATTTATAAATCACGAGACTTCGGGTGGTCTTTGAGCGGTGTTCAAGCCAAACCAAATGCACATTGTACATGGGTGGGCCCCATGTTCCCACCCACGTGCTTCACATTTCTTCATCTCGGTGAAGTTTTCTCAAAACTGAACCGACACCAACCAAACCAAATATCTCACTTGTTGCGTCCAGTACGAAGTGAAACAATTCACGACAACGGACTCAATCCACAACAAGTTGAGACCCAAATGAGAATGTGATCACTCTCCAAAAGTCGGTATCAACTCACCAAATCAGCTGCATCATAAATGGCTGCCTACGTATCCTCTTGCCCAAGGAATCAAGCCTCACGTAGTTCACCCAAATGCCTCCAAAAGCCTCAATACCGAAGAATGTTCAAAAGTTCCAAACAATGACCAAACTTCACACCTGAAATAACTTTGGTCAACATATCTGCAGGGTTGTCCTTCGTGTGGACCTTCTCCAATATGACGTCTCCATCATCCAAAACGTCACGAACAAAATGGAATCTGACATCGATGTGCTTCGTGCGCGCATGATAAATTTGATTCTTCGTCAAATAGATAGCTGACATGCTATCACAATATATCCGAAGGGTCTCCTGTGCAATTCCCAAGTTCTCCAATAATTCACGTAACCACAAAGCCTCCTTAACAGCTTTAGTCACTGCCATATACTCCGCCTCTGTAGTAGAGAGCCACTGTGGAGTGAAGTGTACATCTCCAACATACCGGTGCTCTTGTCAATGTAAACACATATCCTGAAGTAGACCGGCGCTTGTCAAGATCTCCAGCATAATCTGAATCCACGTAACCAATACAATCCTGCCTATTCTTCTCATCCTTCTAAAAAATTAATCCAACATCTACGGTATCTTTGATATACCGTAAAATCCACTTCATAGCCTCCCAATTACCCTTCCCGGGATCGTGCATGTATCTCGATACCATGCTCATGGTCTGTGACAAATCTGACATCGTACACACCATCGCATACATCAAGCTACCTACTACACTGGCATATGGGACCTTCGATATATAATCTCTGTTCTCAACTGAAACAGGTGACATACTAGCTAAAAACTTAAAGTAGGGAGCCAATGGAGTGCTAACTGCTTTTGCATTGCCATCAAAGCTGAATTTCTTTAATATTTTCTGCAAATAGCTCTTCTGTGTAAGCTTTAATCTCCCATTCACCCTGTCTCTCTCAATCTTCATACCCAATATCTTCTTTGTCTCTCCAAGATCTTTCATCTCAAACTCGGATGACAGCTCATTTTTTAACTTTTGAATAGCCGAAGAATTACTAGAAGCAATAAGCATATCGTCAACATATAAAAGCAAATATATGTGCTCACAATCTTGTAGCTTGTGCATGTAAATACATAGGTCATATGGGCTCATCGTGTACCCCTGGCCAATCATGAAGCTATCGAATCTCTTGTATCATTATCGCGACGATTGCTTTAATCCATAAAGAGACTTCTTCAGCTTGCAAACCAAATCTTCTTTTCCTACAGCTTTGAATCCTAAGGGTTGTGTCATGTAGATCTCTTCATCTAAATCTCCGTATAGAAAAGCTGTCTTCACATCCATCTGGACCAAATCTAAATCCAGTTGTGCCACCAACGCCAATAAAATCCGAATCGACGAATGCTTCACAACGGGTAAAAATACCTCGTTGTAATTAATGCCCTTAAGCTATGCATATCCCTTGGTAACCAATCTGGCTTTGAACCGAATGTCCCTAATAGAAGATCTCTCCTTCTTCGCATATACCCACTTGCAACCAATAGCTTTCTTACGCTTAGGTAGCTTTGCAAGTTCTCAAGTATCGTTCTTCTGAAAAAATCGCATCTCCTCCTTCCATAGCTTTCCTCCACCTGATCGAATCGGGGCTAGACTCTGCCTTCTTGAATGTGGATGGAACCATATCATCAACGACCTCCACTGATAATGCATATGCGACCATGACATCATTATACCTAGCTGGCCGATGAATCACCCTTATAGGTCTATTCGTTGCAATAGACTCCTGAACATGACCTTGCTCCTGAATCTCATAATCCACTGTATCCTCTATCTGCCCGGCTGTCATCCCATCTCCTCCCAGTATCACCTCTGTAGGAGCCTCGATGGATACAATGCTCTTTGGAGTGAGTAGAGTCACATCATCCTCCACCTGCTACGATATCTCCCGAATCTGGTCTTCCTTCACCTGCTGAGGAACTTGATGCTTCATCATGTACGCCTCGTCAAATATGACATCCCTGCTAATAACTATCTTCTTGTCCTGTGGATCCCATAACTTGAAACCTTTAACTCCATCTCTAAATCCCACAAAGACTGTTTTCCTCGCCCTCGGTTTTAATTTACTATCACTGACATGGTAATAAGCAGGACACCCAAATATCCGAAGCGACTCATAGTCACTAGCTATCGCTCCAACGGAGTCTTTCCCTGTATCACAGTGCACGACAACCTATTCACGAGATGGCTCGTAAAAACCAACGCCTCGGCCCAAAAGGATCTAGGCAATCCACTCTACATCATCATACATCGTACCTTCTCCAGCAAGATACGGTTCAATCTCTCAGTCATCCCATTCTGTTGCGGTGTCTCTCGAATTGTGAAGTGTCGCCTAATACCGTAATTCCGATAAAACTACAGAAACAGATCACTCTTATACTCTCCACCGTTATCTGAACGTAGAGTCTTCACCTTTCTACCTGTCTGTAGCTCTATTTTTTTTCTACTCCATAAAAATATCCAGGACCTCATGTTTATGTTTCATAGGGTATACTTAATTCCTCCTGGAATAGTCAACAATGAAAGTGACAAAATAGTTGGCTCCATCAAGTGATGTGTTCTTGGAAGAACGCCAAACATCTGTGTGAATGTAATCCAATGTACCTTGGATGTTGTGAATAGCGATGCCAAATTTTACTCTAGTCTTCTTTCCAAGTACACAACACTCACACAGCTCCATCTTGCAGGTGTTAGTACCTTTCAATAGCCCCTGTTCCGCTAATAACTACAGAGACTTATCTTCTATGTGTCCTAGTCTCATGTGACATAATGTGGTAGTGTCCTCCTCTGTAGTGATAGAAGCTGCCAAACTCCCTGTAACTGTCTTGTCCTTAAAGTATTATAAGAAGTTTTCCCTGACTCCTCACATCACCATCATAGAACCCTTCGTGACCTTCGTTGTAGCATCCTCTAAGGTCATCCGATAACCAGCTGCCTCCAAAGTACCAAGAGAAATGATGTTCTTCGTCAATTACGGCACGAACCTCACTTCTTTCAATTCCCTCACCACTCCGTCATGCATCCTAATCCGGACGAAACCAATACCACTAGTAAGGCATACGTGGTCATTTCTCATAAGCACGACATCCCCTTTTTTCAGCTCCTCAAAGCTAGAGAACCAATCCCTCCTAGGGCATATGTGATATGTGGCTCCTGAATCCAACATCTACTTCGTGGAGTCGGCATAGAAAACCGACGGTAGTGCAGGGCACGAATAGCCCGAAGAATCTGACTCTGAATGTTCATCAATAGCTTTTGTAACATTCACTTCTGAAGTTTGTACAGCTTTCCCCTTGTTCTTCCCGATTTTTTCCTTCAACTTTAGGCAGTCGATCTTCTAATATCCATCTTCTTTACAAAATCGATATTGATTTCTACCAATACTCTTATGGCCACCTCTATTCTTCGATTTTGAGCGGTTGAACTGGCGGCGGTTTGGATCACGGTCTCAAACTGTTAATGCATCTTCCGATGCCTTCTCAGAGGGTTCACCATCACTCTTTCTTAACTCATAATTCATCAAAGCTGAGGTCACCTCCTTATAGCTAACATTAGTTATTCCATTGATCATAGTGAGAACGAACGTACCGTAATCATCCTCGGGTAACGAACACAAAAATAACATCGTATTATCTTCATCCTCAACCATGATATCCACATTGGTCATATCTGAAAGTAGCTTCGTGAAATTATTGACATGCTCCCTGATGAAAACTCCTCTCTTCATCTTGAATTGGTAAAACATCTTCTTTAAATGAAGCCGATTCTCAATGCTCTTCGTAAGATACTTCTCATTGAGTGTTTCCCATATTCTCTTCGCTGACGTCTCGTTCATTACGTTATAAATAAGATCCGGCGTTAAGCATGACCGAATAACTCCACAAGTCCTACTATTCATCTTCTTCCAAACCTTATCCTCCATGTCTTCGGGTTTCTCTTGTAACTCAAGAGTCTCCTCTAAATTCTGTGCATCCAAGGCGTCCATCACCTGACACTTCTACAATCCGAAATTAATCTTGCCGTCGAACTTCGGAACATCAATCTTCATGTTATTGATGCTCAGACTCTGTATCGTCTTCGTAAGAGACGAACCTGATGTGCTTCCTTCTCCTATTTTGTCGATCTAACTCTTCAGATAGGAATCCTTCACCGAATCCTTCGAACAAGCCTCAAGCCAAACCTGAAACTCTGATACAACTTGTTGTGCGCAGCGAAAATTTCGACAGCATCTCCGGTGTGCAAAGTGCATAACAAGAGATTAGATCACAATGAAATTCCCGTTTCACAAAAAAAATAAGAACCGAAAGCAAAATATCTCAACAAAGTGAGATATCAGCTCTTCCTCTCATCAGTTCTAGGACTGACTTGTCGAGGTAACCTATAAGCTATTACAAATCACAGCAAGGCAAACTATTGTATGTGGTTCGACAAATAGCCTACGTTCACGGGGTAAGGATGGGGGAAGATCTATTATTAGAGGGAGAGAATACAACTAGGGTTTATAATCTTACAACTTAAACCCTCACACAAGCTCTCAAATCTCTCACAAAAGGGATGCTAAAAACCCTCTCAAAATAGCGATTTTTCTTCACCAAGAACAGCCGAAGAAGTCTGCTGTTTTCTTTCTTTCGCCGTCTTCCTTTCGCCCCTCTGCCTCTGAACCCTCTTTGCACTCGTACAGCCGCAACTGCTCAAGAAGAAAAAACCAACCTTGCTTTTTCGCTGCCAAAAAAAACAAAATCCTAGATATTCGTGATTTATAAATCACGAGACTTCGGGTGGGCTTTGAGCGGTGTTCAAGCCAAACCAAATGCACATTGTACATGGGTGGGACCCATGTCCCCACCCACGTGCTTCACAAATACTGCGATATTCGTATTTGTATTTGTTTGAATTCGAACCCCAATTCAGATATCCATGTCTGCAGTTTTTCGAATTCGAACTGAAATACTCGGTATTTGATAAATATTCATGAATAGTCATGAAAATTCGTCAAAGTATATTCATTAAAAATTTTAATTTTTAAATAGTATTTAAATTTATAAATGAAAACTATTTCTTTATAGTTATGATGTGTGTGTGTGTATTTAATTGAAATATTTCATTAGAAATTTAATTTAAGATTCTTTAAGTTTGTCAAAGTTTGTATATAAAACTTAAGTAGAAAATATAAGTAGGTTGAAAATATAAATCATATGTGTAATGATACAAATTATAAGCAATCAAATTTTAGACGAATATTTGATAAGCAAACAAATTGAATATACCCCTGGTTAAATTCTATTCATTAATGAACTCGAATGCTAAATATTATATGCTTAGTATTAAATGATCTTCCGGATCGAATATGACTAAATAATTAGTCAAATAATTAACGAACTATTTGTTAATTATTTTGTTCGTTTCCACCCCTAGTCATAGGAGCAGTAAAAGGAGCTAAATGTGTGATATATTAGTTCTGGTAGTCATAGTGAACATATAAGCTAACTTATGCTGATATGGTGGAATTTTCGCTCATGATTAGTGTACGCAGTTGCCCATTATGCAATCCGTATAACCTTGATTAACAACATAAATCTTTCTTTGAGGTAACTAGTATAGTTTTTATTTCTCCTGAGGGAGATCTTCAAGAGAAAAGAGACTATTTTCTTATCTACTTACTAAAATAAGTAAATTTCCTCTCTTCCTCTGTGGACATAGACAAATTGTTGAACCACTTTGATTTCCTTTTTTTTTCCCTTTTGGTCACGTATTTCTGTTTGTTACAATGACAATTTATAACTCGGGACAAGCTACTAAAAGAGTTTGTTTCCTCCCTTGCAACTTCAGTAAGCTCTCTTATCCAAAATTACTTTACCAGCTTTTGGCATTAGCCAACAGTCTGTAGATGTCAATTTGAAAGCTGGTTTATAAGACATCTCTGACAAATCATAAATTCATCAGTATTATCAACTCTTATAGTCTGGTGAGGACTCCAATGAAGATTATCTATGTATAGCACTTGTTTTGCATTGGTAATCATGGTGTATGAATCCTTAGTAAGATTGGTATTGTTTTCCATGTTTGTTCAAGTGTTTTCACACTAAAACAATCCCAATCTACATACTATTTACATTATAGTGCATAATTCCTTGATCTTTTATTTTAATGTAATATTTTACATATTTTATGCACATGAATCGTGCTTAATTGCCAACCTTGACGTATATAAACTTGGAGGGAAAGCATTATGGTTTAGATTAAATGCAGGACATGTATGATGTATGGGGTTCTCTTTCCAACCTTGACATATATGTACTAATTGAAGGACAATGTTCTGTTTTGACATATCTCCTGTTGTTCTTCTTACATCTCTGCTTTTACCTTCTCTAAGCATGAACTATTTATCTTCTTTCATGGTCTTCATATTGATATGTGGGTTCGATAATTTGCCACTAACGAACCATGTAATGACATTGTATACTAGCATATGTGGTTCAGCTGGTAGATTTGTCTATTCTAAAATTTCTTATGATTCAGATGGTAAATTTGTTTATAAAACAACATGTGTTTCTTCATTGACTTGTTTACTCTTTCACTAGGACTTTTTCGTCTCTTTGTAGTGAAGAGGTGTTCCTCTGCTTGCATATTGGCTTCCTACGCTATAATCATGTGAACAAGCACTACTATTGCCTTAACTTTGTGCTCTCAATTTACAGATCTTTTGCCATGTTGAATTCTTAGGAGATTTTACATTCTTTCACCTTGTCTTTTCTTTCTTACTGTCTTTAACATCTTGGACGTGATCCATTGGTGATGACTCTACTGCACTTGATATTGCCTTCTAGTTACTCTCTTTCCTACCAACATTGTGGATAAATCGAGGGGACCCATTGGATGTAGGTTTTATTATGTGACTTTGGTGCCGTGGATATTAATACTTGACATTATTCCTTAGGTTCATTTAATTGCCTATAAGAGTAGTCGCATATTTTATTGTGGTGCAGCGCATCTTGTGAATTTGTGGCTCCATTCTTAATATTGCATCCTGTTGTACTAGCACTTCTGCTCATTGTACTAGCGCTTCTTCTCTTGTATCCAAGATGCCAACATTTCTCTTTTACAGGGAATCGAAGACTCCTATGATGTCCAGTATGGAGTCTACCACTAATCTTCACCTAAGATTCACTGTTCAGTCGATTTCCATGTTTAATGTGCTGTACTGTATGTACTTGGCATGCACACTGGGTTTTGGCAAAGGAAATTTGATGCCTTTATCTGTCTTTTCTTTCCCAGAAAGCACTTTGTTAGATGTATAGATTACTTTGTAATGTTATAGAGTTTCTGTGGTTATTTTCTATTCATGAGTGAATTTAAATGAAGGATTTCAGTCTTTGTTTTTCATTCTTGTTTCTATGAATTTTCTTTCCTTCATGTTGAAATTTCATATCATTACTTGAATCATTCTCATTCTTTCTGATGCTTGTACCGATTTTGTGAAAAAGATTTTCTTGGAAAGAGGCTTTTGGTTACCAAGGTAGAGCCTTCGTGACTACCCCACTCGAGCTTTCACCTGATTATTATTCATCATCTCTGTTCCAGATGGCCTATCTTTATTCCTATACATGTCCTTCAAATTTTAGCTCATTTTCCTGCTGTTGCTGTAGTGGGTCTCTTGATGAAAAACAAGAAGTCATCTATTCTTCCTGTAGCTTCTTACAGCTTGTTACATCTGTTTCTCTTTTAGCATTAATACTGGACATTTTATTTGCATCTAATGCCTAATTGTGCGACATTTTATGTTTATTTACTGGCGACAGTTTCTTATACTCTGCCTTGTTGCTGAATCCAGCTGGGTGGCAGGCGAGTTGGCATCATTGGCCTAGGAAGCATTGGGTCCAGAGTTTCCAAGAGACTCGAGGGATTTGGTTGCATCATCTCCTACCTCTCAAGAACAAAGAAATCATCAATCCCCTATCAATACTTCTCAAACATTGTCGATCTAGCTTCTCATAACAATATCCTCATCCTGACATGTGCATTGACTAGCGAGACGCACCATATCGTCGACAAAGAGGTCATGTCTGCATTAGGGAAGGAGGGTGTCATCATAAATGTGGGTCGTGGAGCCCTCATTGATGAAAAAGAAATGGTAAGGTGTTTGATTGAGGGAGAGATTGGAGGCGCTGGGCTCGATGTATTTGAGAATGAGCCGTTTGTGCCGGAGGAGTTATTTGAAATGGACAGTGTTGTGCTCTCGGCTCATGGAGCTGCAATGACGCCGGAAGCTGTCTCGGATTTGTTACAGGTTGTTGTGGGCAACTTGGAAGCTTTCTTTGCGAACAGACCACTGTTAACTCCAGTTTAGGATTGATATTAAAAACAAAAAACAAAAAATAAAAAATAAAGGTTCTATGGGTTGGTAACTCCCATTTAACAGTAGGAAATAAGGTGGAATGGGTGTTTGCACATTGTGATTAATTGTTGCAGGATAAATATTGGGTCATTTTACCCTACGGTATCTCGGCGTATCCTTATATGTCATTCATTTTATTATCGTTCTATTAAAGTCAGCTCTCCTTTTTGGAGACGATTAGATCTTTCTTCTATCTCTAATTATTCTTCTTTAAAATGTATTAGTTGCAGACACCAGGTTTGTGTCATCAAACCGCCCCCCCCCCCCCCCCCCCCCCACCCCCACCCCACCCCATCCCATCCCACCCCAAAAAAAGAAGAAAAAAAAAATCCAAGAATCTTATTTATCTTTAAAGAAAAATTAGATTCTGCCTTCGAAACTTCGATTTGAAAAGAGTAGCACCCTCGATGTTTTTTCTGGAGTAATGCTAGACACTTATCCGACCTTGGAGAGAGATCAAGGATTTGAAGTAGACAAGGAGTTGTTAGTGATGATGCAAGGAGTTCTGAGTGTTGAAAACAGGTATAGAAAATGAGGATAAAAGAAAATATACAGTAGGTATATTTCATTATTTCTCTCCTAGTAAAGTAAATGTAACTGACATGCATAGCTTGAATGAGTGGCTATTAATCCTGTCAATTGCTGACTTTGCTTTAACTTCTTTGTACAGGGCTTTCAGTGACCTCGTGGATCCGAACAAAAGGCGCATACGAAAGCTTAACGCAATTTCTAACCGTCCATTTATAAACAAATCCCACTTTGTTCTAGCGGTAGTCTAACCTCCATGAGATTGATTGTCTCGTTGAATTAGAGTACTATGTACTGCTAGAATTGCCCGACAAGCACAATGAGTTTTTATTCTGAAAAAAAAATAGAGTCTAAAAGAGTTCCAAGTCTAGTACCGACTCATTTTCCTTTAAAAAATAAAATAAAAAACATTAAAAGGAAAAAAAGATCCACTCGTACGTACTTGAATTTTATTTGCCGAGGAGATACCGCGCAAGTTAAAGTTTGTATTTGATTGGGAGAGCTAACGTGTAAAAGTAATTAGGTTGTTTCTCAAATGGTTTGAAGAGTAATTGAGAAGAGTTGCGGAGCTAATGCCTAATCCCCACCCAACAACTCGAAAATTTTGATCTGTGAACAAATTTTTTTCAAGAAAAAAACCTCCAGTCTTATCGTTCACGCTCACGTCATGAATAGGATTAATTCTCGTAATTTTTCTTGTTGGTACGAGTAATCCGGATTTAGCTAGCATGTAACTCGGCTACTTCTTCCAGTCAATCGCAGAACACGCCCGTGTTCGGTCTAATATCAGTTGGGGAAAGTGGGCAAGGACTCTCTACGGCTGATTTGATGGTAAAGAGTCTTTTTTGGTTTGACGGGGGTTCAGATCATGGGCATCAAACCCTTGGGAGTGGCTAAAAGGCACCTCCCAACGTGAAGCCTCAGATATTCTAGAAAATTAAATTCTTGTGGGTGCTCTCCAAGAGAGTCGAACCTGAAACCTTGGATTACTACTCATAGACAGCTTACCAACTCGGCTAGGCCCACTTAGGTTGATGGTAGAGAGTCTCTACAATTAATTATAAAAATTAATAAGAATGACAAGGATTCAATGGGTCTTACAATTAAAGAATATTTATTATAATTTAAATAAAAAATAGCATTCATGTGATCCATTAAGTTATGAAAATGTTGGCGCCCATAACCTGCAACCTCACACCGACCGTTGTACACTAATCAAAAATCTATGTAGAAGCGCAGTCTGCAGAGGTGTCACTGAACCTCTCAACTAGATCTTCTCCTTCGTAGGCTAATTGATCACTGTTGATGTCCTGAGACTCAGCAGCAGGGTTAGAGGATAATCCGAATCAGTGATGGGGCTTTGAGTCGATATGGACGATGTAGAGGTCCCCTCATCTTCTTTAGACTGTTGATCCCCTAGGGCTCCGAGGGGGCTCTCACCTCTCCCTCCTCCCTTTGCCAGTAGACGATGAGCCTATATATACTCAGCTGAGAGGGCTATATGCATAATTCTGTCCGAGTCCAGGTAGACAATTGAATCGGCAAACAACCTATAGATGTTAGTTGCAGGTGGGATGAGTCATCACTGAGTCTGACATGATGGTGACTGAGTGGGCATGGTGCTGACGAAAGGTGATGAGTCATGGAGACTCATGTCATGGGATGTGAAGGTGATGGCCAGCTGTTGGTGAGGATTTCAAGGACAAACCACCTCTCGAATCGGCTCCGTAAGCAGGTCAATAAGTACTGCCTTTTTTATCTACTTCGCAAGTTGTCGGCCTGGCCTCAAGTCATGTGAGCAGGTCCAAGTCAAATGATGAGTGTTTGGTGGGAAAATTAAAAGAAGAAAATAGAGAATTAAATTTGTATTATTCTCTCTAATAGACTTAGAAAAAGAATGGATTACAATTCTTTCAATATGATCTCTCTCTAACAAACTTAGAAAAAGAAATTACAATTCCTCTCAATCGGTTTCCCGAATTACAAAAGAGAGAAGGAATCGATGGAGACCCTTCCTTTTGTTTAACCTGGGTTCTTCTTGGTGTCGATGAGAGTTCAAATCCTTGTATCCCGTTGACAATCCGAACGCCTCGTGGAACACGATATCTTCCTCTTGGTTGACGTTGAGGAGAATTTGTGTGGCAAGTTTGAGAATAACTCTTAACAAGTTTAAGAAATCAGAGCGAGTTTAAAACTCTGTAAAAGAGTTAATTGGTTTAACCGAAATCGGTTTCAAGCCAAGTTCTAAGCTCTCTATTGCTGAAATTGAAGATGCTCTCGGTTGTTGAAGGATGAATGCCGGTCTTCTTCTCCAAAAGCATCTTTTTTGATCTTTTAGAATTCAAGATCTAAAAAAATCCCCCCTTGAACTCAATTGAGTTTCTGATATTTATAGGGGGATTAAGGGGTGTAACCGACCCCTTAATCTACTCCTAAGTGGGGCGAAAATCTCTCAGATTGTGGAAAAATAGTTTTGAAACTGTTCAGCTCTTGTTTGAATAAGTCAAACGCCTAAACTGGTATTCTGAGCACGAACTTTATGTCCAATGACTAGGACATAGAGTTGAGATCTACGTCAGGATAGAAAACGCAGTGGGCGTACTGTGTTTTGAATCTAGAACGCAAAGGTGCATTCTGCATTTTGATTTGGACAGATTGTTGATTTGTAATCTCTTTTGTCAGAGCGTTGCAAAGATCATCATTTTGTAATCTTTGCTTTAGCTCCTTAAAATATGAGAGTCGTCAGATTGTAACTCTCGCTATTGTTTGTGAATACTGTTGAATCAGAGCTTTCATCGGCTGTCGTGAAGGTCGTTGAATTGTAACCCTCATCGATCTACATGAAAATCTTTAGATTGTAGCCTTCGTCTGTTATCGTGAAAGTCATCTGATTATAACTTTCATTGTCGACTTGTTGATGTGGAAGTCGTCAGGTTATAACTTCCATCATTAGTGTTTTATGAGGATCAGCTATTTACAGTGATTTTTAGACAGCCTACAGAACCCCCTCTAAAGTTTTTTAAATTTCACGGTTGACTGCAACGAATTTTTGAAATACTTTGGACCCCAAACTGGTTTGAGATTTGTTGAATGATTGTTCACTACGTCTGTTTAGGAAACATCATGAACTTGGTTGCAGAATTTTAGCTGAACAAGACCTATATGAGGGTATGTACGTTGCAGCTTTGCTTAAAATCTTGCTTGGATTCTTCCTTGGACTCTTCCTTGGCAGTAGGAGAAGTCCGTTTGAGACGCAAAGCTGAACCTGGTGTCTGAAACGCTTGCGGTTAGGAGTTGAAACGTAAGGGTGAATCCTGTGTTTGTGAATTGAATCGCAAAGGTGAACCTTACGTTCAGAAGTTCAACCACCTCCACTGTTAACGCAGAGGTTACGGTTTGGGTGGGATTTTTTTTGCCTAAAATCCTGTCCCTATTTGACAGCTACAGCTGCCTATAAATAGACCGTTGAGGTCAAATCAAGAGTCATTCAATTCTCTTGTTCTTCTTCAGTGAATTTTTAACAAATTTTTTTCTTTAATCTCCATCAAACACTGTTCATCTTCTCCAACATGACTGCAATGGCTCTAAGGAAGAAGACCGTGTTGAAATCAAAGACATCTGCTATTGTGACTCAGGGTGCACTGTCGGCCTTAGCCGCTAGCGACGCCACGGCAAAGGCGGGTGCGCCGCTACCATAAATCCCCTTCTTCGGCGGTATGTGTTGAACTTTGGAACTGTAAGACTTGTTTCGACAAGTTCTAAGCTTTGAATAACGAGCAAAACTCGTTCTGTTATTATAACACAAATGTGGACCTCTATGTTTGGAATTTGAAACGCATGACTCGACCTCTGCGTTTGATTTTTGAAACACAAGGTTCGACCTCTGCGTTTGATTTTTGAAACACAAGGTTCGATCTCTGTGCATGGTTTTACCTCTGCGTAGAGTTTGACCTCTACGTTTTGAACTAAGTCTGTTTAGACTTATTTTAGTTTCACACTAACTGATTGTTTCTTCGATTTGCAGTGCACTATACCAATGAGCCTCTTTCCTTCTACCATTACTTTGGCCATGAAGGTGGCGTGGATTGTAACATGACGTTCAATCTATGCCAGGAACTCTCCATCTTCAAAGATACTAATAAGGAGCGTGTAGATACTATTACCAAAGCCTCTCCAGCAACGCTCAGGGTCCTGGTTACAGATACTAAATTTGAGAACGTAGACCGCAAGAAGTTTAAAAAACCAACATTTTTGTTTGGAGACTCCATCGTAATTGAGAAAGATATCATGTACGATGGGGATTATAAATGGTTAAGGAATGTAGGGGATCGTTGTCTCTTTCTACCTAACATGGAGAGAATGTTCCCTCTATCATACTTTCAGTGTGCTTCCATCCCGAGACATATGCATTGGGACCTCGTCAAGGAGCAAGACGGGGTTATAGTTGGTGCTCTGACTTTTCATGGCGTCCGCACCATAGGTTATAACTGACAAGTGACACCTCTAGGACCATGCTTATTTTCAAAGGAATATCCAATTGGTGAAGTGACTAGTCTGGTTAACACTTTCATCAGAAGGTTTATGGTGGTGAAAGGTGAATTCCCCGCACAAGTATTCAGGTCCCCTAGATGGGTGCATTCTACGAAGATAGGATAGTGGACCTGGATGACGGAGTTTGTCTTGGACAAGCTTGAGACACCACTTACCAAATATGGCCTTGGTTGTCCTTTAATGGCCACTCGATATAGTATCGCTCAAAGACACTATAATTTCTTCGCCATATTAGAGCAGTACAACACAGAAACCTGCACTTTCTTCACTCCCGTTGGGGAGTTGGCTTTCACCATCCATGAAATGCATGACATTTCCGATCTTCCTTTCGGGGAGTTGTCGTATGAAGAATTTATCCCGGGAGCAATGAAACTCAAGATTTTGAGGAAGGCAAGCCCTGAGATCTATGATACTCTCTGGGAAGTAATGTGTTATTTTCATATCTGCACACAGCTGACGGGGGTAAGAAGGAGTGGTGTGAAACAAGTATCGTGGGTAGAATACCTGTTTCAAAATCTGACGTACAAGGTTGCTACCTTATCTCGTTTGACTGTGAGCACTCCGGAGGACATTAAAGCTCGGATCAATGATGCAACTGCTCACTATATCAATGAGGCCAGAGAGGACATTTTCCTAGCTCGGACCGAGTTTGAGAGCTTCTATCATCAAGCGACAATCCCTATATCAGATATGGCCCTATTAGTTGGATTTCTAATGTTGTTGCTGAAACGCTGCGTTGTCCCCACTAGGCCAGTAGATACACTCGTAGCATGGTGTACTTGACTGTTCTTCTAGCCCATGAGAGGCCTTTAAACCTGCTCTCGACAATGATAAGTTGTTTGCAAAATGGTTTGCGACAGCTGGCCCTTGATTTCATTCAAATCAAGTAGATAGGTTCTGGTGAAAAGAAGAGACTTACTACCCCGAACCCTCGTGTACCGATGCCATATGCTTATCTAATGGCATAGTACGTCTCACATTGTCCTTCCCTATGAGTGCGCCTCTTGCCCAGGCTGATTCATTTATCCCACTTGTACAATAACTTGAAGCAGCTACGTGGGAGGGGACCTATATGGTTAAGATTCGCCACCTTCTGTTGAGAGATCTTAACAACCATGTTTTTTTGCTACTTCCTTGACTTTGAAGGCGGAGAGTATGGGCAAGTATTCCAAGATGTGGTGGGCACCAATAGGTTCACTCAACTAAATGGAGGCATTTTCCGTTGGTTGCTTAATATCAGGCCGGGTTATCTTCTCTTTCGGTAGGGTGAGAAGTGTTTTATCGAGCCTTATCAACCATGTAGGTTTGCCCGACAATTTGGGTATGACCAATTATATATTGGGAATCTCAGTGCTCAACTTGCAGCTATCGATAATCTGTATGAAGAAGCTAGAGCTTAGTATTATTCTGTCTCAGGTTGCACTAGGGATAAATTCAGATTACCTCACAAGAAACCCAACTCTTTGGTTTCCATGGGTTTTTGTAATTGGTTGCATGCCGCTTCTCAGATGCCTGAGTACAAGTTGAATTTATCTAGTCTAAGAGAGATTAGAAAAATGTATGTCTCAAGAAGGGGGTCTAAGATGTCTCGTCTGAAGGGAATCAATGAGTATTTATCTTATGAGGAGGTGCCTGCTAAGGAGGGAGGAGACCAAGTATTCGAGGGAGCTCAAGTAGAAGAACCTCAGATAGCTGAAACTCTAAGAACAAGAGCACCCGGGAAAAGGGCTCTTACTGCAGAGGAAGCTGGTCAACATGAGAAACATGCTTGTTGAAAGTTGTTGGTTGAGTCCCCTACTCCCAAAGGTCCGCGAGGATCAAGACCGATGGAGGATGCTATTAAAGCGATAGGAGAAGAAGAGAGGCAAGAATCTTCTGCCACTGGTCTTCCTCATTGAACTAGGCTCCACTCAATGGGTCCTGTTTTATCAGGTGGATCTTATTCTTACCATCCATTAGACGAGGAGGAGGGTGAGGATGAGTCCCTTATTAGGGATGCTGAATCTTTCCCGCCAATGGATCCTATTGAATTAACAACTTTGAGTCAAGCTTCGAGTGTTGTTTCTCCCATCACAGAGGCGATAACAAAAGGAGTCGAACCTACAACAACTCAAGATGAAGGGGTTAGGCCTCCTGCGGATGAACCTATAGTGGTCGAATTTGAAAAGCTTAGCGGAAGTTAATCTCCCTCCACTTCAGCATTAATGCCACCTATAGGGGATACAAGTCCTAGCCCAACAACAAGAATCATGGCTAAGCAAGCTACGATCGTGAGTTTACCTGAACCTTCGACAGAAGATGATGAGGAGGAGGTAGATTATGATACCCCTTCACACAGTGACAATGATGATGATGGGGATGATGATAGTGGCCATGATGGTGATGATCTCGGTGATTGGGATATCCCACCACCATCCTCTTTTTACAAAGCGTCGGCCTATATCCCTCTTTCTCCCATCGGTAAATGTTGTCCACTTTAAACTTTCTAGTATTTTCTTTTTGTATACTAACTGCTTTCATATGTAGGATCCCCGACTCACGAGGCCACCGACGTGACTTCGCCTCCCGAGCAGTAGGTGATAACAACTTCTCCCCCGAAATAATTACAAATAGTAACGATTCCTCTTCCGACACAAGCACAGATAGTTACAACTCCTCCTCTGGAATAGCTTGCTTTCACCCATGCAATGATAACTCCTTCACCAGAGAAATCACCTCCGTTGACGATTTCGCTCAAACCCGCGAAGAATGAGAGTACTCAAAGTTTAGCCCAAGCGGGAGTGCTCATGGCTCTCCTCTCAAGTCCTTTGCATCTGGATATCATGGTACCATCTCCAGCTACTACACCGAAGTTGCTTTCTAGCTTTCTATGACAAGCTAAGTCATCAGATCTCGCAGTTGATTGAGAGTCTCCTGCAGAGCCTGGAGCATGGCGTGATGTTCATCGACCCTCCTCACTAGGTCTTCTGAGCTCCCTATCATGTAAACAGGATTACCATGCACTAAAAAAGAACTTGAGGACTGAGACTCTACGATGGCTGAGTGTTCATTATCAGAAGTTGTTCCTCTAGCCAGTCGTTTATACTTGACAGGAGGAATGGCTCTCGTCTGAGTCCGAGTGTGTAGGTATATTCCTTCGAACTCATCACAAATTTCTTTGACGGTCGGCGAATGACTCATTTTAGAGTTATCAGAGCTAGGAGCTGAGGCTTTCCCCCTACCGATCACATTGATAGTAACCATAGGATATTCGGTCTCTAAAGCCTTCTTCTTGTAGTGTCGTTGTCGCTTGGTAGGTCAGGCGATGTTTGTCATTCGGTCGAATACCGATCATTGGGGTGTTGAATTACAACATTAGCAATCTGAGAGGGCTACAAAAATAAGCCGTTCACATTGGCATGAATGAGTTGCTTGTTCCATTGATCTTTCTCTCGACAGAAGTTCCCGTAAGTCAGAGACTTGGAAAGAATCTCTCATCGAGCGTGAGGTTGGATTTGGAACCCCCTGTCTATCAGTGGATGGGACAGGTTCTTGGCAAACATGAATTTTGAATCCATGTTGATCTTTTCTAACATGATGAATCACATCGTGTCCCAAAGAAGGAACACGAGGGTCATGTTCTGTTTGATTGACGCTAGACCGAAGTTTACATTTTGTTGGTAAAACGCACCCTTGAGGGTTGCGTATGGCTAGTTAACATAGTCCTGAGATCTTTGTTTTAGGTCTAGAACGCACTCCTGAGAGTTGCGTTCTATTTTGGAAATACTCCCCTGAGGGTTGCGTTTTGACGTAGAAACGCATCTTTGAGGATTGCGTTCTAAAGTTGGAACGTGTTCCTGAGGATCGTGTTCAATTGTTAAAACACGTCCCTGAGGATTGCATTTTGATTTTGGAACATGCCCCTGAGGGCTATATTTTAGTTTTATCATGCGTGGCTCGTACTTGGGCTCATCAACGTGAGGCTTGCATTCTGAAGCAGAAACACAACGCTCAGGTTGAGGCTCACAAATGTGGAGTTCGTGTTGATTGAGAGATCAACTCTCTTGGAGATAGGCTCGTGGCAAGGATCTTCTCCTCCATTGAGCAACATTCTTCTTGATCTGTTTTAAGTTCTTTGCAGTGAGGTCATCTGTGTTGATGGAGATTGTCTCCACAATGGAACTTTTATGACCCGATACCTGTCGCTTTTGTAGGGTGTGAGATCATTGACTCGATTGATGAGTCCATTAAAAGCTGAGCTCACTCCTTCGGAGGAGGGGTTGTCCGAGCAGTCTTGACCAAAGGGGAGGGCCTCCTTTGATGATTCAGCAACGGATGGAGCTTTGGTCTTGTTGGTGATCGTGCAAACCTTGCGCATAGCCTTGGAGCTAAGGGATCCAGAGGAAAAGGCTTCCTCATACTTGGCTTAATCAAACTCTACCATTAGAGTTTTGACTGTTATTCCAGCAAGGTTGACGTTGGATTATACCACCACTTCTTCATCAGTGAAACTAATCCTCAGCGGAGTTGCTATCTTTTATTTGTGAGAAAATTAAAGAAGAAATGAGAATCAAATTATGTATTATTGGTGAAAAAATTGAAAGAAGAAAATGAAGAATTGAATTTGTATTATTCTCTCTAACAGACATAGAAAAAGAATAGAGAACAATTCTCTTAATGCGATCTCTCTCTAACAAACTTAGAAAAAGAAATTATAATTTCTCTCAATTGGTTTCCCGAAATACAAAAGAGAGAAGGGATCAACGGAGACCCTTCCTTTTATTTAACCTAGGTTCTTCTTGGTGTCGATGGAAGTTCAGATCATGGTATCTCGTTGACGATCCGAATGCTTAACCTTGTGGAACACGATATCTTCCTCTTGGTTGACGTTTAGGAGAATTTGCATGGCAAGTTTGAGAATAATTCTTAACAAGTTTAAGAACTCAGAACGAGTTTAAAACTCTGTAAAAGAGTTAATTGGTTTAACCGAAATTGGCTTCAAGCAAAGATCTAAGCTCTCTGTTGCTGAAATTGAAGATGTTCTCGGTTGTTGAAGGATAAATGCCGATCTTCTTCTCCAAAAGCACCTTTTTTGATCTTTCAGAATTCAAGATCTAAAAAAAGTCTCCCCTTGAACTCAATTAAGTTTTTGATATTTATAGAGGGATTAAGGGGTGTAACTGACCCCTTAATCCACTTTTAAGTGGGAAAAAATCCCTCAGATCGTGGGGAAATAGTTTTAAAACTGTTCAGCTCGTGTTAGAATGAGTCAAACACCAAAACTAGCATTCTAAGCATGAACTCTACGTCTAATGACTAGGACACAGAGTTAAGATCTGCGTCAGGGCAGAAAACGCAGTGGTCGTACTGTGTTTTGAATCTAGATTGCAAAGGTGGGCTCTGCATTTTGAATTAGAGAGATTGTTGATTTGTAATCTTTTTTGTCATAGCATTGCAAAGATCGTCATTTTGTAATCTTCACTTTAGCTCCTTGAAATATGAGAGTCGTCAGATTGTAACTCTCGTTATTGTTTGTGAAGACTATTGAATCAGAGCTTTTATTGGCTATCATGAAGGTCATTAAATTGTAACGCTCATCGATCTACATGAAAATCTTTAGATTGTAGCCTTCATCTGTTGTTGTGAAAATTGTCTGATTGTAACTTTTATTATCGAGTTGTTGATATGAAAGTCGTCAGGTTGTAACTTCCGTCATTGTTGTTTGATGGGGATAAGCTATCTGTAGTGATTTTTAGATAGCTTACAATGTGGTTGAGTGAGAGCTTATCTTGACTTGGCCTCAATCAGGACGGGATGAGTGCCCATGCTACCCAAGTCATCCCTAGTTGGGGTAAGCCGATCTAATGATTAGTGTTGATATGGACACGTGTTGACTCTAAGAGAATGATTAGTAATTAGGTTAATTATTGATATAACACTGGCCCCTTTTGCTCAAACTCGGGAAGGTCGAGTCCGAGTGAAATAGAACTACCGCTAGGGGGTCCCGAGGTGTATTTATGATGGGTCGCTTAAGAGTCTCTTCTGATGTGATAGTGGTGACATTAGAGAGGATCTTGCGTAACCGTAGCCTTAATTCTTGAGCGAGGATTGTGGGCTAATCAAAGCGAGGGGCGCTTTGGTTCTGGTGTGGTTGCCTCGTATTCTGGGAATGATCCTGATAGATGGTTAAGAACAGAGTCGACCATTGTGATCTTACCACCTATAGGACCTTCTACCTATAAATACAGCCATTGTGATGGGAGAGATCTTGTTGTTCACAAAAACTCTAAACTCTCTTCTATCGTAAACAAACTTTGACCTCTTCCACATTCTCTTCTCTGAAAAAGTTCCAATCTGATGGCATCTACATATTTGATGCTTAGGAATGAGATTTGGATCAATTAGTTAGAAATTTCATGGCAAAGCACTGTCGTCTCAGCTGGAGGCTCTATGCGGGAAGTATGACATTCCTAGGGCATTTGCCTTGACGGCATCGACACGTATGCACCAAGTCTATGATCACGGCAACAACATCGCTCTGGTGTATTTCAAGCACTTGGAGTATGGATTGCGCTTGTTGTTGGACCCCTTCCACCGCTATGTCTGTGAGACACTAGGGGTATCTTCATTGCAAATGAAGATGAACTCTATTGCAACTCTGGTGGGGTTCGTCGTCATCTATCACTGGCTAGGAGTAGACCCATCCTTGAGAATCCTTGGCCACCTTGTCTACATGAAGGTGAATCAGCAGAGGGCCATTATTACCTCCAGGTCCTAGGGGAAAACAAGATCATCTCCAATTCTTCCAAGTCCAACAAAGACTAGAAGGAGTAGCTCGTGTGGGTATTCGGTGCTGATGGCGTCTTGGGCTACTCCATGTGGCTTGAGATTAATAAGGATGCCCTGAGGCCGAGTCTATTATCGATCAACGAGAAGCATGTGCGTGATAAGATCAGGAACTACACAGGTTCTCGTTAGATCGAGAACCTCTTCAACAACTCAGTCATCTAGGTTGTTGGCATCTCTTAAGTTCCTTTGACTGTGGATGATGAGGCTCAGTCAGGCATGCTAACGATAAGATTAGAGGAGACCAAGATGGCGATGATAGCTTCGCCTTCTTGAACTCGAGGAGGGCTCTCGGCAAGGTCGAAGAAGTGTTTTGTCCTAATCTGGACCCTGAGGAGGTAGAGAGGGTGCAGGCCAATGCAGACAAAATAGCAGCTTGACTGACTAGATCAAGTGTTGCTATAGTTCAGGCCGAGAGGTCTTAAAAGAAGAAAAGACAATTAAAGAAGGGGGCAGCCAAGTCCCTTCTAGGAGTGCTGTTCATATAAAAGATAGAACTGAAGATGCTAGGGATGCAGGTGCTTCCCCTGTTGCTCAGAGGGATGCTGCAAGCTAATCAACAGTAGACATCCTGCCTCCTCAAGTAGTAGGGGAGGACATTGCTGCAGTTCCAGCCCATCAAGTTAATATCATCATCATTGACGATAGGTCCCATGCTAGAGAAGAGGGGCTTGAAAATACCATTGAAATCACTATGGCTAAGGCCGAAGAGGCCAAATCCCTAATAGAGGGCGAGATGTCCCCTAATATGTCTGTCGAGTCAACCAATCAGTAGGGAAAAGAGTCGATTGCTGAAGGGGCGCCTCTTGCTCAGGGGTTTCGATGGCCATACCCCTATCATATTGTTAAGCTTCATGCAGAGAAGTGGAGCGAGCTTAAGATGCTGCTGATGGGTTCTTCTAGAATTGGCCCCACTATGAGATTCGAACCCCGACGACATCTCGACAAAAGGGGGTTAGTTCTGTAGTCTCAACTCACTCAAACTAGAGCAGTCGAGGAGTTCTATTTGCCTTGCAATGATGAGATCCTTGGTGAGATGCCAAATTTCGGCCTCTACCAGTGCTTGAAATGCTACATGATCCGAGGAACTCTGGTGGAACATGAGCTGTTTGGTCGCTTTGAGCATGTCTGAAGCTCTTACCTCAGGTCCTAGGAGGAGTTGGAGGCCCAAAGAGCAACTCATGAAAGGACTCTCTTGATGTTGTCAGTCAAGGGAGGATGATCTAGAAATCTGGAGAAGGGGTGAGGACAAGTAGCATCGGGAGGTAGAGATGCGAGAGAGGATGATCAGTGGTCTGAAGCCTTTGAAGACCAAGAAGTCGGCCAAGACAGCCAGCTCAATGAGGACCTCGGTCATTTCAAGTACGACCTCTGCGAACGTGATGATAAGATTAGATATCTATCCGAAGGGGTCAAAATCATGAGGTGAGAGAGGAACGACACATTCAAAGCGGGCTTGAGCTAATCGCCTGGATGCTGAGAGCCTACGGGTCTAGCTGAAGGAGGAGCGGGTTGCTCATGAAGAGATAATGCAAGAGAGCACTGGAGTTGCAATGGAGACCGAGCGATTGTGTGAGCTATCCTTTGCCGAATTCTAGGCACTACAGGGCTACCTCATTCATCTGGAATCTGAGACCCATTGGTTCGAAATTGTTGAGGGCTATTGCCATAGCACTCTCGAAAAGTTGGAGGTAGCACTGGCTTACAAAGTCAGCTATGACTATCTCGAGGCCCAGCTTTCGGCCGACCTCCAAGGTGATCCTGACGGCTTCCACTATCTTCCAAGGATGGCCAATTGCCTTGGAGAACTCCATGAGATAGAGAAGCAAGGAGGAGGGCTTGTGCTTGATGGTGAGAGTAATGAAAGGGGATGATGAAGAGTCTGCTAAGGAGGCAGGGGAGGGTTTGACTCATGACAGCTGGGTGAGAGAAGGCGAGGAGGTCAAGACTAAGGTCTAGTCAATTCCTCAGCCAACTTCTACTATCCCTGCTTCTGCGTGTCTGACCTCTGCTCCTGGACCTATTATCATTCAACCCGCGTCTCTTCCGAGTCCGACCACTTAGGGCCCCAGCGTATCTCATTTTTGTTGTTAGCACTTTTTTGGTTCTGTAAATATTTCTAAATTACATGAATAAAAAGGATTTATTTTATCAATTTGAACTATTTACTTTTGATATTGTGTTCTCGTGTTAAGAGTTTATAATTTGTTTGGTTCGATTATGAGTTTGCTTTTAGAAATGCTCAAGTCAAGAAGGCTCGGATCCTTGTGTGGTGAGCTAGACGACTCGAGCTCATGCCTTGGGTTTACTCGTGATGACACCAAGGTCTTCAGGTACATGACTTGGACTTATGAAAAATAATGTCAAGGCCCTTTTTGTTGGAGTCGGCTCTATGCCTTGGGTTTACTCCCGATAAAACCAAGGTCTTTAGGCAAGTTGCCTTGGACTTATAAAAATGATGCCAAGGTCATTTTGTAGAAGTCGGCTCTATGCCTTGGGTTTACTCGCGATGATACTGATGTCTTGAGGTACGTGTCTTGGACTTATGAAAAGGATGACAAGGTCTTTTTTTTTGTCGGAGTCGACTCTGTGCCTTGGGTTTACTCGCGATGACACCAAGACATTGAGGTACATGCCTTGGACTTATGAAAATGATACAAAGGTCATTTTTGTCAGATGTGTGCCTTAGTTTTACTCCGAAAGTATACTAAGGTCTTGCATACGCACTTTGGGCTTATTCATGAAAATGAGCTATGGTCTTTTGTCGAAGTTGATCGAGTCGAAGAAGATCAAGTGATAAAGGCTAGCATCTCAGCCTTACAACCGAATTTCTTGACTGCCAAAAATTCCAAATGGCGATGACAGCTTTCTATCTCCTAAGTTTGAGAAAAAGAGATCACACACTCTTTTGAAAAAGAGATGATGAGCCTCACGGTGAGCGCCAGTGTTGATGTCTTGGGACTCAATAGCATGGTTAGAGGGTTATACCGTATCAGCCATGGGGCTTAGGGTCGATATAGACAATATAGAGGTCTCATCATCTCCTTTAAACGGCCAATCCCCTATGGACCCAAGGGGGCTCTCCCCTCTCCCTCCTCCCTTTGCCAGTAGACGATGAGCCTATATATTCTCAGCTGAGAGGGGTATATGCATAATTCTAGCCGAATCTAGGTAGGCAACTGAATCGGCAGAAAGCCTACAGGTGTCAGCTACGTACAGTGGTATGAGTCATTGCTGAGCCTGATGTTATGGTAATTGATTGGACGTGGTGCTAACGAAAGGTGATGAGTCATGGAGACTTGTGACATGGGATGCGATAGTGATGACTAGCTGTTGGTGAGGATTTGGAGGACAAACCACCTCTTGAATCGGCTCTGTGAGCAGGTCGACAAGTAATGCCTTTTTGTTCGCTTCGCAAGTTGTCGATCTGGCCTCAAGTCATATGAGGGGGACCGAGTCAAATGATGAGGTCTAGTGAAATCTTGTCTCGACTCAGCTTCACTTGGGAGGGGACGAGTGCCCATGCTACCCGAGTCATCCTTGGCTGGGGTAAGCTGATCTGATGATTAGTGCTGATATGGGACGCGTGTCGACTCCAAGAGAAGGATTAACATTTAGGTTAATTGCTGACATAACAATCACCAAGCAATATAGGAAACCCAAAGAAACTTTTGTTCCAATAAAAGAGTAAAGTAAATACTGCAGAAAAGATAAACAAGAACAGAAAGACAAGGGATTTAAGTGGTTCTGTAATCGCATACATCTATGGAAAAATATTTTATTCTAGAGATTACAAGATAATATATTCTTGTGATCTAAGATAGATCCCACGAGAAACCCTCTCAATCCCACCCGATCTCTCAAACCCTCTATTTCTCCACCTTGTTTTGTTTCTAGGTTCGATACCGACCTTTTTATTATTTTCTAGGACAGCGATACGAGACCATTTTTTAACATAAGTGTGATTTATGAGCTCTCTGTAATCAATCAAAGGATGCAATGGATCTCTTCCCGACAAAGGTTTCATATTCGTACCAACGCTTTCTAAACATGCCAAAAGACCCGCCAGAGCTAAAAACTCCTAAAATGACAGAGATATGGGATGATTTTAAATTATTATGCAAAAGACCCATTATTGACATAGATTGATGTGCAGATATCTCAGCCTTTAAGTATCAATTCCTCGTCTCAAAAATTGAACAATTTTTCACCGTAGACCCAAACTAAGTTTTAATTATCAAAATCGACTATTTTTTTTAATTATCAAAATCGACCCATTTTATGCCACGTCAGCTTAATCACATTTCTTAATTAGTCGGGGATAGCAACCCCGACTGTTTAGGAGATTAAAAACTGGGTTTAAGGCTTCTAATTTGGGTTTAACAACTCCTAAACAGTCGGGGCTGGCAACCCCGACTAATTAGGATATGTGATTAAGCTTAGCATAAAATGGGTCGATTTTGGTAATTAAAAAAAATGGGTCGATTTTGATAATTAAAACTTGGTTTGGGTCTATAGTGAAAATTTGTTCCTCAAAAATTAGAAGTTACATCTTAACGCTTCTCCCATGCATCTCAAAAGTTCGAAGTTATACCCTAACGCTTCTCCCGAAAGCAGCGAGAGTAACTTGTACGCGGCTCTCCACGGCAGCGATGAGCTCAAAGCGGGACAATCTCAGCAAGCATACGAACTATGATGAATATGCCGGGCTATGTAGAAAATCAAAATAAAAGCAACGCGTCGAGAGAGAGTGACAACTAAACGACGCATCTACGGCTACGGCAGGTGATTCCACGACGAGCGGGCCGTTGGACGCTTGTATCACCTGCTCTCTCGCGCGATCTTCAACTCCTGCAAGTTTCTTTCTACTTGCGTCAGCAGCGCGCTCGCTCCATTCACTCACAAAAATTAATTAGAGATCATTGTAGTATCGCGCTTGAAATTTAGTCACAATTTGATTTTAGCAGATAGATCCCTCGCGAATTTTTTATGACTCTTTAGCAGATTGTGGGTGAAATTTTTGTAGATATTGGCTTTGGGTTGAATTAGCGAATCTATTTGAGGGTAAAAGAGTCAAACAAATTTCAAACAAATTTCATCCAAGCGGCCTATTTGTCAATATCAAACTACATGAATCATAAGATCCAAACTTGGATATCCCAAGGGGTGTATGTGTGAGTGGGCCAGACCCACGTGACGCGGTTTCATGTGAACGCGGACGCGGTTCCGTGTGAACACGGAAGTGAACAGGCCCACCCGACACATGACTTGCAGCCTATATATATTGTTTTTGTTTCCTAGGGCAGAGTGCGTGAGGTGGGTTTGTTTTTGTTCGGTTTGGGATTTCTTCACACGGCTGCAGGAGAGTTTTGTGAGGCGGCTGGCTGCAGGAATTATTTTCGGCAGAGGAGAACGAGAGGGTTAAAGTGCAGCCGTTCTTTGCAGTCCTTTCTAGGGTTTTGTGCAGCCTTTTGTAGAGAGATATTGTGAGGGATTTGAGAGTTTGTTTGAGGGTTTAGATTGAGAGTGATTGTAAACCCTAGTTGTAATCTCTCCCTCTATTAGTGGATCTCCCCCTCCTTGCCCCGTGGACGTAGGCAATTTGCCGAACCACGTAAAAATTGGTTGTACTGCTTTTGTGTGATTTGTAATAGCTTTTTAGGTTCCCTTGACGCGCAGTCCTAGAGCTGACGAGAGGAAGAGCTAATATCCTACTTTGATAGGATATAAGCTTCAGATTCTTGTTCCCTTTGAGAAACAAGAATTCTTATTGCGACCTGACTCTCTTGTTGTGCTGCCAAAGTGCTGCCGAAATTTCCGCTGCGCGCAACAAGTGGTATCAGAGCATACCGTTTGTACAACAAGTGGTATCAGAGCCTAGATTTCAGATCTAGGGTTTTAGAGTTTGGTGGAGGAAGATTCTTGTGTGAAGCTTAGTTCTTGGAGTTCTCGGCTTCGGTGGAGATAGCATTAGGAGTTGTCGTTGGAGATTTCGCTTTCCTCGTGTGGTTAGGAAATCTATTTGGAATCCAATCTAGGGTTCAGTTGGGTGGTTCCTAATTTCTATCAAATTTGTTCTTTCTCTACAATTTGGAGTTAGTTCGCAATGGGAGAAGAAGGTGAAAGCAGCAAATCGATGGCGAGTACGGTTCAAGTTGGTTTTCAGAACACTAAAATTAGTGTGGTGAAATATGACGGAAAAATCAACTTTGGTTTGTGGATGAGCGACGTGCAAGATGCGCTTAACGCTCAGAATTTGGAAGAGACCATCATGGTCCACGAGAGGCCACCAAAATATGATGAGGTGATATGGGATAAAATGAATAGGAACGCTTGTGGGGTGATCAGGTCCTGTTTGGAACAGGAACTGAAATATGATGTGATTGGGGTGACGTCTGCGATGAAGATGTGGGAAATTCTCAACAATAAGTACCTTACGAAGAGTGTTGAGAACCGATTGCACTTGCTGCGTAGGTTATTCAGATTCCAGATGTCCAGAGGCCCCTCGCTTGCGGCCCATGTGAACAACTATACTAAGTTGTTGTCGGACTTGGCAAATGTTGATGAGAAGATAACGGATGAGTACAAGGCGATTATTTTGTTAGGCTCCTTACCGGATGAGGAGTATGATACCTTCGTGCTCACTTTGTTGAACGGGAGATCTTCTATCAGCTATAGTGAAGTGACTAACGCTTTGACAAATTACGATTTGAGGAGGAAGGACAAGGAGACTTCCCGCGCTAGTACTTCTGGAGAGGCCTTGTCGACGAGAGGTAGAAGCCCATATCCGAAAGGTGGTAATAGAGGAAGGTCAAAGTCTAGAGGCCGTCACCAATTAACAAAGAACCAATGTGCATTCTGCAAGGAGCAGGGACATTGGAAGAGAGACTGTCCGAAGCTCAAAGAGAAGGAGAATGGCAAGAAAAAGGGCCCGAAGGCCAATGAGGTGAACGTTGCTAAAGGTGATGATTCCGATGATTCGTGCTTTTCTCTATTGATTACTCCGGAGGTGAACCATGTGGATGCATCAGATTGGATGCTTGATTCCGGCGCTACCTTTCATGTGACCCCTAGGCGAGACTGGTTTGCATCTTTTGAGAAAGTCGACGGGGGTGTTGTTGTCATGGAAAATGATCAATCCTGTGGCGTTTGTGGGATAGGTACCGTGCGGATTAGAATGCACGATGGAGTAGTCCGTGAGTTGAAGGAGGTGAGATTTGTTCCCCAATTGAAGAAAAATCTTATCTCGGTTGGAGCTTTGGAGGCAAAGGGATTCAAGGTGACTTTCGAAAACGCTGTAGCGAAGGTTACTAAGGGATCATTGGTGGTGATGAGGGGAGTCCGCAATCAAAATTTGTATTATCTGAAGGGAAGCACCGAGATTGGCCAGGTTGCTTCGGCTATTTCAGAAGCGGACATGAGCAGACTTTGGCACTATAGGTTGGGGCACACATGTGAAAAGTCACTGCAGGCATTGTGCAAGCAGGGGCTATTGAAGAGAGCCAAGAGTGGGAAGATTGAGTTCTGTGAGCACTGTGTTCTTGACAAGAAGACGAAGGTGAAGTTTGGGACTGCCATTCATCAGACGAGGGGCATCCTGGACTATGTGCACACAGATGTTTGGGGTCCCACCAAGACTGCATCACTTGGTGGTCGACATTGGTTCGTCACTTTTGTAGATGACTATTCTAGGCGCTGTTGGGTGTACACCATGACGAAGAAGAGTGAAGTCCTAGATTTGTTTGTGGAGTGGAAGAAGAGATTGGAACTGCAGACTGGGAGAAAGATCAAGACATTGCGATCCGACAACGGTGGTGAGTATACTTCTGACCCCTTTCAGTAGCTATGTCGAGACGAGGGCATAGAGAGACACTTCACAGTTAGTCATACACCGCAGCAGAATGGGGTGGCAGAGAGGTTGAATCGGTCTTTACTGGAGAAGATCCGATGCTTATTGTCGCAGAGTGGTTTGGAGAAGATCTTTTGGGCTGAGGCACTTACGTATGCGAGCCACCTCATTAATAGGCTGCCTTCATCTGCGATTGAGGGGAAAACCCCTATGGAGATGTGGTCGGGAAAGCCAGCACATGACTATGACCAGCTTAAGGTATTTGGGTACCCTGCATATTATCATGTTAGAACTGATAAATTGGAACCTCGAGCTAGGAAGGCCATATTTGTAGGATTCAAGCGTGGTGTTAAGGGATACAAGCTTTGGGATCCAGTGGATAAGAAGATTGTGCTGAGTAGGGACGTCACGTTTGATGAGGCTTCTATCTTGAAGCTTCCCAGCTCTCATCAGGTGGAGAGCGACCCGACGGAGGAGATATCGCAGGTGGTGGAGATCGATGCAGCTCCACATTGTCCAGATGGTACAGTATCCATGCAGGTGCCGACTGAGGTGACGCCAGGCGAGCACGACGGTGACACGGAGGATACGAGTACAAATGTGCAGGATCAGGAACCGACGGCTCAGGTTCAGGATTCTATTACGGTTCGGAGACAGAGGAGAAACATACAGATGCCAGTACGGTATGCCGACACAGTTGCGTATGCACTTCCGGTGGAGAGTATCGATGAGATGGTGCCTACTACATTCAGAGAGGCCGAGCAGAGTTCGGAGGCTGATTCGTGGCAGGTGGCTATGAAGGAGGAGATGGAATCTCTTCATAAGAATGATACATGGGAGCTTGTTGAGCTTCCAAAGGGGCGGAAGGCAATTGGTTGTAAGTGGGTATACACAAAGAAGGAGGGCATTGAAGGCACTCCATTGAGGTTCAAAGCTAGGTTGGTTGCGAAGGGTTATGCACAGGAGGAAGATATTGACTATAATGAGGTTTTCTCTCCGGTGGTGAAGCACTCTTCGATTCGGATTCTGCTAGCTTTGGTGGCACAGTATGGATTGGAATTAGATCAGTTGGATGTGAAGACAGCATTTCTTCATGGTGATCTTGATGAAGAAATATATATGACTCAGCCATTGGGATTCCGAGCTACAGGGAAAGAAAAATTAGTTTGTAGGTTGAAGAAATCGCTATACGGTTTGAAGCAGTCTCCTCGACAGTGGTATAGGCGATTCGATGGTTTTATGCTTGGTCATTCGTACACTCGGAGCCAGTTTGATCCTTGCGTATATTTTCGCAAGTTGAAAGGAGGTGCGTACATTTATTTGTTGCTCTATGTCGATGACATGTTGGTTGCCTCTATTTCCAGGTCGGCTATAGATGAATTGAAAGTTCAGCTATCAAATGAGTTTGAGATGAAAGACTTGGGTGAGGCGAAGCGCATTCTAGGGATGGAGATCGACAGAGACAAGAATAAGGGCAGAATTTGTTTGACACAGGTGGCTTATTTGAAGAAGGTTCTACAGCGATTCCATGTTAGCATGGATACGAAGCCAGTTAGTGTACCTTTGGGAGCCCATTTGAAGCTTTCAGCTGATCTTTCACCTAAGTCAGTTGAAGATCGTGAGTTGATGTCGAAGACTCCATATGCGAGCGCAGTTGGGAGCTTGATGTACGCAATGGTATGTACGAGACCTGATTTGTCACAGGCGGTAAGCATGGTATCGAGATACATGCATGATCCAGGAGTGGGTCATTGGGACGCCGTGAAATGGATTTTGAGGTACATTCAAGGTACGCTCAATGTTGGTTTGGTTTATGAGCGGGACACTACAGGTGGGCAGCTATGCATTGGTTATGTTGATTCGGATTATGCCGGGGATTTGGATAAGCGCCGGTCTACGACGGGGTATGTGTTTACTTTGACCCGTGCGCCGGTGTGTTGGAGATGCACCTTACAGTCGACGGTGGCTTTGTCTACGACGGAGGCAGAGTATATGGCAGTTACGGAGGCTGTGAAGGAGGCTATTTGGCTTCGAGGACTTTTGGAGGAACTTGGTATATCGCAGAGGTCCGTCACTATTCATTGTGATAGTATGAGTGCTATCTATTTGGCGAAGAATCAGGTTTTTCATGCGCGGACGAAGCATATTGATGTTCGTTATCACTTCATTCGGGATGTTCTTGAAGATGGTGATGTGGAGATTGTGAAAGTCCACACGAAGGATAATCCGGCAGATATGCTCACTAAGGTGGTTCCGAGCAACAAGTTTGATCATTGTCGAAACTTGTTGCACATTCGTGATTGTTGAGGCCGTTGGCGGCCATTTGGGTGAACTACGTTCGGCTTGATTCCTTGGGCAAGAGGATACGTAGGCAGTCTTTATGATGCAGCCGGTTTGGATTAGTTGATGGGGGTGAGATTGTTTGGACTCTCGTTTGGGTTCCCGACTTGTTGTGAATTGAGTTCGTACAGGACACAACAAGTGGGACATTTGGTTGCTTTGGTGTCGGCTCAGTTTTGAGAAAACTTCACCGAGGTGGAGAATTGTGAGTGGGCCAGACCCACGTGACGCAGTTTCATGTGAACGCGGACGCGGTTCCGTGTGAACACGGAAGTGAACAGGCCCACCCGACACATGACTTGCAGCCTATATATATTGTTTTTGTTTCCTAGGGCAGAGTGCGTGAGGTGGGTTTGTTTTTGTTCGGTTTGGGATTTCTTCACACGGCTGCAGGAGAGTTTTGTGAGGCGGCTGGCTGCAAGAATTATTTTCGGCAGAGGAGATTGAGAGGGTTAAAGTGCAGCCATTCTTTGCAGTCCTTTCTAGGGTTTTGTGCAGCCTTTTGTAGAGAGATATTGTGAGGGATTTGAGAGTTTGTTTGAGGGTTTAGATTGAGAGTGATTGTAAACCCTAGTTGTAATCTCTCCCTCTATTAGTGGATCTCCCCCTCCTTGCCCCGTGGACGTAGGCAATTTGCCGAACCACGTAAAAATTGGTTGTACTGCTTTTGTGTGATTTGTAATAACTTTTTAGGTTCCCTCGACGCGCAGTCCTAGAGCTGACGAGAGGAAGAGCTAATATCCTACTTTGATAGGATATAAGCTTCAGATTCTTGTTCCCTTTGAGAAACAAGAATTCTTATTGCGACCTGACTCTCTTGTTGTGCTGCCGAAGTGCTGCCGAAATTTCCGCTGCGCGCAACAAGTGGTATCAGAGCATACCGTTTGTACAACAGTATGTACAATTAGCCTAATAAATAATTTACAGAAAAAATGATGAGTAATATGCATCCACTAGTCGTCGCAAATTAAGTATTTCTAAGCTGCAAATCTTACCCACATTTAAGCTGGCTTTAGATTCTCTTCAACTTAATTGTAGAGAAATTTTACACTTAGTTATTTAAGTAAATAATAATGAAAAATTGATTTTGCACATAAAATCAAAGGACTAATTATGGGACAAGTCATGTATCTTCATGGTAGCCACTGATCTTAGTTGAAATAAGAAGAAAATGACAGGTATTACATTCATCTTTGGTCGTCCCATAAATTATGAGTGTAAAATAAGTACTCATAATAAGGCTTCATTCAGCGGGTCATATAATTAAAATATTTTTCGTAATGATTTCGGTAAACAATATTACCCATCGATCTAGAGATTTTTTTTTTTTTTGATAAAGGAATCAAATATATTCCCTATTAAATAATAATAATAATAATAATAATAATAATAATAATCCAAATCCTCTATAAATTCCCTCCCATACTTCCTATTCTCATACCCATCGGCGCCGTATACTCCATCCATGGCTACCTACGAGAAACTCTTCATCTCTCACAACCCCGACGGTTCTCTCTGCCGAAACTACCCTTTCCCCCTCACTCCTCCAACCCACCAGCAAATCCCATCGTCACAAAATCCCCCTTTCCCTTCCCTCTCCAAAGACGTCCCTCTCAACTCAGCCCACGAAACCTCCATCCGCGTCTTCATCCCTCAGCAGCTCTCCCTCCCCTCCGGCGACGAGCAGCTACCCATCATCATTTACTTCCATCCTGGCGGCTTCATCCTCTGCAGCCCCGCCATCGCCCCCGTCCACGACTTCACCGCTCGGCTCTCCGCCGACCTGCCCGCCGTCGTCCTCTCCGTCGACCACCGCCTCGCCCCCGAGCACCGCCTCCCCGCCGCCTACGACGACGCGCTCGACGCCCTCCTCTGGCTCCGCGACTGGCCCGACCCCTGGCTGGAGCGCCACGCAGATTTCTCTAGGTGCTTCCTCATGGGCAGCAGCTCGGGTGGCAACATCGCCTACCACTTGGCTCTCCGTGCGTCGTCCATCGACACGGCTCCGGTGAATATTGCGGGGGTCATAATGGACCAGCCTTTCTTCGGGGGAGAGGAGAGGACGGGGTCGGAGATGAGAATGGCCGAGGACAAGTTCGTGCCGCTGGCGGTGACGGACCTGATGTGGGAGCTGGCACTTCCCGCCGGAGCCAACAGGGATCACGAGTACAGTAACCCGAAACCGATAAGGGGGAAGGGGAAAAGACTGCCCTGCAGGTTTCTGGTGAGGGGATATGCAGGCGATCCGCTGATCGATAGGATGCGATCAGTGGCGGCGATGCTCGAGGAGGAGGAGGGGGTGAGCGTGGTTAAGCTGCTGGATGAGGAGGGACACCACGGAGCTGAGCTTCACGATGCGAAGAAGGCCGAGGAAATGGTGAACGATCTTAGGACGTTCATCTACGAGGACGCTCTCTCTATTAGCCTTTAATTAGTGCTGCCCGGGTGCGGTGCTGCGGCGTTATGCTCCTGGCTTCATGATGAAAAGTCACCCACTCGTGAAATATCGCTTCTTCTGCTGTCGATCTGCTGCCTGCTGATTTTGCTGTAGTACTGTTCATTCTGTGGATGTATATATGTTGCCGCGGGAGAATTTGGTCTGATTTGTCTTGTTCGAAATTAATTTGCGGGCGTGGCTTTATTGTCTACGGTTGTTCTCGAGGAAAAGTAAATGAACTATAAAGTTGGTGACGGAGACGGATAGGTTCCTTTTCACGCTTCACGTTTAATTTGACTCATCACCTTTTATCCTTATCCTCTAACTATATATGCTTTAAAATCTGACGTGGTGATTATTACCGCTCACAAATCTAACCCGTAATCAAGTTTTATCCTTATCCTCAATTTCAATAGTTGGATTATTCTATATATGCTGATTACATGACACTTGTTGAGCACAGTGGTAGTATTTGCTAGATTTGCCATCATCATGACATGGTGTTGCTCTGATTAACATCTTCACGCAGTTTGATTTCCCACCAGCCAATTTCATAGTCATGAACTGCCAACGAACTTCGGTCTTCAAATCAATCCCAACCGAATCACCGTAGAAAAGAACTGATCCCTTGTTGAATAGAGAAGGCAGTGGATATCAAAAATAATTTTACCATTTAATTAATTTCTTTAGGTAACTCTCAGCGCGCTCTAGCGCAAATAGAAGTACACACACCATTTCTCTCTTTTATGCAAAGCTAGTTCTTTTTGTATCTTCTCTCTTATTTTATTTCTCTCCCCACCTCGTTATTAGATCTCCGTATATTAGTTCTCTAACTAGTTCTTACTTCACAAATAATAAATATATCGCAAGATTGGACTTGGTTTAGCTACAGCAAAAAATAAAACCGTGTACTAATTAATTTCATCCGACCCCTTTGCTAGCTATTACAATAACTTAGAAATTACGCACGGACTTGTACTAGCTAGTAACATAAACAAACCTTGTTTCTATCCGTTTTATCACCATCCTACCAACAAACCGCCACCAAAATGACGAATATTTTTTGAAACTTTAGCTCTAGGCGCATTCACAAGCCCTTACATATATCATAGACAAAATCTCTAACATCATCCACCATCGCCTCAGCCTTCCCGTCATCAAACATCTCAGCACCGTGGAACCCCTCCTCCTCCAACAACGCAACGACCTCCACTCCTCCCCTCTCCATCATCACCACCATCGCCCTCATCCTGTCAATGAGCGGGTCCCCCAGATACCCCCTCACAAACCACCTCCCCATCCCTCCCCCCTTCACCTTCTTCAACGGTTTCGGGTTACTGTACTCGTGATCCCTATCCGCTCCGACCGGTAGAGCCAGCTCCCACATCAGGTCCGTCACAGCCAGCGGCACGAACCTGTCCTCGGCCATTCTCACCTCCGACACCGTCCTCTCCTCTCCCCCGAAGAACGGCTGGTCCATCACGACCCCCGCGATCTTCACCGGCGCCGTGTCCATGGACGACGCACGGAGAGATAGGTGGTAGGCGATGTTTCCTCCGGAGCTGCTGCCCATGAGGAAGCACCTAGAGATATCGGCGTGGCGCTCCAGCCACGGGTCGGGCCGGTCGCGGAGCCAGAGGAGGGCGTCGAGCGCGTCGTCGTAGGCGGCGGGGAGGCGGTGCTCGGGGGCGAGGCGGTGGTCGACGGAGAGGACGACGGCTGGCAGGTCGGCGGAGAGCCGAGCGGTGAAGTTGTGGACGGGGGCGATGGCGGGGCTGCAGAGGATGAAGCCGCCGCCGTGGAAGTAGAGGATGGTCGGGAGTTTCGAGTTTGGTGGCGGGGTTTTGGGGATGAAGATGCGGATGGAGGTGTTGTGGGTTTTGTTGAGGGTGACGTCCTTGCAGAGGACGGGAAAAGATTGGTCGGCGTTGCTGGGGGGAGCGAAGGGGAACGGGTAGTTTCTGGTGAGAGAACCGTCGGGGTTGTGAGAGATGTAGAGGTGTTTGTATGCGTCGGTTTTGGGCTTGAGAGACGGCATGATGGTTGTTAATTTGCTCGTTGAAATGGAGCGCTAAGCTAGATCGAGTTTTGCTCGGATGATGGAAGATGGTTTACGAGTGGAGGTTAGTATTTATAGAGGGCGAACCAGGGTAAACTACACAAAACCCCAGGAATATTCGGGGTGTTGGAGTAAACCCCCGATAACTTTCAAAATCGCATTAAATTTGAAGTCCCCAGTAACGTTTCCGAAGACCCTCAATATTTTTTGGGTAAAATATACTGTACCTCCAATGCATTGTTGAGTGGCTTTTTATGCTGTTTCTTGGTTTTAATTTATGGGGGTTATCTACAAAATATGGAAACTTAGATTAGGGGTTCTATACAATTCCAAAAAGTTATTGGGGATTTAATGCGATTTTGAAAGATATTGGGGTTTAGTCCAAAATACTGAAAGCTCTAGGGATTTTTTAGTGTAAACCCAGAGGAAAACGCCAATAAGTTGTTTTCAATCCTCATCCAGAGCGGCCAGTGAGAATTCTTTCATTAGCTTTAAATACGTTCACATGTGCGTCATTTTTTTAAAAGAGTCTTCAAACCACTTAAGACGACTTAAGACTTTGTTAATTGTTTTAAGTGGCAAATTAAAGCCGAGAAACGCCGCTTCGTCCTATTTTATTGCTAGGATCTAATTGAGATTCGGAAAAAATTTCCCACCTCACTTTTGTGTACCTGTCGCTTTGTGTTAGAAAAGTCTAAGGATAAGAAGGAAGAACACCATGTAATATGTACTTATTATTATTATTATTTAAATAGAAATTAGTGAGACTTGCAGCTTGTGAACGTGGGGGCCACAAGCACGTGATCTACAAGCACCAGAAGTGTTGTCACGCTAAGTTTAGCGGGCTCACCCCGAGAGGCCCACCCGACTTTGTGCAGCGAAACAACCAAACACCCTTTCAGTTAGTGTTTTTGCTATAAATACCGAAGCGTTTTTTTTCTAGGGTTTTATGGGAGAAAATAGGGTTAGTCGGCTGTTAAGAGAAGAAAACAAGGGTTTCTTTGGTGGCCAGAAAAGAGAGATCTTGAGGAGAGAGCTTTGGAGAGATTTTACAAGAAAGAGGTCAATCTCTTTTGGGTAAAAATCAAATCTTCTTCTTTTGAGACGAGCTTGTGGATTGTACAAGTCGTCGATGTTCTCCTCATAGTGAAATCTCCCATTTCCCTTCCCCGTGGATATAGACAAGTTTGCCGAACCATGTAAATCTCGTGTCTTTACTGTTTTCTGGGTGTTAGCTATTGCTTGTAGGTTCCCTCGATAATTCAGTTCTAGAACTGATGAGAGGAAGAGTGTATATCTCACTTTGTTAAGATATTTCACTTTTGTTTTTGTTTCCTTCGTGAAACAGGAACATAGAGGTTAACTTGAGCTTTTGTGAAAACAAAAGTCAGGGTTTTCTCTTAGGTTATATCGCTTCCGCGGTGTGATGGCGTGACTCTACGCCCAACAATTAGTATCAGAGCAATTGGTTAGAGAGAATGAATTATTAATCAAGCGGAGGATGTCGTCAACTAGCAAGACGATTAAAGTTGGAAAGTACGAGATTGAAAAGTTCAATGGGAAAAATAATTTTTTCTATTAGAGGATGTAGATGAAGAATTCGTTGATTTCGTAGAAATTGCACAAGGGTTTAGCTGGAAAGGAGAAGAAGCACAATGATACGTTTGATGAGGATTGGGAGGAGCTAGAACTAGAAGCACGGGCGTCGATTATCCTATGTCATGAGAGGGATGTAGCTTTCTTGGTATATGAAGAGGAAACTGTTGCAGGCGTGTGGTCGAAGTTAGAGAAGACCTTCATGATGAAGAGTCTAACGAACCGGATCTATTTAAAACCTAAATTGTATACTTGCAAGATGAAGGAGAGCTCATCAATCTAGGAATACATCAACAAGTTTGATAGGATAATATTGGATCTGAAGGACATCGATGTGATTGTAGAAGATGAAGATCAGGCTCTTCTACTACTTCTATCTCTACCGAAGTCTTATGAGAACCTGGTGCAAACACTAATGCTTGTGGAAGAAAATTTAATGATGGATGAGACTAGAACGGAGCTTCTAGCGGATGACCTTTGGAAGATTGTAACCAGTGACATGACTACTGGTGGTAACAAGGAACAGGAACATGGGTTATTTTCTAGAGGAAGGGGCAATGAGCGAGGAAAAGACAAGAGAGGAAAGTCTAGATCTAAATCAAGACCTCTTACGGGAAGACCGTGTTTCAAATGCGGTGAAGTTGGACATTTTAAGGTTGACTGTCTAAATAACAGAGTAGGTGGGAAGAAGAACAACAACAAGACTGAGAGGAGAGAAGGCAAGGAAGAAGCAAGCTGTGTTTTAGAGGAAGGGAGCGAGAAGGAATGCTATGTCGTCAAGGGTGGTGAGACTATCTCCGGAAAGTAGATTCTTGATTCAGGTTGCTCTTACCACATGTGCCCAAATAGAAAGTGGTTTACTACCTACAGAAGCATTGATGGTGGAACCGTATTGATGGGAAACAACCATGCTTATAAAACGGCAGGGTTAGGTGATATTAAGATCAAGATGCATGATGAGTGGTCTGAACCTTGACGGATGTGAGGCATATTCCCGATTTGCGGAAGAATCTTATCTCAGTTGGTGCATTGGACTCCGGTGGTTATAAGATTGTTACAGAGAACGGAGTGAAGAAAGTTGTTCAGGGTTCCCTAGTAGTGATGAAAGGTGTTCGTCACAGTAATTTATACACTCTCTCAGGTACGACTGTGATGGGAGATGTAGTGGTTAGAACTGAATTAAGTGGTAGAGACGCATGTGGGCACACTCGGGTATGGCATAGGCAGCCTGGGCACATGTCAGAGAAAGGTCTAGATCTTCTTGGTAAGGATGGTTTGCTAAAGAATATGAAGAAACCTTGCATGGATTGTGTGTACGAAAAGGCGCACATGGTCTAATTCATGAAAAACAATCACAAGAGCAGAGGTATATTAGACTATGTGCACACAGATGTGTGGGGTCCAGCTTAGAAAACTTCGAAGGGTGGTTCTAGGTATTTTGTCTCGTTCATAGATGATCATTCAAGGTATGCTTGGATTTATTTTCTTAATTATAAGAATGAGGTATTCGAGACATTTAAGAAGTGGAAGGCGATGATTGAAAACAGGACAGGAAAGAAATCGAAGGCACTAAGATTTGATAACGATACAGAATATACAGATAGTGCTTTCAAAGAGTTCTGTGATCAGGAGAGCATTGCTAGACACTAGATAGTCAGATCTACACCACAGCAAAATAGGGTCACAGAGATCCTGAAACTAACATTGCAGGAGAAAGCAATGAGTACGCAATCTTATGTTGGATTGGGAAAGGAATGGTGGGCAGAAGTGATGGCTACAGCTTGTTATATTATGAACCGTTCTCCATATTCTACATCGGATAGTAATACACCCTATAAGGTGTGGTTAGGGGAGCATGCAGATTATGAGAGGCTTCGGATTTTCAAGTGTACCACCTATTATCACGTCAACGAGAGAAAGCTTGACGCGAGGGTCAAGAAGGCTATATTCTTGGGATATGCAAAGGGTGTAAAAGGCTACTACCTTTGGTGTACGGCAGATTTGAAGTTCGTGATCAGCAGGGATGTAACCTTTGATAAAAAATTCATGATTGCTAGGACGTCCAAGGATGTTGGTGTTAAGACTACGGAAACTTCAAAGGTTATTGAGATAGAACCTAAAGACCAACCAGGTTCTAGTCATGTTCAAGAAGGAAATCAAGTAGATGATGAGCTTGAGCAAGAGGAGGTTCAATGGAAGAATACACAAGCACTACAACAACAGCAGCTTGAGGATAATTTGACTTTCATTAGGCTAAGACAAGCATACAAGCAAGTACTGATGCTGGGGGTTGATCAACCCCTGAAGCACTATGGGCAGGTTAATTTGGTGGAATACGCACTCTCGATGGAGGATGATGAGCCGGTCTTCTTCAAAGAAGCTATTCGGGATAAAAAAAAGTGATAGTTGGTTGGCTATGATGAAGGAGGAGATAGAATCTCTTCAGAAGAACCAAACATGGGAGGTGGTCTTATTGCTCATAGGAAGAAAAGCTATTGATTGTAAGAGGATGTATAAGAGAAAGGAATATCCTTCAGTGCTCAGTGGTACAAGGTACAAGGCGAGGCTAGTGGCTAAAGGATTTGCACAAAGAGAGGGTGTGGATTACAATGAGATATTTTCTCCGATGGTGAAACACATTTCTATTCGGGTGCTATTGAGTATTGTTGCTCATGATGATCTTGAGCTACAAGGTTGAGAACAAGGAGAATCATGTATGTCATTTGAGGAAGTCACTCTATGGACTGAAGCAATCTCCTCGGTAGTGGTACAAGCGATTTGACTCTTTCATGCTAAAGTATGGGTTTTCCAAGGTAATTATGATTATTATGTTTACATTCAGAAGCTTTGTGGAGGTGGTTATATCTATCTTCTTTAGTATATGGATGACATGTTTATTCCTTCTAAGAGCAGGGTGGAGATAGATAGGCTAAAATCTTAACTTAGTAAAGAGTTCAAGATGAAAGATATGAGCGCTGCAAGGATAATACTAGATATGGAGATTAGAAGAGAGCGGTGAATCGATGATTGTTCTTAAGTCAGAAGGGCTACATAGAGCGGGTTATCGCAAGGTTCAGGATACAAAGTGCTAAGTCGGTTGTGACTTCATTGGCTTCACACTTCAGGATTTCAGATAAACAATCTCCCACTATAGTGGAAGAGAAGGCACACATAGAGTATGTTCCTTATACTAGTGCAGTTGGCAGTTTGATATACGCCATGGTGTGTACACGCCCAGATATTTCACAAGCGGTCAGTGTGGTCAGCAAATTCATAATGAATCCGGGAAAGGCACATTGGGAAGCGGTAAAGTGGGTCATGAGGTACTTGAAGGGTACTATTTATACGGGGTTGTGTCTTTGTGGAGATACATGTCAGATTGATGGGGTTGTAGACTTTGATTATGCGGACGATCTAGATAAACGGTGATCTACTACTGGTTATAAATTCAGGATACATGGGGCTCCAGTTAGTTGGCGATCGATGTTGCAGGCTACAATGATACTTTCTACTATAGAGGCCGAGTACGTGACCATAACGGAGGGAGTGAAGAAAGCATTATGGTTGTGGGGTCTTCTAGACGATTTGGGGATTGAGCAAGAGAACATGAACTTGTGGTACGACAGTCAGAGTGCGATTCACTTGACGAAAAATCAAGTTCATCATGCTCGTACCAAGCATATCGATGTCAGGTATCATTTCGTGCGGGATGTCATAGAGGAAGGTGATATTTCTCTCATGAAGGTGCATATGAACAAGAATCACGCGGACATGTTAACCAAGATAGTTATAGGTAGCAAGTTTAAGCATTGCTTGGACTTACTTCATATCAGCCCGTGTTGAACTACCTAAAAGGGCATGGCCCTTCGAGGCGATGATGGGGTGAGGTGGAGACTATATGGAGAATAACCTGAACTACAATTAGCTTAATCCCAGTGGAGGGTATGTAGGTAGCCGCGGTAAAGTAGCGCAGCTAGTTTGGCTTGGTTTGGCCTGGTTTAGTATTTCAGATCTCTTTGGTGATGTTTGTGGTGTTCTTCTGGTGTTCGTCCAAAATTTAAGGTTTATCAAATGTTATACAAGGTGGAGAATTATAAACGTGAGGGCCACAAGCACGTGAACTGCAAGCACAAGAAGTGTTGTCGCGATGAGTTCACCGGGCTCACCCCGAGAGGCCCGCCCGACTTTGTGCAGTGAAACAATGAAACACCCTTGCAGTTGGTGTTTTTGCTATAAATACTGAGGCGCTTTTCTTCTAGAGTTTTGTGGGAGAAAATTGGGTTAGTCGGCTGTTAAGAGAAGAAAACAAGGGTTTCTTTGGCGGCTAGAAAAGAGAGATCTTGAGGAGAGAGCTTCAGAGAGATTTTACAAGAGAGATGTCAATTTTTTGGGTAAAAATTAAATCTTCTTCTTTTGATACGAGCTTATGGATTGTACAAGTCGTCGTTGTTCTCCTCATATCTCACATTCCCCTTCTCCATAGACGTAGGCAAGTTTGCTGAACCATGTAAATCTCGTGTCTTTACTATTCTCTGGGTGTTGGCTATTGATTGTAGGTTCCTTTAACAATTCAGTCTTAAAACTGATGAGAGGAAGAGTGTATATCTCATTTTGTTGAGATATTTCACTTTTGTTCTTGTTTCCTTCGCGAAATAGGAACATAGAGGCTGGCTTGAGCTTTTGTGAAAATAAAAGTCAGGGTTTTCTCTTGAGTTATATCGCTTCCGCGACATGAGGGCGTGACTCTGCGCCCAACACAGCTAAATGCAGAGTTTGAAAAAAAGGAGACATGATTTTTAAACAACTTGACAAAGAATTTCTTCTGTATGTGCAGATAAGAACAGATCATCATATAGATCATATCGGTAAAAGATCTTTGCGCATCACGTGTTTGAAATTGTTGCCAAATCGATTTGCATTGTATTTCGTCACATTCTAGTCAAAAGCTTGGGTTCATTTCACATTACCTTCCTGAACTATGGGGGGTGTTGAACATAAAACACAACCCTCCTAAACTTTGTGTTGTCTCACGAAACTCCTTTGAACTTTAACTTTTCTCAACATATCTTGTACTGCAATTTGTAAATATCTAAAATTTCATTGAGAGGAAAAAATCAAAAAATTTATAGAAGTGGTGTATTGCTTGTATATGAGAAATAACAAACTTTGGAATTTTTTTCTCTCAAGAAAATTTTAGTTATTTTCAAATTATATGTAGAGGTCTGGTGAAAAAAGTTCAAACTGAGGGTGGTTTTGTGAGACACCTCAAGTTCAGAGGGTTATATTATTAAATAAAGTTCATAAAATTTATATGCAACATCCCAAAGTTCAAGGGGTATAAGTGAAATTAACCCTAAAAGTTTACTTGTCAGATGGAAAAGTTTAAAATTTAAGGGGGGCTTATATGAGATAAACAAAGTTGAGAGAGTTTTGAGTCCATCTTTGGACACATTTCAAAAAAAATTCAAAGGGTTAAGTGAAATTAACCTTAACGTGCTATTTGGAAGGAGATAACTTGGTAAGGAAGAAGGGTTAAGGAGAATGAGTAACATAGTTAACCTTTCACGAGAAATTAAAAATAATTTAATCCATTTGAATTTGATAGTCAATATGAAAGGTGTTATTGGTTGCCTCAAATATTCAAATCCATATTACTTTGGGAGTTCGTTTTCAAATTGGTTTATTTTGATCAAGAGTCCTAGTTACATTAGACTTTGCACAACCAATCATATTAGAGGTTTAGTTCTACTTGGACTCTTGTTAGGTTTTGGCATATGGACTTCTATTCTTATTAGAACTCTTATTCCTTAGACAACAAGGAGCTGGGATCTTCAAGGCTATATAAGAACGGTCTTTTAAGCTAATTAGATGCATCAATCTTCAGAGCACCAATCAAGAAGAGAGAATTCTTTTGTGAAACCTATTTGATATTCTTCTCTTTTATTCATTTAGTTGAGAGTTGTATTTGGCTTTTAGGGTGTGATTTGGAATTGAGAGATTAAGAGATTCTATTTTGTATTCCTCACAATTAGTAAAGCTTTTCTCCTCCTTCACTCGTAGACGTTGGCTACAAGCTTATCCTATGCTTATCCTATGTATTTTCGTGCTCTCGTGTGATTGATATTAGCTTATCCTGGGGAATTTGTTATAACAAATTGGTATCAAAGCCCTCAGCTATCGATCGGACGAGAAGATGATGACAACTACTACGAAGTGGGATATCAAGAAGTTTAACAACAAAATCAGTTTTTTAGCCTTTGGTAAGTTAGGATGATCGTCGTGTTGATACAGAGTGGATTGAAGAAGGCTTTGTTTAGGAAGTCGAAGAAACCAACTACTATGACAAAGGAAGATTGGAACGAGTTAGATGATAGAGCTCTCATAGCGATCCTATTATGTTTGACAAATAAAGTTTTACAAGAAGTTCACAGGGAGAAAACAGCCGATGATTTGTGGTCTAAATTAAAGGATTTGTATTTGATGAAGTCGCTCACTAATCACCTCTTCTTGAAGTAGTGTTTGTACACACTTCAGATGTCGGAAGGAACACCCATCAAATCTTATATTGGTGAATTTAATTTTGTGATTACATATTTGAGTAAGATTAATGTTAAGGTCAATGATGAAGATCAAGCCTTATTATTATTGTGTTCTTTGCCACTTTCGTACAAGCACTTCAGGGATACTATGATTTACGATCAAGATTTTTTAGTATCAAGGACATTAAAGAGAACTTATTGAATAATGAGAAGATCGATGAAGAGTTAACCACAAGTGAAAGTAGCGATAAAGCTGATGGCTTGTTTGTTCGACAAAGAGTTAACCACAAGCATTGGATAAGTTGAAGCATAGGAATCTGACCTGCAGATATTGTAAGAAAAATGAGAACATCAAGACCGATTGTTACATATTGAAGAACAAAAATAAGCAAAAATGGTATGAAGGAAAATCAAAGGAGGACTCCACTAAAGTTGGCATTGCTGAAGATGTGATTTTGTTGGCTACAGATGATATAAACAGGAGCATGAATGATTAGATTTTAGATTCGGGTTGTTCCTATCATATGTATCCCAATCGAGACTGGTTCACCACTTATGAAGCTACTAATGGTGGAGTTGTTCTTATGGGAAACAACACCTCATGCAAGACTGTTGGGAAATGCACAATTTGGATTAAGATGCATGATGGAGTCATTAGGACTTTGACAGATGTTATGCATTGTGACACCCCTGTTTTCACACATGGCTGCAGTCCAAGGTGAAACCAGAGATGTTAAACCTTCTATGCACCCACACTATGCAATAACACGTTTCACTATTTATAGTAATATCCTCTAGTTGAAGCAAAAGAAGTGTAGGTATAAAAAAATGCAAAATAAAGAAATGAATGTAATAGACATGATATGGAAAGTGAAATCTCATAAATAAAAATCATGTCTCAACTGAAATACATCTGATATATGGAATAAAGAAAATATCTTAACATGAATCAACTAGAAATCATACTAAGGAACACAACCTTTACAAAATGAAAATAAAACTCTAAAGTTTGAATGAAATCATAAAAAAATTATTATGGAGCTTCTACTAATAACTCATGTGACGGCGACTATATAAGAACTCCATCATCATGCGACTCTCGAACCTCTATATTATCTGAAAGAAGAGAAAACAAAAAAAGAACCATATAAAGAGCATCAAAGCGTTACAGTAAGATCACCTCCATCCGTCCCTAGGAGAAGGGCTACTAGATAGAGTGAAGGCTCTATCTATTAAGTATAGTCTACCTAGATTATTTTCACTATATCTAAGTGGAATTAAGATTTAGAACCCTATAATACAAGACGTAGTACGTCGAGTGAAATAATCCAAACAAGGAAATCCTCATGTATACACCATTGTCTCAAATTGTAGATATCTAAACATTAATATCGAACTAAGAATAAACAACTTATATAAAATCATCAATTAGAAACCCACAACATGAGACTGGTACGTTGAGTAAAATAATCCAAACAAGAAAACCCTCATGTATATACCATATATCTCAAATTATGAATCGATAATCATTGATCACAACTAAGACATAAAGAAAGCAATAAAGAAAATAAAGACATCATTAAATTATATTTATATTTATCCTCCAATATCACTGTGGAGATATAATAAATACTTTTAAGAATAAAGTATCCCGATCATGTATCTCAATGATGAATCATATCCATAACTAATATCCACCAAAGACTCAGGCTATCAATTAGCTATCTCGGTGCAACTCTTTGCAAGATTTTAAAACTTAGCATCATCATGTGCAACGAACTACTCTGTAGGTATCCTAAAAAGTGTACATGGATCATTAGTCTCATCACGATCTTAGTGCATAACATGAGTGCGGGACGGCCTACCATATAGGTATCCAAAAATGCGGCTCACAGGCCTCATCGCACCCTCGTGCGGACAGACTGCTAGACAAACCATCTAAACACAACTCAATGGCTTGTACGAATGGAATATTGATGCACTACCCCACGTAATACTAAACTGAGCTCATCAACGATATCTATTTCATATATAAACTATGTAAATCTGGTATATAGATGCACTATCCTATATAGTACTGTGTTGTGCTCATCAACGATATCTAATGAGTGTATGAATAATAAACAACCCAACACTTAACATAATCCCCTCTAGGATGTAGGCGTCAAAAAATGCTCATAGATATCCAAATACAACTCAAGACTGAGAAGAGAACAATGTGCATGCATGTGACAAAATATACTGACAGGCGACACATATAAGCGCGACAGCCTATGGTGACGCGCCATAGGCGCGGTAGCCTAGGGTAACGTGCCTAAGGCGCGACAGTCCATGATGACGCGCCTATGGCGCGCTAGTCCATGGTGACGCCCAAACTACAGGGAGCTGCCGCGGCGGTTACAAAATAGTTATAGGATGATTCTTCAATGTTCACGTGGTGCCATGATAAAAAAGAAACGTGTGCTAATGTGGACAAGTGGTTAAACCACGAAAAAGATGGTTAAAAGACATGGGAGGACAGTTTCAAGTATAGGGGAACGTGGCTGTAACGGCTTCTTTAGCCGCGCCAGTACACACTGGCGCGCCAATAGCCGCGACATCGTATACTGACGCGCCCAAAGAGCGTACACTTGGTCAGTTATATTGTCCCTATTTCCACTATTGTGTACTCCTATCCCTACAAATACCTCCCTAGATATGAAATAAAGGACGAAGAGTAGATTGGAGCATAGAGACTTGGGCTTTTGGTGATTTTGAGGAAGAGAGAGAGCCTTCATCTTTCATAAACAACGTTTGGTGATTACTAGAGATCTAAGCTCAGACTTGATCTTTGGAAGAGTGAATATCTTACATCGATAAGATATTCGCTTCAAATTCCAACTTCGATAAACGAATGAAGAATCTCTAAAACCCTTCACAATCTGTGAATCGGTGGTCCACGAGTCAAAGCACTCCCGGCACAGGCAAAGTCCCACAAAACAAGAATCGATAAACGATTTTTGTGTTATTTTCTTAAAAGTTATAATTTTCTTAATTTTTCATTGTAATTCATTGTAAACGACCGAAGTTTAATAGAATCATCAATGGAAACGACTTTCGATGAAAACAAACTGGCGACCATAGTGGGAGCCAACGGTCTCGCTATCGAGACCGTCGTGTCGCAGCCGATCAAGATCCTAGTTGAATCCACGGTCGAGTACGAGTTCGACCAAAGCAAGTTTGAGGAATATCTCTCATCATCCTCTTCAAGATCTTCATTGTCTCACAAGTACAAGAGGATCTCATCATTGAAGAAGGCTTACATGCCAAAGAAGGCCCAAGGTGATGACTCTCACCCAATCGTTGCTGAGGCCTCCCCTCGTAACATTATCCCGGCGACCCCCAAAGCCGGAAGCTCTGCGCACGACGATTCCGCCCTAATTAAGGAGTCGTTCGGTCAAAGTTCGCCAACACTGATGAAGAGGGCTCGTCAGAGACAACGTCAGCGTCACGCTCATCAATTGGCTAAGGCCTTGGAACAAACTGATGAAGTTCGTTACTATGCGGACTTAGAATCGAGGAAACATCAAGTGGTTCAGTCGCCTCAACATCAAACCACTCATATCTCTGCACAACTCACGATAAAGGAATGGACTCTCGTCAAATGGGCTCGTTCAACTCTTAAAGAACGTATACAAAAGCGTCGTACAAACGCCGCTCATGCCCGTGCTCTTTTGCAACAAAGACAAGAAGAGAAAGAGGAAATGGTGTCTAAAAAGTCACCAAGAATCAGCCAAGTGTGGATCCCCAAATCCAAACTTACACAAAAATTAGATCAGCAAGATCAATCCTTCAACCGCGGTAGTCTTCACTGTCGCGGCATATTCTTCAACCGCGACAGTCTCCACTACCGTGGTGCATCTTTCAACCGCGGCAGTCCCTACTGTTGCGGCACCTCTTTCAACCGCGGCAGTCCCCACTGCCGCGGCACCTTCTTCAACCGCGGCAGTCTCCATTATCGCGGCCAAAAGGAAATTTCCAATGCTTCTCTTTTGACTCCATCGACATCCATTCTTGGTTCATCTACTACAATCACTTCTGATGTGTTACCAGTGAAGTTATGGGTCAGTCCTGACTTGTCAAAATTTAAGATCACAATGACGGATCGTCTCGGTCCTTTACCTAATGATCGAGGTAGAATTCTAGTCAAAGAACGCTTGGGTCTGGTGAATGAACCACAAATAGATTCTTACACTGGGGATCGTAAGTATCCTCCTATCAAGTCAAAACAACTCTAGGAGGGAAAAACCCTAATTTTTACCCGTTTGGGAGTTCGTAACGAAACTCAGGAGCCCGTTAAGACTCTGCACCCGCAAGGGGGTGGTTCTAAACGTGTGACTCCTGACATAAGCTTGGATCACTCGAAGGTAACAATAAATTGTCCTGAGAATGCCAACAAGGTTTTACACCCCAAGAAGAAAACATGTTCGTCAAAAGACATCGTTATACCTGGGGGGTCATACCAACAGACGATAAGATTTCCCGGCAATCATACCGATGAATCATACTATCAAACTGGAGGTGTGAATAAATTTCAAAAGAGAATTGTCCGAGAAATAAGCTCTCATTATTCCTGTGCGCGACTCATTAGAGCAGTACTATCAGAATGTGGCTACTCCAAACGAGGAGTCAGTCATCCCGCAAAGAGCCTCAGTGCTCCTGAAACTTTTCACCGAAATGTCGAAGTCCAAGCCAAGATATTTCCACAAGAGAAGATCAGCTGTCCAAGATGACGAATTCCCTAAAATCTCTATCAATATGGCTGATAAAGGAAAATCTAAGCGGCATTCAAGTGAATCAAATCCTAACTTTTCTCCGGAAGGAAAAGTCAATTCAAGAATTGCTCAACGGATATCTCGACTACAGTTAAGAGCCATCAGACGTAGGGATTATAAGAAAATGCATGAAGGAAAGTCCTCAGAGGATGAATTTTCGGACATTTGTTTTGCGATCGCTTCGGATGATACAATATTTAGCACGGGGCAAGCCAGAGAAGTGTTCACAATCACTCCTGATCAATTTGCTCAAATGCTTCAAGAAGCTCTAGCCAAGAAACGTGAAGAAATTAGAGCTGAGATGAAGATGGAGATGGAGTTGGCTATTCAACAAATGAGAGAATTATTAGCTCAACGGCCTCAACTTCCTGAGTCCAATCAGCGAGCTGAATCCAGCCGCCACACTCAGAATGTTGTAGATAACAACGATCCAGAAGTGAACGAAGTTATTGTGGTTGATACACCTCCTAATAACAATAACGCTGGGAGTGGTTTAACAGATCCTCCCAACAACGATATCGGAGGTAGTTCAATTGCACCTCTCAATAACACTGGGGGTGACCCAATTATTCTTGCTCAACATCACTCAAAGAGAGATGAAGATGAGGATAAGAAAATGCAAGACCTTGAAAACAAAGTCAATGCTTTGATGTCCCCTCAGGAAGTAAAGAAGACGGGTACTCCGTGTCCCTATCTAAGAGAATGAGATTCAATACCGTACCCGGCAAAATTCAATCTGATTAACTTCACACCATTTGACGGGAAGGGCTCGCCTACTCAACACTTGATTTATTTCAAGTCTCATTTGAGAGAGATCTCTGAAAACGAGGCTTGTTGGGAACATGGTTAATGTTACAATATCTCTTGTATTTTGATGA
>BQKN01000080.1:39201-76544 GCA_022839385.1 Asparagus kiusianus | reverse complement strand
ATAGTCCAACACGAGGACTTTCGTCGCTTATAGTCCAACACGAGGACCTTAGTCACTTATAGTCCAACACGAGGACTTTAGTCGCTTATAGTCCAACACGAGGACTTTACGTGAACTATGAAGTTACCACTAGTATTAGAGTGTCCATTCAACTCTTATACGCCTTGCTGTACAATTCTAAACTTTATATCAGGAAAAGTCATCTTACATGTATAACATATGAGTTCAATCTATATGTGTGTATACAGCATGTGATTTAAACAAAAACACAAAGAAAACAGGAAAATCTCGGATGAGTCGACTCATACACACTTATGAGTCGACTCATGCCTCATGGGTCGACTCGTATACTGACGAGTCAACTCAGCAGAAGATAAAAGACAACAGGAACGACTTTGTGAGTCGACTCATGATTAGTCATGAGTCGACTCGACATGATGAGTCGACTCATGATGAGTCGTGAGTCGACTCACGAGCTGAAATCTGTATTTTTTATGAACTGAACTTGTTCTACTCATCCCACATCTCATTCTTTTCAAGTATACATACATCTAGCCTTCATTTTTAGACTATTACACAGTGAGAAAACATATATTGCACATGAAACAAATACTTGCATGTTAACACTAACATTTAAATCCCTAAACATGAAGGACAACATCAAATTAATATAAAAACTCATGTTTTTATCCTTTAAACAAAATTCCAGATCTGGGTTTTCATCAAAACTTGTTGGTGGAAGTTTTAAAAATCTGAAACGTGTGATCTTGAACTTTTCACTAGTAAGAACATCATTTTATATTCGAAAATACATCTTAGGCTCAACAAACTTCGTGAAAAACATTTATGAAAACATAAAAATAAGGGAGAGGAGTTTGGCGAGATGTCACTCGCCTTAGATGTGGTGGAAGACTATCCTCTTTGTTGAAATCCAAAAGAAACGCTGAAATCCCCCTTGAAACGCCCCCAAAAATCACCAAGAACACCTAGGGTTAGAGAGAGAAGGGAGAGGCTAGGGTTTCTGAGGAGTTCTCTTCTGAAAATGGGTGTTTTCGGGTGTAAAACAATATATAAGAGCCAAAGAAACCCGACCCGAAACCCACAAACCCGAACTAAAAAAGGCCAGAAAAACCCGATGAGTCGACTCATGACTTATGATGGGTCGACTCATGGTCATGGGTCGACTCATAATTTTTATGAGTCGACTCAGCAGAAGAAAATTGAAACAGGACTCGATTTCATGAGTCGACTTATGATTGGCGCAAGTCGACTCAACCTGATCAGTCGACTTATGACATGTTATGAGTCGACTCATGAACAAAAATCTGCATACTTCGATTTCTTTTGCACACGATTTGCAAACTTGCAACTCATCCTCATACCTGAGGCATATACACATCCTCATAAGCTTAAATATCATTTTCCATGCATGACCATGCAACAAAGATATTTATAATATATATTAAATATCTTTATTCACTCATATTCACACTTGTAAGTTGTCAAAATTAACGGGGTCTTACATTCTTCCCCCTTAAAAGAATTTCGTCCTCGAAATTCAGGAATCATATCTAACTCGCAATAATGCTTGAAAAGCACAACAAGGATCTAATCCAACCCGCACACATACTCATTCACAAATATAAATCACTAAAATAAGCATATAATGACATGTACACTTAACGGTCTACAATGGTAATATTCTTATTCGACCCCTAACCTAACGGAACTAGTACGTCGGGCGAAAAATCCAAACAAGGAACCCCCCATGCATATACCATGTGTTCCGCAAGATTAGAAATTAGATAAAAATACCATCATTCTAGCGTTAAGTATAGGTGTCAAGGTATTCATATATATATACAAGTAGGAATTCACGTCATAAATACTTTAGTTAATTTACCTGCTCAAATAAGTGTGGGTAGTCTCGTCGCATGTCCTCCTCATGCTCCCAAGAAGCTTCCTCCACTCCACTTCGGTTCCACTAAACTTTCACCAATGGAATCACCTTGTTTCTGAGTCTCTTGTCTTCTCTAGCCAGAATGGATACTGGGATCTCGATAGTAGTCAAATCATCCCGAAGCTCAATCTCCGGTGCATCCAACACTCGCTGCTGCTCCTCGTCATGCAAGTGCTTCTTGAGCATAGAAATATGGAATACATTGTGTATACTAGACATAGAAGCTGGAAGATCTAGTCTGTATGACACAGCTCCAATGCGCTCCAAAATCCGGAATGGTCCAATATATCTCGGTGCAAGCTTCCCTCGCCTCTCGAATCGCTGCACGCCTTTCATAGGCGACACCTTCAGCATAACCAAATCCCCAATCTGAAACTCGAGGGGTCTTCGTCTTTTATCTGCATAGCTCTTCTGCCGACTCTGAGCGTCTAGGATCCGTTCCCTGATCAAGGCTACCTTCTCAGTAGTCTGCCTCACTAACTTTGGCCCAAGCATCAAGCTGTCCTCCGGCTCGGCCCAACATATCGGTGATCTACAAGGTCTCCCGTATAGTGCTTCATACGGCGCCATACCGATCATCGCTTGATAACTGTTGTTATAAGCGAACTCTACTAGTGGAATATGATCCTCCCAACTACCTTGGAAATCAATGACACATGCCCGCAACATGTCCTCCAACACCTGATTCACCCTTTCCGTCTGGCCATCCGTCTGGGGGTGGAATACACTGCTATAAGATAGGGTGCTACCAAATGAGTCCTGGAAACTCCTCCAAAAATGTGAAGTGAAAACCGATCCCCGATCTGACACGATCGAATCTGGAACTCCGTGAAGTCGAACTATCTCCCGAATGAAGATCCTCGCATAGGTCTCGGCTGTATAGGTGGTCCTCACTGGAATAAAATGTGCTGACTTCGTCAACCGGTCTACTATCACCCAAACTGAATCATTCCCCTTCTTCGACTTCGGCAACCCCACGATAAAATCCATGGAAATATCTGCCCACTTCCACTCCGGAATAGGCAAGGGCTGAAGGGTCCCTGCAGGTCTCTGATGCTCTGCCTTCACCTGCTGACAGGTAAAACATCTAGCCACAAAATCTGCAATCTCTCTCCGCATACCACTCCACCAGAATCGCCTCTTCAGGTCCTTGTACATCTTGGTAGTCCCTGGATGTACTGTGTACCGAGTACGATATGCCTCATCAAACAACTCCCTCTTCAGCTCTGCACTGGCTGGCATAACCAGCCTACCCTTCATCCGTAGACCTCTATCTGCTCCAACGGTCCAATCTGTCTTAGGCTCTTTGGAAATCTCTCCCTTACGGGTTTGAATCCAAGAATCCTCCAACTGTGCTCTGACAACCCTGTCACTCCAAGATGGCTGCACTGACATAGCTCCCAAAAATGCACTGGTTCCTCCAATCTCGGGTCGAAAATCAAACTGGCTAAGAGTGATAAGATCTCTATGCAATGAACACCTCAAAGCCGCAACCCGATGTCGATGCTTTCTACTCAAAGCATCTGCTACGACATTCGCCTTCCCTGGATGATACTGAATCGCGAATTCATAGTCCTTGATAAACTCAATCCACCTCCTCTGCCGCTGATTGAGTTCCTTCTGAGAAAAGAGATACTTCAGACTCTGATGGTCTGTGAATAGCTCGAACTGCACTCCATACAAATAGTGCCTCCATGACTTCAGTGCAAACACCACTGCTGCTAACTCCAAGTCGTGAGTGGGATAGTTCTGCTCATGCACCCTCAACTGCCGTGAGATATAGGCTACCACCCTCTGGGTCTGCATCAATACGCCTCCTAGGCCTGCCAATGATGCATCCGTGTACACCACGAATGTCCTGACGCTGCTCGGAATAATCAGAACCGGCGCTGTAGTCAACTTAGCCTTCAAAAGATCAAAGGCCTTCTGGCACTCCGTGCTCCATATGAACTGTACACCCTTCTTCGTAAGGTGTGAAATTGGCGTCGCAATCTTCGAGAAGTCCTGAATGAACTTCCTGTAATATCCAGCCAAACCCAAAAAGCTGCGAATCTCTGTCACCGTCTTCGGTGGCTCCCAATCAAGAACTGCCGTGACCTTAGCCGAGTCCACTGCTATGCCCTCTCTGCTGATGACGTGGCCAAGAAATCTGACTTCTGGAAGCCAAAATTCGCACTTGCTGAACTTAGCGTACAGCTGATGCTCCTGAAGGGTCCTCAACGCCATCCGTAGATGCTCCTCGTGCTCTGCCTCCGATCTCGAGTAGATAAGAATATCGTCGATGAAAACGATCACAAACTGATCTAAGAAGGGACGGAAAACCCGGTTCATCAAATCCATGAATACTGCGGGTGCATTGGTCAATCCGAATGGCATGACCAAGAACTCGAAGGATCCATATCGAGTAAGAAAAACGGTCTTGGGAATATCCATCTCCCGAACCCGCAACTGATGATAGCCAGAACGAAGATCAATCTTCGAGAAATACTGCGCCCCCTGCAGCTGGTCAAACAAGTCATCAATCCTAGGTAGTGGGTACCTATTCCGGATTGTGACCTTGTTCAACTCTCTATAATCTATGCATAATCTCATACTACCGTCCTTCTTCTTCACGAAGAGGACCGGTGCGCCCCACGGAGAATGACTCCGGCGAATAAAACCCTAAGCTAACAACTCGTCCAACTGGGTCTGCAGCTCTCTCATCTCAGCTGGTGCCATGCGATAGGGTGCGCGGGATATAGGGGCTGTGCCTGGCTGCAACTCAATACAAAACTCAACCTCTCTCACAGGAGGTAACCCAGATATGTCCTGAAAGACATCCGTAAAATTTGAGACAACTCTAGTCTCCAATAACTCGGCTCCCTGATCCCATCGCAGCACCTCCTCGATGTACGCCAGAAACGACTCCGCAAATCGGTTGCCCTGAGAGGTGGCTACAACCAACTCGGACCCATCGGACGCTCGCAACTTGACTGTCTTCGCAAAGCAGTCAATACTAATATGGTAGGACGACAACCAATCCATACCAAGAATAACATCAAACTCGGACATATGCAACACTATCAGATCAACTATGAACTCCGACCCATCTAGACTGACGGTACACCTCCTACACACGCTCTCCAGAAGCGATACCTCACCTAAAGGAGTGGAAACTGACAAAGGGGTGTCTAGAGGCTGAGCTATAAGCTGGAGCCTAGCCATAAATGCATGCGAGATGAAAGAATGCGAAGCTCCCGAATCAAAAAGGATACGGGCGGGAAAGGAATTCACAAGGAACGTAGCCTCCACAACTGCTCCGCTAGCACCGTGATCACGGGGAACCACTGCATAAACTCTGCCTGGAGCTGAAGTCTGCTCTACTGCTAATGCTGGAGAGTATGGAACAATCTACCCCTGGGGAGCCTCCTGGACTGCTCGAACCTGCCCCTCTGCCCTCTGCGTTGCTGGCGATGCCTCAAGTCTGTTCGGCTGACCCTGTCCTCTGCCCTGCTGTCGCTGCTGCGGCTGGTTCGGGCCCTTGCCCTGCTGAGCTCCTGCTGGTGCACTACGACACTCTGAAGCCTTGTGCCCGAATTTGTGGCAGTTGAAACAAGAACCCTGGAACTTGCGCTGCTGATGCGCTCGCTGATCCTGCTGGGGTCCCTTCTTATGAGGGCCCTGATGCTGCTGCTGGTTTCCAGAAAAGCCTCTCTTGTTCTTTCCCTTATCACTACTCTGCCCTGTCTTAGTCTTCCCCTCCTTGTCCTTCTGGAACATAGAGGTCTCGATCTCCTGAGAAGTGGCAGCCTCAGCTACCTCCCTAACTGAATAAAACCTCCTCGACACGAGGTATCGTCGGAGATTTGGGCGGAGCCCAGCCAAAAACATCTGAGCCTGACGCTCTCCGGTCTGCCACATGCCCGTGAAATGCAATAGCTCCATAAATCTACTCTCAAAATCTGCCACGGTCATGTCTCCCTGAGTCAACCGGGATAACTCGAGTTCCTTCCCAGTCCGTGCTGCAGAAGAAACATACTGGCCATCGAAGAAATAGGTGAAATCCTCCCATGTGAGGGTCATCCTCTGCTCTGGAGTAAACTGTAGCCGGTACCACCTCCCGGCATCTCCCTTCAGGCTATACGATGCCAATCTCTGCTTCTGCACCGGGTCCACACTGAGTATATCGAGGATGTTGCTCACATCCTCCTTCCACTTATGGCCAGCTAGAGGGTCTGGTGACCCCTGAAACTCCGGTGCCCTCATCTTCTGGTACCTCTCTACCATGCGGAGCCAAGCCTCCTGTTCCGTGGCTCTATCTGGCACTGCTAGAGGAATAACTGCAGGTGCTACCTCTGGGTCTCTCTCTCTGATCGGGACGGCCGGTATCCCCTGCTGCTGAGCTACTGGTGGTGGTGGTGTCCGTGGTGCAATGTGAGTCGTCACCATCTCCTCGATAGCTGTCATCCGAGCAATAAGAGGGGCCATAAGATCCACCAGATACTGAGGAGCCTGCTGCGGCTCGGGTGGGACCTGCTGGGGCTCGGACTGAGCTGGCTGCTGATCAGGTGGAGTCTGCTGTGACTCTGCCTGGCTAGCTCTCCTGGTACGGGGCCTACCTCGTCCTACCATCTCTCTCCTGATGGTAAGAAAAACAAAAGTCCATAAGTCAAACTAGACTTTTATAAATAGCGTATCATAATACAATTTTTCACAACATATAGTATTCACACTAACACTTTGAATTTATGTAAAATAGTTGTCATAAAAAAATATCCTGAATTTTAAGATATACGCATATATCGTCCTCACTCATACTAGGAAATCCTCTCGGACTCTATACATGAATCCTAGGAAACTCTATCCTAGCTCCACGACTCGACACAGGATGATCCTAAGGATACTGGAACTAGAGCTCTGATACCAACTGTGACGCCCCTGGGTTCACACACGGCTGCAGTCCGAGGTGAAACCATGGATGTCAAACCTGCCATGCATCACACCGTGCAATAACACGTTTCACCATCACAATCACTATCTCTCTAGTGGAGTCAACAACAGGTGTAAGTACAAAGCAAGTAAAAAGTGAATCAACAATACTGGATGAAATGATAGAACATAATACTTCTCATCAACGGAATAAACTGAAGAACATAGTCAAGGTCTGAAATGAAATAAAATGGAGTTCTTACAAGTCTCAAATATAGTAAGTCTGAGTAAAGGAAATAAGGCGACACAGCCTTTACAACTTCTAGAATAAACTCTCAAATGTCTGACAACACTACAGTGGAGCTCAAAGAAAATAATACATAGATAATATAAAAAAAAAGAAGCTGGACACTAAAGTAGTCCGCTAACCACCTGCGACTCTCCGTGTTCCTGGCTCGTGACCTGAAAGGGGGAGGGACAACGAGCGTCAAAGCGCTAGCGAGCAACATCACAACCAACCCCAAGGGATAGGGCTCGTTGTATATGAAAATACAATAATGTATAATAGCATTAAATCATTATACAAACAGATATGGGTCTTAGTACTTAGGGAAATACAACACGAGCATAGGTACGTCGAGCGATAATCCAAACAAGGAAACCCTCATGTATATACCTTGTATCTCAAATTGTAGATCACTAAACACCAAGCCCGGAGTCTAATACATGAACAATAAAGAAAAGATAACAATCCCATTTCTAATAATAAACACATCTATGTCAAAATCTCGTAGTCGAAATAAGTGTTATGCACAGCTCATGCCACTATCATGTCCAACTACATAAAAATGTCATACTCAAATACCCAAAAGTATATGATGCTCAAGGTTTAGCAAAAATTGCCCAACACGGGGTCTTTAGTCGCTTATAGTCCAACACGAGGACTTTCGTCGCTTATAGTCCAACACGAGGACCTTAGTCACTTATAGTCCAACACGAGGACTTTAGTCGCTTATAGTCCAACACGAGGACTTTACGTGAACTATGAAGTTACCACTAGTATTAGAGTGTCCATTCAACTCTTATACGCCTTGCTGTACAATTCTAAACTTTATATCAGGAAAAGTCATCTTACATGTATAACATATGAGTTCAATCTATATGTGTGTATACAGCATGTGATTTAAACAAAAACACAAAGAAAACAGGAAAATCTCGGATGAGTCGACTCATACACACTTATGAGTCGACTCATGCCTCATGGGTCGACTCGTATACTGACGAGTCAACTCAGCAGAAGATAAAAGACAACAGGAACGACTTTGTGAGTCGACTCATGATTAGTCATGAGTCGACTCGACATGATGAGTCGACTCATGATGAGTCGTGAGTCGACTCATGAGCTGAAATCTGTATTTTTTATGAACTGAACTTGTTCTACTCGTCCCACATCTCATTCTTTTCAAGTATACATACATCTAGCCTTCATTTTTAGACTATTACACAGTGAGAAAACATATATTGCACATGAAACAAATACTTGCGTGTTAACACTAACATTTAAATCCCTAAACATGAAGGACAACATCAAATTAATATAAAAACTCATGTTTTTATCCTTTAAACAAAATTCCAGATCTGGGTTTTCATCAAAACTTGTTGGTGGAAGTTTTAAAAATCTGAAACGTGTGATCTTGAACTTTTCACTAGTAAGAACATCATTTTATATTCGAAAATACATCTTAGGCTCAACAAAATTCATGAAAAACATTTATGAAAACATAAAAACAAGGGAGAGGAGTTTGGCGATATGTCACTCGCCTTAGATGTGGTGGAAGACTATCCTCTTTGTTGAAATCCAAAAGAAACGCTGAAATCCCCCTTGAAACGCCCCCAAAAATCACCAAGAACACCTAGGGTTAGAGAGAGAAGGGAGAGGCTAGGGTTTCTGAGGAGTTCTCTTCTGAAAATGGGTGTTTTCGGATGTAAAACAATATATAAGAGCCAAAGAAACCCGACCCGAAACCCACAAACCCGAACTGAAAAAGGGCAGAAAAACCCGATGAGTCGACTCATGACTTATGATGGGTCGACTCATGGTCATGGGTCGACTCATAATTTTTATGAGTCGACTCAGCAGAAGAAAATTGAAACAGGACTCGATTTCATGAGTCGACTTATGACAGACGCAAGTCGACTCAACCTGATCAGTCGACTCATGACATGTTATGAGTCGACTCATGAACAAAAATCTGCATACTTCGATTTCTTTTGCACACGATTTGCAAACTTGCAACTCATCCTCATACCTGAGGCATATACACATCCTCATAAGCTCAAATATCATTTTCCATGCATGACCATGCAACAAAGATATTTATAATATATATTAAATATCTTTATTCACTCATATTCACACTTGTAAGTTGTCAAAATCAACGGGGTCTTACAGTGGTCAACTGGATGAAGTCCAGAGAGTTTTTCGGTCGACCGTCATGGTCAACCAGATGTTTTCCTGAGCCCAGTATTTGCCTCTGAGCTGCTCACGGTCGACCGTGCTTTTTTCACGGTCGACCGCCGATCGCCCAACGGCTATAATTTGTACAGAATTTGATTTCTGATTATGTGAGCTTTTTGGTCTTTTGCTTGGGATTTTTGGCCGAGGTTTTGGATAGCTATATATACCCCCTTGCTCTCATCATTCAGAAGCATCCAAGAGAATGTTTTAAAAGAGTTTAATAAGGGTTTAAGCTTGTTTTATGTTTGTTTAAAAGAGTGTTTAAGAGTTTGTTTGTGAAGAAAATTTTACAAAAGTTTGAGGAGATCATCAATCTTGTTTGAGCTTCAATCTATATCCCTCCACTCTTGGTTTAGAGAAGTTTTCTTAAACTCTTTATCTAGCTTATTTATGCTTAACTTCTCATATTTATTTTGCTAGATTAAATTGAGTTTAGACTTGTTTTGATTTATCTCTTTATTCACACATAACCTATTAAGCTTATTATATTTACATTCATAGTATAATTTGGGTTGTGGGTTTGTAAAAATTGAGAGTGAGCTTAATTGAGTTCTCATCCATTGAAGATAACAACCATTGTTGTATTTGTGAACCTACTTGTGTAGATCACTTTTTAATACACTTGTACACCGAGAGGAGTATGTGGTGAGAGATGGGGTCGTCCCAAGAGGAGTGAAGTAGGTGGTAATGCCTAGAGGTAGGTTGTAATTCCTAACACTTGAGGGAGACACGGACTAAAGACCAACACTTGTGAGGTTGTAAAGTGGGATTACAAGAGTGTGTGATTGTAAAGTTTTCGGTTATCTAGAAAACCAAATTGTGAGGTGTAAACGTTATTCGGGTAAGCGTAGAAAACCCGGTTGGGATAGTGGATTTCTCCCTGAGAGTGGGGAGCAGAGACGTAAGACGGAAGATCCGAACTCCGTGGTCATATTGTGTGTTTGCATTGTTTATATTATCCTGTCACAATTGTTTCTTTAGTTTAGTTTGTTTACCCTTGTGTTAATTTATATATCCTTGTATATATTTCATCATATACCTCTTTGCTAGGATATATCTCTTTGATCATATTGCATATTCTTGCTCATAACATATTGTATATCTATCTTATAAGAATAATTTATTAATAAATTTTAATTAGCATAAAATCAGATTAGATTAGCATAAGACCCTAATTAACCCCTTTTTAGGGTCTAACAATTAGTATCAGAGTTTGGTGCTCTTTGATTTAAGGTCTAATCACCTTGAGTTAAAGATCCAAGTTATCTTGTTCTGCTAATCTTGTTTTGATTGTATTTGTCTTGCTTACACATATATATATTTATCATGGACATGAATTGTGCACCTTTGTTAGGCTATGAATCAAATGTTTCTCCTAAATTCATTAATTTTCCCTATGCACAATGGGCCTCTAGATTTAAACTATTTGTGCAATCTTAAAATATTAATTTATGGGGAATTATTGATAATGCTTATATTGTATCCACTATGGAAAAATCCAAGTGGAGTAAAAATGACAAAAGATTGTTTACCATGACAAGATTGTGTTCGAATATATGCTTAATACACTTAATTCTTCTATTTCTAACAAGTTTGTTCATTTTGATAGTGCTTACATCTTATGGAAATTTATTGAAGCACATCAAGGGGACTTGGAGGCGATCCGACAAGCTTTGGAGGATTCTGCTTCAAGTTCATATGGAGCATCATGCACACGAACACTAGGCGATAGCCCTAGTGAGGTTTAGTTCGAACCCGATAATGATTTATCTAGTGATGAACTTGCTTATGCTAGTAAAAAATTATTGCATGCCTATAACAAATTGCATAAAGATTTTATTAATTTAAAAAGCAAGCATGATAATTTAGAATCCGATCACGAGGAGCTAGTGTCAAAATTAGATGTCATTATAAAAGAAAATACCATGCTTAAAGAAAACAATGACATGTTAATTTTGGAAAATAAAAAATTAACCACATCTATAACTAGCTTATCTCATGAAAAAGATAATGACATGTTAGAAGTAGAGAACATAAAAAATGACACTGCTTCCTTTATAAATGACTATTTATGTTCTACTTCTAATAAAAATACATATGTGCCTAATAATAAAGATTTGAATTTTATGAATAATCGCATTTCATCATTAGATTCAACTTTAAAAATATGCATTGATAATCATAAGAAGCTTATGGATATATGTGTCAAGTCTAAGTCAAAATCATCTACTCATTATGCACATATATATATAGCAAAGTTTACAAGTGCTCTATTTGCGGCCGTAAAGGCCATTTAGCTAAATTTTGCTATGATGCACACAAAAATAAAAATGTCAATGCTCCTTGTGCATCTCATGTAGCTTCTTCATCACATGTACACACGCATGCATCCATTGTTCATCATAAGCATGCTGATGTGTATAGATGTGATCATTATGGTCGTTTTGATCATTTGGCCAAGTATTGTTTTGACTTAAAAGAAAATCACGTTTGCCAAATATTTCTAGTAGACCACATGTGTTTAAATGTGATATTTGTGGTAGATTTGGCTATTTGGTGAAGTTTTGTTATGATTTAAAAAAATGTTCAAACTTGCCAAATTTCTCAAGTAGACCACCTTTGTTTAATGATGTTTCTCATTTGCAAAATAATTTTAAAAGACAATCTTTAGTTACAAATAATTCCCGTGCACGAGCTAATGGTCCACAAATCAATCTCTAGCATATTCAAACATCAAAATATATTATTTATAACCATATAACATGTTTATTACCATTTATTACAATTTATTCAAACTTTTGGGCTTTTACAGGCATGTTTCAGGTTTAAGGAAGAATCTCATCTCTTTGGGCACTCTTGTTAACACCGGGTGCAATTTTTTATGTGAAGGTAGAGTTCTTAGGGTTACAAAAGGCTCTCTTGTGGTTATAAGAAGATCGACAGCTTGTATGTTTTACAGGGTTCTACCGTTACAGGCTTGGTTACAGTTGCATCGTCGATGTCAGGAGTTGATACAACCAGATTATGGCATATGAGACTTGGACATATGAGTGAGCACAGATTAATCAAGTTGAGTAAGAATTGTCTTTTATGTGGACAGAGTACAGAAAAATTGGGATTTTGCGAGCATTGAATCTTTGGGAAACATAAAAGAGTCAGCTTTAGTATGGCAGTGCATCAGACTAAAGGTACTTTGGATTATATTCATTCAAATCTTTGGGGACCTTCTCAAGTTGTCTCGAATGATGGTAGTTCCAGATATTTATTGACCTTCATTGATGACTACTCTAGGAAGGTTTGGGTCTACTTTTTGAGACATAAATATGAGGTGTTTGTGACTTTCAAGCAGTAGAAGTATTTGATTGAGAAGCAAACTAGGAGGCTGATTAAGAGGCTTAGAATTGATAATGGCATTAAGTTTTGTGGAGGAGAATTTAATAAGTTTTGCAAGAATGAGGGAATCATTAGACATCGTACAGTCCCTCGCACACTGCAATAGAATGGAGTGGCAGAACGTATGAATAGAACCCTATTAGAGAAAGCTCGTCGTATGATGTTCAATGCAGGTCTAAGCAAGGAATACTAGGCAGAAGCAGTAAATATGACTTATTACTTAGTTAATCGGTCATCATCTACTGCTATTAGTTGTAAAACTCCAGAGGAGGTTTGGTCCGGTAAGCCTACGGATTATTCTAATCTTAGAATATTTGAGCGAAGAAGTGCATATTCCTAGGTTATGCATTGGGTGTTAAGGATTTTAGATTATGGTGTCCTGATCCGAAGTCTCTTAAGATTATTATTAGCCGTGATGCTACTTTTGATGAATCTGTTATGCTCCATAAGAAACGGTCATCAGTTAGAAATTCGTGATTCAACTCTTCAGCAGAATAAGACTACAAGAGTTTAGCAGTCAGATCTCGTTCAAGTAGATGAAGCACCTCATTAGCTATAGGAAGAGCGGGAATACACTATTGCTAGAGATCGATCTAGACAAGATATCCGACCACCACGAAGATATAAAGATACGATAGCTTATGCATTGTCGGTTGATAATTTTGTGTCCTTCAGCTATTCAGGAGCTACTTCAGGTGATAACTTCGCTAATATTTATGGTCGTCGTGTAGATAATTCAGTCGATTTGTTGAGGAGAGTGACACCCACACTTTAGTCCTACATGAACTAGTGTGAAGAAATATTAATGGTTTAAATAGAGAAGCCCAATGCCCAAGAATAATTAGTGCTAGCATTTTGGTAGTAAACTTTAGCCAACATAGTTGCTCTAAGTGGATCCCACGGCTTACACGGGCCAACGAGCCCGAAGCGTAACAAAATGGTATTAGAGTAGTTACCGACCGGAAGTGTGGAGCTAAGTGCTATACGAGGCTAAGTGTTATACCACCTCTAGAGCTCATATGGCCACCTCTAGAGTCCACATTGCCTGACAGTAACACTGGATGTGCCAATTATCATGTCATGATGACGAGGACGTCATCTTTGTAACGTTGGGTGATTGTGACACCCACACTTTAGTCTCACATAGACCAGTGTGAAGAAATATTAGTGGCTTTAATTGGGAAGCCTAAGGCCCAAGAACAACTAGTGCTAGCATTTTGGCAGTGAATTTTAGCTAACATCAAGTTACTCTTGATGGGTCCTATGACTTGTGCGCACCAACGGGCCCATAGGCCTGAAGTGTGACAAGGAGGCCTCTTTCAGTTAGCAAGTTCAAGTTGGGCTTAGACTTGATCGATACGTGCCGTACTTAGATGCCCTACAGAGCTATTGGAGAAGGTGAAGTAAATTAGCTTATTTTAGAGTGAGGAATCTTCTACGCATTTGAGTCCAGGTGGAGATTTGTTATATGTTGCCTCAAATAATCAAATCCATATTGCTTTGGGAGTTCCTTTTAAGTTTGGTTTGTTTTGATCAAGAGCCCTACTTACATTAGACTTTGCACAACCAATCATATTAGAGCTTTATTTCTGCTTGGACTCTTGTTAGGTTTTAGGACATGGACGTCTATTCCTATTTGAACTCTTATTCCCTAGACAGCAAGGAACTGGGATCTTCAAGGCTATATAAGAACAGTCTTTCAAGGCAATTAGATGCATCAATCTTCAGAGCACCAATCAAGAAGAGAGAGTTCTTTTGTGAAGCCTATTTGATATTCTTCTTTTTTGTTCATTTAGTTAAGAGTTGTATTAGTCTTTTGGGGTGTGATTTGGGATTGAGAGATTGAGAGATTCCACTTTGTATTCCTCACAATTAGTAAAGCTTTTCTCCTCCTTCGTCCGCGGACGTAGGCTACAAGCCAAACCACATATATCTTTGTGTTCGTGTATTCTTGATATTTTTTGTGCTCTCGTGTGATTGATATTAGCTTATCTTGGGGAATTTGTCATAACAAAAGGTTATCATGCATATCCTAAAGTACACTCTTTTTTAAAGTTTCATTTCATATTTTCAAAGTTTTTTAAAAGAGAAAAAAGACGAACTGCCTAGTTAAAACCTTGCTAGGAAACCCAAAGGAACAAAACCATGGTCAAGAAAAAAAAAAGTATAGAGCACCATATATATTATTAATGCAATAATTCTGATCATTCATTACAATGGAAATAATAAATGAAGGAGTTTCCTCCAACAAAATACAAACATCTTGACCTTCCTCTTTGGATGGATTTGTTAACCTTTCTAAATGAGAGGTTAACTAAATATAACCATTGAAAGTGTTTGCTAACCATTTGATCAAAGTAACTCGTTTGGATGGTTAAGGAGGGGTTAAAATATTAAAAGTGGATTGAAATATTAAAATATTTATTTCCAAAATGCTCTTAATATATCCATACATACACACATACATGAAAATACATACATACTCAATGTGCATGCATATACATACGAACACATAGGCATACTTAATATATGTATTTTTAATCTAAAATATGAAATATATATTAAAAATTATAATATAAAAAATTACAATGTCAACTATCGCAAAGGACATAAAATTGCAATGGCATTTAAGACGTATAAAACATTATCGGTTATATTATCTAAGTTCTATCTATGGTAGAAAAATTACAGTATCAAGTATGGCATGAAAATTTATTATCACCATTTTATTATCATATCAATAATAGTGTGATACCGCGTTATCTTAATTTTTCTATAATATGTCATATTGGTAAAATATATTACAGCATTTAGATTATTATTATTATTGTTAATTATAGTATTGATAATATAATATTTACAAATAATATTAAGAAAAGGAAAGGAGTTCATGGGCATGCAACCTTGTCCAGCCCGTTAAATTAACGGAAAGAAAGAAGAGAGGAAGTTATTTTGTATTTATAAAACTCTCAATTAAATGATCATGAATTTCCAATTCAATCTAACCCATCAATCCCCTTACTCACTAATTAATCAGTATACATTAGGTCTTCATTATCTATTCACAAATTGCCATAAATTTTCGATCAGCCCACTAACTAACTATTTGCCCATAACTCAACACTAATTACCCATTATTCAAATCAAGAATTGGCTCTTAATTCATAATTTTCCGGGTAGCTAGAGAGTGGCGTAGGAATAATAATCACAGAAATGATCCATTCGGTGATACAACGCATGGAAACAAGAGGGTATTGATCTCTATTTATATTCAGTCTCACCATTAATTGAAATCCTATTCACCACCTAAGCAATCCCTATGCACTTTTCTTTATTCTCCTCTAGTTAGAGATTTCATTAAAATAAGGTTTCATTATTTTCTTTAAATGATTTTGATGACAGCGATACATTAACATTGAGCAGGGAACTCAAGTCGTAAAGAGAAAAGGGTTTGATTTGTATATATGTTTTAAGATGTCGATGATTAATTGATTAAGGTAAAGTTTTTTTAAATTAGGGGGCTCAATTTTAGTTCTTGTGGTTAAAAAATATAATTTCTTTCATCTCATATTTAGTAGAATTATTTTTTTCATCTCATTTTTAGTATCTTAAGCTATCTCAAAAGTCTAAGGCATGGATTCGAGCCCTCCAGCTTCTTGATGGAATCTCAGTCAATGCCGGCAGCTATTTCTTTTTCTATTTCCTCAATTTCACCCACTTTTTTTTCACAACCTTCAATATCTCTATAAATTTCAAAAATTTCTTCCTTTTTCCCCTACTCTAGGAAATTTGTACAAGTATGGCAGGCTTAATTTTTTAATAGACTCTACTAGGTATTTTACCAAGTATATAACATGTGTTATGAAACAATTAAATGATGTGGATGTCCATTTAGTTTTTCAACGAGATTGATACATGTATTACCCCTTGATATTCTCTATGAGTAATTAATATGATTCATGTATCATCATCTTAGTTTGTATATAAATAGAGGTATTCCTACCTCACTTTGCAATGAGAAATTGAGGAAATAAAATTTTTTCTACTTCTTGTCTACTTTATCTACTCTACTTTATTAGTTTTACAACACTTTAACAGCACGAGACTCTACCATTGAAACAATCCATTTCAAGTCCATTAGATTCATCGCTGGGCACGTGTTCATATTTTGGGTAACCTTTGAGGTAAAATTTCTCTTTCCAATTCAATTCATTTTTCACCATAACTAACCTTACAAAACAAGAATTTATGCCTCTTGATATTTCTGGAAACAACTACTTATCTTTGATGTTAGATGTTAAAATACATCTTGCTGCAATGGGTCTTGAAAATACTATTGTCGAAGAAATGAGACATCAAATCAAGACTGTGTCAAAGCTATGATTTTCATTCGTCATCATTTAGATGAAGAATTAAAAACTGAATATCTAACTATGAAAGATCCACTTACTATGTGAAATAATTTCAAGGAGAGATTTGGCCACCTAAAATTGGTCCTGCTCCCAAAAGCCCGGTATGACTGGCTTCACTTAAGGCTACAAAATTTTAAATCAATCAGTGAGTATAATTCTGCAATGCATAAAATTATCTCTCAATCAGTGAGTATAATTCTGCAATGCATAAAATTATCTCTCAATTGTAATTGTGTAGAAAAAATATCACTGATGACGATATGTTAGAAAAAACATTCTCCACCTTTCATGCCTCGAATATGCTCTTGCAACAGCAATATCGAGAGAGAGAGAGAGAATTTAAGAAATACTCTGAATCGATTTCATGCCTCCTTTTGGCTAAACAAAATAATGAACTATTATTAAAAAATCATTAATCCTGACCTACTGGTGCTAGCCCATTCCCTAAAGTGCATGCAACTCAATCTCAAAATCATGGTCGTGAGCGTGGACATAGTCGTGGAAGAGGGCGAGGACGTAGCCGTTGTCGTGGACGAGGTCGTGGTAGATATGTACCTTATAATTACAATAATCATAACCATAGAAAAAGACAAAACAACTCCCAGAAGTAGGACAATAATGATAAGAAAAGTGAAGAAAAGAAATATTATGAGGAAATATGCTACCGGTGTGGAATAGAAGGCCATTGGTCCCGTACGTGTCGTACAGCAAAACATCTTGTTGACCTCTATCAGACATCATTAAAAGGAAAAGGCAAAAATGCCAAGACAAATTTTATTGATCAAAACAATGTTTATGATGATCTTGATGATATCACATACCTCGATATAGCTGATTTTCTTGAGCAATCTGAAGTTGCGAAATGATCTCATGATAAATACCTGACATTTTGAATTTTATTATTTTCGCATCTTTTATGTAATTTTCTTTATAAATTTTGTAATTTATGGACTTTATTGATATTTACTTTCGTTTGTAATTTTCTTTGTCATTTCTTCCTGAAGAAGAAATGGACGCCAAAAATTTGGGATCAAACAATGGTGATGATAATATTAGTCTCATTGATAGTGCTACTACACACACTATACTTAAAAACATGAAGTATTTTTCTCATTTGAAAATGGAAGAAATAAATGTTAACACAATAAATGATAGTGCTAAATTGATTGATGGCTCCGGAAGAGCCACTATATTTCTCCCCGAATGAACTAAAATTGTCATAAATAATGCACTGCTCTCGATAAAATCTCGAAGAAATTTGCTAAGTTTTAAAGATATCCGCCAAAATGGATATCATATCAAGACAATGAATAAGACAAATGGTGAATACTTATTGATTACAAATACCATTTATGAAAAGAAATACGTATTAGAAAAGTTGCATTCTTTATCTTCTAGTTTATATTATACAAAAATAAGTGCAGCTGAAATTTATCACCTTATAGACAAGAAGTCTACTAATCCTAATAATTTTATGTTTTGGCATGATCTCCTTGGACATCCTGGTTCTATAATGATGAGGCTAACAATTGTAAGTTCACATGTCCATTCATTAAAAAATTAAAAAATACTAAATTTTAATGAATTCTCATGTGTTGCTTGCTCCCATGGGAAGTTAATTATTAGACCATCACCAACGAAAGTGAGAACTGAATCCCCTGTATTTCTAGAACGAATTCATGGTGATATATATGGGCCTGTAGATCTACCATGTGGACCATTTATATATTTTATGGTGCTACTTGATGCATCAACAAGATGGTCACATGTATGTTTATTATCTAGCCGCAACCTGGTGTTTGTGAGATTGCTTGCTCAGATAATTAAATTACAGCACAATTTCCTGATTATCCTATTAAGAAAATTCGTTTAGATAATGTTGGTGAATATTCATCACATGCTTTTGATGATTATTGCATATCTATTGGAGTAAGTGTTGAACATCCTATAGCTCATGTTCATATACAAAATGGTCTAGCCGAATCATTTATTAAACGGCTTCAATTAATTGCAAGACCATTGTTAATAAGGTCTAAACTTCCTCTATCTGCTTGGAGACATGCTATATATTACATGCAGCAACACTTGTGAGAATTAGGCCGACAAGTTATCATACTTATTCTCCCTTACAACTAGTTCTTAGTCACGAACCCAATATTTCTTATTTAAGAATTTTTGGTTGTGCGGTATATGTTCCTATTGCACCGCCTCAACATACTAAAATGGGCCCTTAAAGAAGATTGGGGATATATGTCGAGTATGAATCATCTTCTATAATTAAATATGTTGAATCATTAACAGGTGAATTATTTACTATAAGATTTACAGATTGTCATTTTGATGAATCATATTTCCCGAGGGAGGTAAAGATCAACCGAAAAAAAAATTACTTAGAAAATATCATTAGACTTTCTTGATCCTCATACAAAAGAATGTGAACTAGAAGTTCAAAGAATTATACATTTACAGAAAATTGCAAACCAATTACCGGATGCTTTTAGTGATTCTAGAAGAATTACTAAATCGCATATTTTAGCAAAAAATGCTCTGATTAAAATTGATATCCCAGAAGGACAAATTAAAAGTGCTAATGAATCTAAAGCACGACTGAAGTGTGGTAGACCTCTTGGTTCCAAAGATAAGAATTCTCGAAAGAAAAGAGGATCGAATGATCAAAATATTGCTAATGATAAAATTCAACCTCCTGAAGAGGTCGCTCCTGAAGAGCCAACTCCTGAAGAGAATGAAACTATAGAAAATTTAATAAATTTTATCATTATAAGAAAGAGTTAGAACCGAAGAGAAGTAATTGTCGATAATGCATTTGCATATAATGTAGTACTTGATATTATAGAAGAAGATGATAATCATGAACCCAGATAGGTTGATGAATGTTGGCAAAGAATTGATTGGTCAAAATGGAAAGATGTGATCCAATCTGAATTAGATTCACTAGCTAAACGAAAAGTTTTTAGCTCTATAGTCTAAACACCTTAAGGTGTAAAACCAGTAGGATATAAATAGGTATTTGTGAGGAAAAGAAATGAGAAAAATAAAATTATGAGATATAAAGCAAGACTTGTAGCCCAAGGATTTTCACAAAGACCGGGATTTGATTATAATGAGACATATTCTCCAGTAATGGATGGAATTATATTTAGATGTCTTGTGAGTTTAGAAGTATATGAAAAACTTGATATGCGTCTGATGGACGTAGTCACTACTTATTTATATGGAACATTAGATAATGACATCTATATGAAATCCCTAAAGGATTTAGCATGCCTGAAGCATGTAAATCAAATCCTGGATAAATGTACTCCATTAAGTTACAAAGATCTTTGTACGGACTCAAGCAATCTGGACGAATGTGGTATAACCGCCTTAGTGAATGTTTAGTCAAAGAAGCTTATACAAATGACCCTATATGTTCATGTGTTTTCATAAAAAGGAATGAGTCAAATTTTATGATCATTGTTGTATATGTTGATGACCTTAATCTGATTGGAAAACCTGAAGAGCTCCAAAAGGCGATTGAATATTTGAAGAAAGAATTTGAGATTAAAGATTTTGGAAAAACCAAATTTTGCCTTGGTTTACAAATTGAGCATTTAGAAAATGGTATTTTTATTCACAAAACTGCTTATACCCAGAAGGTATCGAAGTGGTTCTACATGGATAAAGCACATCCATTAAGTACCCCGATAGTCGTCAGGTCACTTGATCCTGCTAAGGATCCTTTTAGACTAAAAGAGGAAGATGGAGAGATTCTTGGTCCTGAAGTACCATATCTCAGTGCAATATGTGCACTAATGTATCTTGCTAATTGCACAAGACCAGATATATTATTTTCTATGAATTTATTAGCAAGATTTAGTTCATCTCTTACAAAACAACATTGGAACGGCATAAAGAATATTTTTTGCTATCTCCAAGGAACAATTGATCTTGGCTTATTTTATTCTTATAATTCTCGACCTGAATTGTTTGGATATGCTGATGCTGCGTATTTGTCTGACCCGCATAAAGCAAGGTCTCAAACTGGTTATCTATTTACAGGTGGTGATACCGCTATTTCATGACGATCTACGAAGCAATCAATTCCTACCACTTCTTTGAATCATGCTGAAATAATAGCAATTCATGAAGCTAGTTGAGAATGTATTTGGCTAAGATCAATGATCCATTATATTCAAAAGAATAGTGGATTGTCTCCTGAAAATAAAAATCCTCCGACTATTTTGTTTGAAGACAATGCGGCTTGTATAGCTCAATTAAAAGGAGGATATATTAAAGGAGATAGAACGAAAAACATTTCACCAAAATTCTTCTTTACACATGATTCGCAAAAGAATGGTGAAATCGTTGTGCAACAAATTCGATCGAGTGATAATCTGGTAGATTTATTCACCAAGGCATTACCGACTATAACTTTTGAGAAATTGGTAAAAAAATATTGAAACGCGTCGGTTAAAAGATCTCAAATGATATTTGAATCAGGGGGAGAAACTAATACACAAGAATATTAAACTTTTTTCCTTCACTAGGATTTTTTCCCACTGGGTTTTTTCCTAGTAAGGTTTTAACGAGGCATATTCTTTGTGTAATATTGGACATCCAAGGGGAGTGTTATGAAATAATTAAATGATGTGGATGTCCATTTAGTTTCCCAAAGAGATTGATGCATGTATTACCCTTTGATATTCTCTATGAGTAATTAATATGATTCATGTATCATCATCTTAGTTTGTAATAAATAGAGGTATTCCTACCTCACTTTGCAATAATAAATTAAAGAAATAAAATTCTTTCTACTTCTTGTCTACTTTCTCTACTCTACTTTATTAGTTTTACAACATGCTTATTCTTACTAATTAATGTTTATTTCTTACGATATGATGAACAAGTTATTCATGTTTTGGAGTAACCAAAGCAAGTGGAACAGCGTGGGAGAGTGGTAAGGGTAGTTGTCCAAAATACACTTAAAAGTGGTTACTTAGGCTAGCTTGATTATTACCGTCTTTGTTGATATTATTTCCTAAGTAACTCTTTTCATGGTAAATGGGATTTAGGCAACAATGATATAAATATTCTATCTTTTAAGTATTATAATTTGGTACTAATGAAACTATACACACTAGAAAGCATATAACCTTTGACATTGGTAATAATTAGTGGTAGTTTGTAGTATTGAAACTAATACTGATAGCTAATTAATTATCATCCTAAATGATTTCATTTGTTAATTTTATAAATATAAATTTATAAAAATATTTATACCTAAACTACAATTCTTAGACATAGAATCTATAAAAAGCAAACTTTATACAGTCTGACAAATTACTCTAGACATGATAAGTGAATTAAACATGAAAATCGATACAAGTGTACACATTCTCTATGCTAGTACTGATATATGTGTGCATTTTTTTTCCTTTTTCTTTTTCTTTTTAATGTGTATGATTGAACAAAAATGATGGTCATCTGAATTTGTCTAAAGTTCACGTGAAATATGATTTATATACCTCAAAAATGTTAAAACAGAGAGTGATAGAGCGTTAAGTTAATGTTAAAGTTTTTAGATCAAACAATTTGTTGTCTGTCTCTAATATGATGCATCTTATTTTCAAAGTAGTTTGAGTTCTCTACAGTGATAATATTGTCTTACTATAACTACAAGTATGTTGCCCGTGCTTGCAAGGATGAGTCTTATATGAAGAATAAGTAATATGGAGGGGTTACAGAAACTAGACTCGCATCATTAACTTTGAATGGTAGGAGTCTAATTTTTTTTAATATTTGTGTTAGATCTCTAAAGTTTTCATCTTTAGTCATATGCATGTTTCTTTCTAAATTTGTGTTAGATCTCTAAAGTTTTCATCTCTAAAATAATATCCATCTTGTGGCGGTTGTCTTTGTGGTGCATGTTAGCAGGCGATTTTTGCCCTGCTAACTTGCACCCCCGTCGTGTCTGAAATTGTGAAAAAAAGAGAAATAATGGAAAGAAAATCTTAGAAATTGGATTGAGAGCTTCTAATTCGAGTTCGATTCTTTTTGAAGATCATTCTGATGTTGAAGATAATGATGGTTTCATCTCGGATCTAATGGGGTCAATGGGACCTAAAGGAGAGAAGATGAAGTTTTCGATGGTGGATATAATAAACTCTAACAAATTCTTGGTCTCTTCAATCTCAGAGAAATTCTGAGATGATCGGAGTTCAATCGCGGCACCTCTGTAAGTCATCATACTCTGGTAATGGTGCTTTTTCTAGGGTTTCTTAGGCGGATAATCTTCATTTTGAGGATGTTTCGTCTGATCTTTCCTTATTTCAACATCTTTCTAATAACTCTAAAAAGAATTTAGGTTCTACTCCTTTGAATTCTTCATTGATTTTGGATTTAGTCACTTTTCCATCGGTTTCTAATGTGAATATTTCTGTTGCGATCAATTCTGATGAGATTTTACCTCAATATAACTCAAATGCTGGAATTCTTGGTGGTGATAAACATGTTTTCCCGCCACTAGAGTCTTCCATTGATGTGCCAATTCCAGCTCCTGTTACCAACACGAAGAAAAGCTGGGTGAGTTTCTTCGCTGATAACAGGAAATTCCTGGGTGTGGTTTTAATTTGAATTATGTGCCTTCAGATGTTAAAGATTTAGTGATGTTTAATGAAGATGAATGGAATGAAGGGGCCTCTATTTGGCAATTTTTTCTCATTGGTTAGGTTTTGGGTTTAAATGCTAAATTCAAAGTAATAGAATATTATGTGCTGAAAGTTTAGGGAAATTTGGCTGTACCTGAAGTGAGTCTTCTCAAGGCTGGCCTTTTCCTTTTTAAAATTAAAAGTAAGGATGAGATGAGAAGCATATTGTAGAATAGTCCTTGGTTTTTTGGTGCCAGACCTATCCTCCTGAAGCCTTAGACTATAGATGAAGACATAGAAAAGAGAAATGAATGTGTCTACCCTGTATGGATTCAATTACCAGGCTTAAGGCTTAACTTGTGGAATGCAAAGAGCATTAGCAAAATTGCTAGTATTATAACCAATTGCTACTGGCAAACTTACAGCTAATAGGCAGAGACTTGCATATGCAAGGGTGTTGGTTGAAGTAAATATGCCCTCTACACTTCCTGATGAAATTCCTATTCGAGGACCAAATGGAAAGAAGTTCATCCAGAAGGTGAATTATGAGCTAAAACCTAGATAGTGTGACATTTGTAAAATGGTGGGTCATGAATCTAGATTTTGTAAGAAGCAGATTAGGATTCAGAGATGGGTTCCTAAAATAACTGGAGTGTCAAATATTTGTGTAGCTAATCCAAAACAAAATACTAAAAATCCATCTGTGCATGTTGTACACATCCAAGAGGATAATTCTCAGGCTAAGGGAAAAGAGGCTTTGATGCATAATTCAAATAATAGCAATAAAAATTGTTTGGAGCTTCAGCCTGTGCATTATGTGCATCCTGTGCACATTCAGGAGGGAAATGAAAAAGAGGCTATGAGGCATGATTTAATCAATAGGAATGTTATTGTGCATCAACCTGTTCATTCTGTGCATGTTCAGGACTTGACTACTAGGGATTTTCTGGCTAAGGAAAAGGAAGATGTTAATCTGGATTTTTGTTTGAGAAACAACATTGTTCACTAGCCTAAGCAGTCAAAAGCAAAGAAATATTGCAGAAGGAACAAAACCTTGGAAATCACAGTGATAAAGAAAATATTAGTCCTATGCATATTATGCATGCTTAGCAACACAAAAATAGTGATTCATGGACACTTGTTCATGGACCAAAGCTAGAAAGGCTTTCTCAGGTAATTTTTATGTGAATAATGGTATAGGTGATCCCTCTACAATTGAAAGTGGGGGTTATTTCAATGAACTTGTCATTCTGGAATGTGAGGGGATTGAATAATCCTCCAAGCAACATTTTGTAAGGGATCACTTATTGTAATACCATTTATCCTTCTTAGCTCTCATTGAAACTAAAATTAGGGATTCTTTGCTTCCTAAAACTGCCAAGATGATTGCCAACAATTGGAATTGGATGTCTAATATAAGGATTTCTGGTAAAGCCAAGATTCTCATCCTTTGGGATCCTAATATTTTTGATATTCAAGTAATTAAAGTGGCAGAACAACATATTACTTGCTCAGTCAAGTCCTTAGATGGAAGGATGGACTGTGTCATCTCAGCTATCTATGGTTTCAATCAGTTGGAAGCTAGAAAAGAATTGTGGGCTGATCTTAATAATATTTTTCAAAACAATTGGAAATGTGCCATGGCTCCTCTGTGGAAACTTTAATACCATGATTAGCAACGGTGAAAAACTAGGAGGAACTAATCTTACTGAGTCTAACATTAGTGATTTCAACAAGTTCATTAAGGATTGTTCTCTTAATCACTTGAAAACGCAAGGATGTTTTTACACCTGGAATAACAAGAAAAATGCTAACACTAAGGTCTGGTGTAGACTTGATAGGGCACTAGTTAATGATGATTGGATTAATATGTTCAATTCCAGCCATGTGGGGTTTATGTTACCAAACTTCTCACATCACTCTCCAGCAATAGTATCTGTATATGAAGATGTGATACAAGAGAAAAAACCTTTCAAATTTTTTAAAATGCGGACCAAGCATGATAGGTTTCTTCCCACAGTCTCCAATATTTGGCAATCCTCTATTCAAGGATGTACTATGTTCTTAGTATATTCAAAGCTTAAATTGCTGAAAGGCGCACTGAAAGAATTAAACAAGAAGCATTTCCATAACATAAGTGAACAAGTGCAAAGAGCCAAAATTGCCTTAGAGGATGCTTAGAGACTTCTTCAATCTAATCATCTCAATCCTGATCTTATTAAATAGGAAAAAGAGTGCTTTTCTATCTATAGCAAGCTTCTAGACTATGAGTTGTCTTTTTTATAAGCAAAAAAGCTAGAATAGCTTGGAGTGTGCACGGGGATAGATGTACCAGTTTTTTCATGCTATTACAAAATCCAAAAGTCATCATAACAGAGTAGTGGTTCTCCACAATAATACGGGTGATAGGATCACTGATGGGGGGAAGTGTGAAGGAGTTAGTGCCTTTTTATAAAAACCTGATGGGCACGGCAGTAAACACTTCTCCTCCAGACATTAATATCATTAAATTTGGACCTTGTCTAAATGATTCTCAAATCATGGAGCTATCAATTCCAGTGTCTAAGGAGAAAATAAAGGCTATAGCTTTTTTTGTCTGATGATAAAGCTCTAGGACCTGAAGGGTTTAGTGTGTCCTTCAAAACCGTTTGGCCTATAATTGGTGAGGAGATCACATTGGCTATTGAGGAATTTTTTAAAACTGGTAAGCTGCTGGGAATAGCTAATTCCACTTCAATCACTCTAATACCAAAGGTACAATGTCTTAAATTCCCCCTCAGATTTCAGGTCTATCTCTTGCTGCAATTATATTTACAAATTTATATAAAAAATACTTGCAAATAGAATCAAGCCTGTAATAGGATATCTTGTGAATGAGGCTCAGAGTGCATTTGTCAAAGGGAGATAGATTTCAAGTAATATTATGTTAGATCATGAGCTGGTTAAAAGTTATAGCAGGAAACACATATCTCCAAGGGTCATGCTCAATATTGATATTAGGAAAGCCTTTGACACAATCAATTGGAGTTTTATTAAAAATATGTTCATGGGTCTGGGGTTTCCAAATGCTTTGACAAACTAGATTATGGTTTGCATATCATCTCCTAAGTTTTTAATTTCTCTCAATGGTGCACTACATGGATACTTCAAAGGGGAGCGTGGATTGAGGTAGGGAGACTCTCTTTCTCCCTATCTTTTCATCTTGGGTATGGAATATCTTTCGAGGAGTTTGGCCTCTTTAATAGATGATAGGTCCTTTAAATTTCATCCTAAATGTAAAACTCTAAAAATCACTCATCTTATATTTGTGGATAACTTGTTGTTGTTTGCTAAAGGTGATACATATTATGTGCAAAGGCTATGTCAGTGTATCATACTCTTTAGTCCAGTATTAGGTTTAGAGGCTAATCCAGACAAATGCTCTATCTTCTATGGAGGAGTGGAGGAATCAGTTAAATCATCCATAATCAATACCTTAGGATTCTCGAAGGGGTCTATGCCATTTAAATACCATGGAGTTCCTCTGATCTCTAAAAGGCTTTCCTACATGGATTGTAGTCCTCTGTTTGAGAAAATCATAGGGCAATTACGAAACTGGACAAGGCACAATGACTTGTCATATGCCGGTCGGTTACAAGTTATTAAAAGTGTCATTCTTGGCGTGCAAACCTTCTGGACATCAAATTACATTTTACCTGTCAAGGTGCTCCACAAAATAGACGAGATGTGCAGGAAATTTCTATGGGGTAAAACTGATCATTCATCCAGGATTCCTCTTGTATCATTGGAGAAAGTGTGCTTAGGGATGAAACATGGTAGTTTGGGAGTCTATTCAGCTCAAACCTAGAATATTGCATCTGCTCTAAGAAGTATTTGGGTCATTCATACCAATAAGGAGTCATTGTGGATCAAATGGATCCATGGAAATTATCTCAAACATAGTGATATTTGGCAAGTAAATGTAAGATCGTGAGATTCTTGGATGTGGAAGCAATTGATTAAAACAAGAGATAAAGCATTGGCTGAGTTTGGAGGTTTTGATAATTTGAAGAACATCATCAGGTCTTGCCATATAAACTCTAAACTAAAACTGTCAGCCTTGTATAAGGTCCTTCCCCTGCAAATAACACTGTGTCATGGCATAATATTGTTTGGGGTAGCTTAAATGTTCCTAACCATTCTTTTATCGGATGGTTGGCAATCTAGGATAGGCTCGTTACACAGGATAGGCGGCTGAAGAGAGGAATCATCAATGTAAATCTTTGTTGTTTATGTGTGGGTGCTAGCATAGAATCTAGGGACCATTTGTTCTTCGAATGTTCCTTCTCCTTCAACATCTGGAACTGCATCATGGACTGGTTAGAATTCAGGAGGAAGACATGTAATTGGGGTCAGCTCATGAATTGTTTCACAACATCGAGAGGCAAAAATTTTTAGCAAAAGCTCAAGAGATTGGCTTTGACGGCCTCGATTTACAACATTTTGCAAGAGCGTAATGCAAGGCTCTTCACGCAGAAATTAAGCAGTCCAGCTTACCTAGTAAAAGCCATTAAGTTTGATGTTTCAACTATTATTCTCAATAGTCCCCTATCTCCTAATAGGGAATACTTTCCCTTGATGCAGTGTGTATCTGGTAGTTGTTTTCCTGTAAATGATTTGTGTTCTCAGTATCTTGCACTAATACCAAATATCTTGTTGTGTACATAAACTTCATATTTGGTGGATGAATAAAACTTTTTCATTGACAAAAAAAAAAGAATTGAACAAATTTTTTTGAACTGATGCTTCTTATTTTTTATTTTTCATATGTACTTTTGTTTATGGATATGAGCATACAAATAACTTATAACTTATGGGTCATTGAAAATTAGATAATCTGAATTGAAGTCTTTTCTTCAAGTAGTTTAAAATTTAAAAGCAATCCAAAATAAAGTGGGAATGACTTTTATTTCAAAATTTAAAATTAAGAGTTATATAGTTTAACAACTAGCCTCTCCTTTACAATTTCCTCTTTATTTATAATATTCTAAGAAAAAATATAAAAAGACAACGTCAGATTGCCAAATAAGTGTGTGAATCTTTTTTATTTCAAATTTTAAAATTTAAAATTTTATAGCTTAACATCAATATCTCCTTTATAACATCTCCTTTCTTATAATATTTATCAAATAAAAATGGATATAAAGAAAGTCGGCACCTCATGAATGATCACGGCACAGAGAATATCTCTTCGATGTAGAAACTATGGAGACATTTTATTATAAAAATTTTTGATTTTAGAGTACATTGAGCTAAACCCTACAACATAAAGTGATCAAATAAAATGTCGCAATTCAATAAGATATAAGACCTTCACATATTGATTTAATCTAAAAACAATCTCACATTCAAACCTCAATCTTGTGATGCTCACATTAGAAATTCAACTTAATTAGAAAATATATGTGATTTTAAGATATTCATAAAATATCTTAAGAGTCCAAATATTTATTCCTAGAAAAATCTTAAGAACTGATAGAATTTCAATCTAGTTAATATAAAAAAGTGATAAAGTGGGAAGTTTTGAAATAATACTTTAGGTAATTTGTGTAAATAATTTATTTTTTTTGATTGCAGAGAATATATTTCTAATAGAAAAATTCTTAATTTTATAAATATTAATATATAATATGTTTTTTAATAGTATATTGTATCCTATTTAATATTTTAAAGAGAGATATATGTGAACTAATTAGCCTCTCTTTATATAAAGCAATAAATATATGATATCAAATCAATAAATAAGTTTTTTCATAAACTTATTATTAATATTTTAAGAGAAATACTAATTCATTAATTTTAATATACTTTGACACATGTATATGTTTATAATTTAGGAAAATTTTTCTAAAGTTTGGACATATTAGATAACCCCACTTTAAAAGTTAGCAAAAAACCTCCAACTACGAGTGTCTCACAACCCCCCCCCCCCCCAAAAAAAATGTTATGATTTTCTTACCAAACACCTCAATTTCATTTTATAATGTGAATTAATTAAAATATCCTTTTCAAAATCAACACATTTAATCATAAAGAAACCCCCAATCGGCAATAATAAAAAGAGAACTATTTGTAATTTACAATGCTTTTTACCGTCTTTCTTCTATCCTAAAAATCAGAGTAATTTTTTAGGATTCTCAGTCAACTATGTGTCATGTGAGATTGTAGACCTAACGGTGTTAGGGCATAGCGGAGGAAGAGTTCATGAGGACTTCTTAAATATTCAAACTTAAGGGGTTATTAGAGGAAGAAGAGTTCGTAAGGATTTCTTAAATTTTCAAATTTAAGGAGTTATTTACAATAAGCTCAAACTTGAGTGAGATTCTTAAATTAAAGTAGTTTAAAGAGATTTTCTGAGACACGCCTCATGTTTGAGAGCGGTTAAGTGACAAAAGTTCATAGGGTTATCTTAACTTTTCATAGTTAAGATGGGTTTTCTATAATATGCTCAAACTTGAGGGGTGATTCTCAAATTAAAATAGTTGAGGAGGTTTTCTAAAATTAACTCATGATTTTATGTAGAAAAGTTTTTAAATTATGGATAGTTATTATTGATGTTAATAATCAAACAGCTAATTAAGAGGAGGGTTAGGTTGTCAGGAATCTTCTAACTCCTTCAAATGTCCAGTTCCAGAGCGAGCTATTCTTCCCTGCATATGTAAGAACTCGTAGGAGGGTGGAGTTTGATTCTCCAGTTGTTCCTTCGATAATCAAGTCAGTAAATTGCTTGAGTGGAGAAAAAAAATGAACTATAGAAGTTCTTTAGCTTAAGGAGTAGGAAAATTGCTTATCCTCGTGCTGAGAATTGTCCCCCTATTTATAGTAATAGCAGAGGGATGGTTTGGTAACTTCGATCGAGTATGGGCTGGTGGCTGAATTAGCATTTGTTTTACAAGTGTCGGCTGCCCAGTAATGGGAGTCACTTCGGTGTTCAATGTGAAGTGACAGGAGGCAAGCGGTTCTGACGTGGTCCAATGTGTTATAAAAATTTTTGAGGATGAAGGAATAATGATTTTGATCATACATTTAATGTGAGGGCGACCAGCTGTCAGCGGGGGGCTCGAGGTATGTCATCGCCTTTCTACTCATTAGGTAGACGACCAAAGAGTACTGCCTTTCAAGTTGGCTCTGTGAGACGTCAGCCGAATAGGCGGCTGTGTACATCGCTTGGGGATTTGACCCAACGAGGAGGACGATACATACCGCCCTTTGAGCTAACTACATGAGATGTCGACTCTTTGAGTCCTCTGAGTTGGGGACTTTGGTTACTGGAAGTGGTAAAGTGATTTAATTAGGCAATTAATATGGGACACTTGTCTGCTCCTGAATGGAGATTATTACTCAATAATTAAAGCACTATAATAGTTATAATCTGATAAAATTTACAACACATTTGATTAGTAGAATTTTCTAATTATGGATAGTTTTTATTTGATGAGAATTTTTAGGTGAATATAAAATTAGATGCACATATGTCATCTTCTGATAAATAAAGATCGTGTATAAGTATGATATGTTATCTATCAACTTTTCATGCCCTTATAATATAAAACATGTCAATTTTCTTACTTCAGAAATTCCACCAATTTCTCTCTATGTATAAAGGAGGGATCAGCTATCTTCAAACTACTTGTGATCGAATAAGATTCAACTAATATCATTGTCACAAATATGTGCTTTCTTTAGCTTTATGTTTCGAATTAACCATAACCGACAACATTGGTTTCTGGTTAGGGCCTGTCTCTTTGTTTCCTTAAAAAAAGATGAAAGCTCGGGAGGACTCGTATTTGCTATTATGTCCTAAAATTTTGAAAAGTGCACTCTTTTTTTCATTCTCTTTTAGGGGCTGTTTGGTTCGTTTTTTAACTCGGTGAAAAAGTTTTACGTCCCCTCCACATCAGATTTTTCATGGCCACGTAGGATACAAGCTTTCCTGTTGGTTTTTTTCCCATCTTTGGTTCGCTAGGGTTGATTTAAAACCCTGATAATTTTTGAATGATATATTAATATGAGATTAATTATGATATATGGATATTTAGTATGATAAATATCATTTAATGGTATATGAGTATAATACCATGTGTTTTGAGTATGAACCAGTTCATACATGAGAGAGAAAAGAGTCGAAACATGCACAATGACCAAACTCATGAAAAACTGGAAATGTCCAGTCTGATCGACCGCCACGATCGACCGCGAAACCTGCAGAGAATTTTTCTCTTATTTTGAGTTAGTTTCGGATTTTTAAACCCATATTCGTTTTCCCTAATATATATATGAGTTTTTTCATATTTTTCTCAGTTTTCCTAAGAACCCTAACAGCCACCAAACCCCCCCAAACTCTACTTTGATTTCTTAGAGAAGATTGGAGGTTTTCAAGCGGGATTTTTTTCTTGGTTTTTGGCTTTTGGAGTGGAGATCTCTTTTAACATTACTTCTAAAATATTTTTCGACAATCTCAGGCGAGTATCATCTATGCTAATCCCCCTCTCAGTATTCAAAACATTTTTAAAGAGATTTAAACATGTTTTGTAGAGCCTAAATGACTAGATTATGAATAAAAGACAACTTGTTTGTATTATATATATAAAGATTAGGTCTTTTCATGCTAAAAAGGTTAAAAACGAATTTTACGAATGTATTTAAGATCTGAAGATTATTTTAAAACGTGGTTAATCTAAAAAAATAAAGTTTGATTCATTGTTTTGAGCTTTTATGCATGTTTTAGAGTTTTGAATATAAATATAATGCATAAAATCATGGTTATATATGTTGATTTTGTTTCCAGATATTTCTATCTGCTGTAACATGTTTGTATGCAAGATTCATAAAGTTTTTACCATGTTTGAATCACAAAAACACGACATCCTTAGGATCATTCATGTGTCATATTGTGGAGTTAGGATAGACTTTACTAGGGATCATGTATAAAGTCCGCTAGAAATCCTTAGTATGAGTGAGGACGTACTATATATGTACGCGGAAAATCTAAATTTTTTTAATGATCAATTTGCTTTGAATAATAAAGCGTGATATGAGATATATGTGATATGATTTACTTATTGGTATATGTTATATCCTTCATGCTTGAGATCTTATGTACTGCTTAATAAGCTTTATTTTAGAATTATAGATGTCAGGAAGAGGTTGTGGACGTCGAGTAACTCGTGCTTAGGGAATTGAGTAGGATGATAGGGAGCCTGAGCCACAGTAGGCTCCGTAGTACTTAGTGGATCTCATAGCACCCTTGGCAACTCGTTTGGCAACTATGGAGGAGTAATTACCAGATCAGGTTCGACAGGGAACTCCCATTCAGGAGGAGATACCAGAGAGGACACCAGTAGTTGCACCACCACCTCCAGTTGATGATGGAGTGGCTGAGCAGGAGGCTTGGCTTCATTTGGTAGAGAGGTACCAGAAGTTGAAGACTCCATAGTTTCATGGTTCGACGGGCAAGGACAATGGTAAGTCAAGACAGTACGAGGACAAAGGAAAGGACAAGAGACCATTTGGAGGCTCAAGAGGACCCCATCAGCAGGGTAAGGGTCCGCATCAGCAGGGTCACCATAAGAAGGGCCATCAGCAAGACCAGAGAGCGCAGTAGCAGCGCCGATTTCAGGGGGCTTATTACAATTATAATAAGATTGGACACAGAGCAGCAGAGTGCCGCCGCACACCCACAGCAGGCCAGCAGGGCAGGACTCAACAGCATCAGCAAAACCGTGCTCAGGGACGTGGTCAGGGCCAGCAACTGAGGATTGAGGCACCTCCAGCAGTCCCGAGGATTGAGGGACAGGTTCGAGCGGTCCAGGAGACCCAGCAGAGACAGATTGAACCATTTACTCCAGGTGATACAGAACAGCAGACCGGTAGAGTATATACAATTGTTCCTCGCGATCATGGCGCGAGTGGAGCTATGGTGGAAGGTACATTCCATGTGAATTCCTTTCCATCACGTATTCTTTTTTATTCTGGCGCTTCGCATTCTTTTATCTCCTATGATTTTACGGTTAGACTCCAGCTTGTAGCTCAGGTGTTAGATTTTTCTTTATCTGTATCCACTCCATTGGGAAAGATGTCTCTGTTAGAGAATATTTGTAGGAGATGCATCGTCAGCTTGTACGATTCTAAGTTTGCGATTGATTTGATCGTGTTGTATATGTCTGAATTTGACGTGATTCTTGGTATGGATTGGCTATCTTCCTACCATGTGAGTATCGACTATTTTGTGAAAACAATCAGCTTGCGAGTATTTGATGAGTCTGAGTTAGTGGTAGCTACCTCCAGAGGCAACTAGTTTGCGGAGTCATTTTAGCATACGTAGAGGATGTGATATTACGGGATCGGGGTACAGATTTGAGTGAGATGCGAGTAGTCTCAGAGTACCAGGATGTCTTCTAGGACATACCAGGATTATCTCTGGTGAGAGAGATCGAGTTTTGCATAGAGTTGCAACCAGGCACCGCACCGATTTTTTGAGCTCCTTACCGTATGGCGCCTGCTGAGATGAGGGAGCGACAGATCCAGATAGATGAGTTGTTATCTCAGGGGTTCATTCGACGGAGTCATTCTCCGTGGGGAGCATCGGTCCTCTTTGTGAAGAAGAAAGACGGGAGTACGCGATTATGTATAGATTATCACGAGTTGAACAAGGTCACTATCCGTAACGGGTACCCATTACCGAGGATCGATGACTTGTTCGACCAGTTGCAGAGTGCGTAGTGTTTCTCGAAGATAGATCTTCGTTCTGGTTATCATCAGTTGCGAGTTCAGGAGATGGATATTCCCAAGACCGCTTTCTTAACTCGATATGGGTCTTTCGAGTTTCTTGTCATGTCATTTGGGCTGACCAATGCACCCGTAGTATTCATAGATTTAATGAATCGGGTTTTTCATCCTTATTTGACTAGTTCGTGATAGTTTTCATCGACGATGTTCTTATCTATTCGAGGTCGAAGGCCGAGCACGAGCAGCATTTGAGGTTAACATTGCAAACATTAAAAGAGAACCAGTTGTATGCTAAATTTAGCAAGTGTGAATTCTGGTTGTCAGATGTCAGATTTTTAGGCCATGTCATCAGCCGGGAGGGCATTGTAGTAGATCCGGTTAAGGTAGAAGTTGTACTTGATTGGGAGCCACCAAAGACAGTTACTGAGATTTGTAGCTTCTTAGGCCTAGCAGGCTATTACATAAAATTCATTCAGGACTTCTCGAGGATTGTCACACCGCTTACACACCTTACTAAGAAGGGTGTACAATGAGCATAGAGTGCCAGAAGGCATTTGATACTTTGAAGACTAAATTGACTTCAGCACCAGTTTTGGTTATTCCTAACAGTAATAAGACTTTTGTTGTCTACACTGATGCATCCTTATTGGGTCTTGGAGGTGTATTGATGCAGACCCAGAGAGTTGTAGCTTATGTTTTGAGGCAGTTGAGGACTCATGAGCAGAACTACCCTACGCATGACTTGGAGCTAGTAGCGGTGGTATTTGCACTGAAGGCATGGAGACATTACTTGTAGAGAGTACAGTTTGAACTATTCACGAATCACCAGAGTTTAAAATACCTCTTTTCTCATAAAGAACTTAATCAGAGGCAGCGTCGATGGATAGAATTTATTAAGGATTATGAATTTGCTATTCAGTACTATCCGAGAAAGGTGAATGTGATAGCAGATGCATTAAGCGGGAAGCGTCATCATGGGCTAGCAGCTTTGAGGTGTTCACTTCATCGGGATCTTAATATCCTTAGTCACTTTGATTTCAGGCCAGAGATTGGCGGGAGCCGTGTATTTTTAGGAGCTTTATCTGTAAAGCCATCTTGGAGAGATAGAGTAGTCGAAGCTCAGATAGAAGATTCTTAGATTCAAACCCGTAAGGGAAAGATTTCCAAAGAGTCCAAGGATGATTGGACTATAGGGATAGATGGAGGCCTTCGGATGAAGGGCAGAATTATTATGTCGAACAATTTACAACTAAAGAAGGAACTTTTTGATGAGGCGCATTGTAGCAGAGATACAGTGCATCCAGACACGATGAAAATGTACAAGGATCTGAAGAGGCATTTCTGATGGAGTGGTATGTGCAGAGAGATTTTAGAGTATGCGGCTAAGTGTTTTACATGTCAGCAGATTAAGATAGAACATCAGAGACCTGCAGGAACCTACAACTTTTACCCATTCCTGAGTGGAAGTGGGCAGATATTTCCATGGATTTCATAGTGGGGTTGCCTAAGTCAAAGAAAGGAAATAATTCTATTTGGGTTACAGTGGACAGATTGACTAAGTCTGCATATTTCTTATCAGTGAGGACGACTTATACAGCAGATATGTATGCGAGGATCTTTATTCGGGAGATTGTTAGATTGCATGGAGTCTCGAAGACGATTGTATCATATCGGGGCTCAGTCTTCACATCTTATTTTTGGAGGAGTTTTCATGATGTTTTTGGTAGTCAGTTGTCATTTAGCAGTGTTTTTCACCCCCAGACAGATGGTCAGACCGAGAGGGTGAATCAGATCTTTGAGGACATGCTGAGAGAGTGCATTATGAATATTCAGGATAGCTGGGAGGATCACATCCCACTGATTGAATTTGTATATAATAACAGTTATCAAGCTACCATCGGGATGGCACCGTATGAATCTTTGTACGAGAGACCTTGCAGCTTACCCATATGTTGGGCAGAGCTAGAGGATAGTCTATTGATTGGTCTGGAGTTAGTTAGACAGACCACGGAAAAGGTAGCATTGTTTTGAGAGCGTATTCTTACAGCCTAGAGTCAGTAAAAGAGCTATGCAGATAAGCGGAGACGACCTTTAGAGTTTCAGGTCGGAGACTTAGTTATGTTAAAAGTATCACTGATGAAGGGCGTTCAGTGTTTTGGTAGACGGGCGAAACATGCCCCGAGATATGTTGATCCTTTCAGGATCATCGAGCGCATTGGACCTGTTTCTTACAGGTTAGACCTGCCAGTATCGATGTCGAGTGTACACGATGTTTTTCATATTTCAATGCTTAAGAAGCATCTGCGAGATGATGAGGAGCAGAGAATGATTGAATCACCAGAGATTGAGATTCAGGATGACTTGACTATCGTAGAGATTCCGGTATGCATACTTACTAGAGAGAATAAAAAGCTTAGAAATAAATTCATTCCATTAATGAAAGTTCAGTGGAACCGGCAAGAAGCCGAAGAGATTTCTGGGAGAGTGAGGACGATGTTCGTCGCGACTACCCACACCTGTTTGGATAGATATGATGTTGATGCTTTGATAATTATCATTATTTATGTTGTTTAGACACATTTATATTTACCTTTAACACTAGAATGGGGATATTGTCACCTGATCCTTCATCATTTGAAACATATGGTATATACATGAGGGTTTTCTTGTTTGGATTATTTTGCTCGACGTATCAATTTCATTTAGTTAGGGATTTAGGTGAGAATGTTTGCATTCTA
>BQKN01000080.1:0-14201 GCA_022839385.1 Asparagus kiusianus | reverse complement strand
GGTTAAATTACAACAGACCTCATAGGTAAGCCAAGATCATCAGTGTAATTCAGTTAGCCTGCAAAAGTGTACCCCCGATATTTCGGCTGAAATTGTTCTTTCAAAATATCATATGGACATTAAACTCGTGACTTATATTAAAAATGGAATTATGGGACCTTCTGTGTCGTAATTGCAGTAGATTAAGTGCCCCAGAGGTCAGGTGCAAAACTCTTTCACTCCTCTGCCTGCGAAAGAGTATAATATAATTTAGAGAAAGAAATTGGACAAACCTTTGTCAATCTCTAGGGGGTCATCAAACTTTTGAAACATGGAAAGATTCCTTCAATTGGAGCCCACACTGACTGGCTTAGGGGCTGTTTGGTTCATGTTTTTGGGTTGGTAAAAGAGGTGAAAGCTGTCAAAAATGTCAGCTTTTTGACAGCTTCCCCCCAAAATCTGCTTTTTAAGAGCTAATTTTGGGGGAAAGCTGCCAAAAAGCTGACATTTTTGGCAGCTTTCCCCTCTTTTACAACCCAAAAAACATTAACCAAACAGCCCCTTAGGATCCACGCTCTGAAAAGACCTGTGGCCAACTGACATGAGTAGCTTACAGCGGATGGAAAAAAGCAATGTGCAAATATAAGTGACACTATTAGAGTAGAACATGGAAAAGGCCAAAACAACAGCAATCACCAGCAATGAAGGATAACTATAGTTAAGCAATATGCATACATAATCTGAATAATTCACCGCATCCTATTAGTCACTGAGGCCTGGCTTTGGTCAAAGGAATGGGTTGGACAATGAGTGATCCAATATATTAAGTCTGGCTTATACACTACTTGTTTGACGACACTATTACTTAACTAAAGAACCACTTATGTAACAGAGAAAAATAAAATTTACTATCCTAAATCTTTTGTTTGCATGAGTAAATCAATGTCTTTATCATATGAAATATAACATATGTTTCCTAACTAGTGATAATTATGGAAATTTTCCCAGAGGTGGTTTCCAATGTCTTTATTATCTCCAGCATGTAGGGACCTTCAATGACCAGTCTCCATCTCTCCAGAAAATGGACTCCAACAATTGGAAACTTTCTGATGAACCTACACTACTGGATCTAGCGTAACAGCATATTCTAAGACTGCAATTTATATATTTGTTCTGAAATAAAGTTGAGATTATAACATAAAACTATTACACATAAAACTATTACAGAAGAGTATGGACAAGCCTTCATCTATCTCCGTGGTGACATCAAACTTTTTCAGATGGGAGGAATAGAAAACATTGAAAGATTCCTTTGCTACTGACCCCACACTGTTTGAGTTGCTATGATCCGCTCTGTAGGACATGCGGCTAACTGAACTAGATGAAGAAGATAAGATGCCGAATCAGAAGATAAGCAAATAGATCAGTAAAATTTGAACTTGAAAAGAGCATTTTCCTTTACGAAGTATGTCACCACTACCTTTGTCATATCCATAGTGAACATAAAAATTGCTGCTTAAATTGTTAACCGTGGAAATATGAAAAGCTTCTTCAGATAGCATTATACAAAAAAGTGAAGAGATGTAATGTATTACCAATATAGTTTCTCACACGATAGCATACCAGACAGCAGCACAAATGAAAATCAGGCCTTACAACAAAAACAACAAAACCTTGATCTCAAAATTTGGGGTATGCTCCATGGGGTTGTCTCCTCGCAAGAATTTACCACTACTATACCCTTCTCTCTTTTTCTTTTTCTCGTTTTTATTTTATTTTATTTTCCCCCCTTTTTTCTTTGACTGAAAATTGTCACTATTATATCATTATTAATTATCCATTTCAAACCTACTTCAATTTCTTATGACCTGCTAGGTAAGAGTTTATCATCTTTCAAAAAGAACATTCATCGGCCTTCCTTGGAGTCTTGGACATGTCCAACTCTTCTAAATTGATTTCTTATTTTATCAACAATAGAAATAATCTCTAAATTGAATCTTTATGGACACACTCATTTCTCATCATAGCTCTTAGTGAATTGTCCTCATTATCTAATTCATTTGAATAAATATATCACTAACAACATATTTTATCTTAATTTGCAAGTTAATGAAGAGTTAATGAATGAAAGACGAAAAGGGTCAAATTCCCATATTTTCTACCATTTATTGAGGCCCAATGACAAGACAAAAGGAGGCCCAAAAAGGCCCAAGGAACCAAGAAGAAATCGGGTCAAGAAGTCAACAAAATTTACAATTCAGTTACAAACCAATTGGTCGGCCAACCGATTGACCAATCAGTCGGCCAACCGATTGGCCAACCGATTTGTCAACCAATTGGTTCGTAATTAAATTAGTTTATGGCTGAAATTTAATCATTGTTTCCCAAGCCAAATCCAATAGCTCTTGTTCAATGTTATAGACTATAAATAGGGGTAGAGAGTGAGGGGTTTGAGTGTGAAAAATTTTATAAAACTCCATTTAGAGAATAGGGTTACTCTTAATTGAGAAGACCTTCCAAATTTGTAACCTTTATTTGTAATTAATAAAAAAATTTACCTCTTCAATTTTTCTTTTCTTCTCTTTATTAATTGATGAAAATGAAGATGAAGATAGAGATTTTCTTTTTAAGGGCTAGCCCTTTGCAATTTAAGTTTTTCTTTTTCTCTCTTATTTTCTTGCTTTAAAAATCTATGTTTTAGAATTTTCTTTTCTTTTCTTGTGGGTAGATTAAATTTATTTTGATGCCCTATAGAATAGATTTACTTTCATATTCTTTTATTTTTGTTATTTTTTTGTATTTTTATTTTATAGTATAGATCGTTTTCTTGTATTTTTATTTTTTATAGTTTAAATTTACTTTTATGCTCTTTTATTTTTATTAGTTAGATTACCTTTATGCTCATAGTTTAGATCTTTATTTTCTTGTTCTTGTTCTTACCTTTGTACTTGTTTTTTATTTTTCTTGTATTTTTATTCTCTTTCTTTTATGCTCTCCACTCTAGATTTTATTTCTTTATTTTTATTTCCCAAAATGTATAACTAAAATCTTATAGGAATTCTAAAATTATATGAAACTAGTTTTATGATTTATGGATTGCTCACTTATGCTTAAAATGATCATGTTTAGGGTAATAAACTAGAAAACTAATTGGTAGAAGAAGAATTTAATAATCTATGTTTATCTCGAATGATTTGATAGGTTATGCTTATGAATTCTATATTACCATCTAGATGTTACTCTTTTCATGAATAATGATTTTGCTTTGTTGATAATTTGATATGTTATACTTTCCTTAAGTGGTTTGATAGTCTATGTTTAGTAAATCTGAAGTAAAATATGATAAAAATAGAATAGTTTATAAATTCTAAATAAAATAAACTAGTGGATTCAATTCTAGATTGCTATCTTATCCACTTAATTTTCTCACCCTTTTTAGATTGATTTATCACTTGATTTCTCTTTTCTAATTTTTATTTTTATTGTTAGTTCTTTTGTAATTCTATTTCTTTTTGTTTCCTCTTTGTTCCCTTTTCCTTTTTTCTTTTCATGAATTTTCTTCTTAATTTTGTTCTTCTCTATTTTCTTTATTTTCCATCATTTGTCCACTCTCTTTCTCCCCTCTTGTTCTACTTTTCTTTTATTTTAATCACTCTTTCCTTATATCTCTCCACACTTACACTTACACTTACACTCCTAATTATCCACACACAACTCTAGGAACCATTTTAAAATTATTCCTACATACCTTCCTCGAGGGATTGACATCTTTCAATACTATAACTTGACAATTGTGCACTTGCAACTTTGTTTTATTTACCCTCTATCACTCATCCATCTTAGCATCTTATTTCTCCTACAGTCATTTCCTGAACATTTGAAAGACCACAAAATAAAGTTCAGACAACTATAAATAGTTATTGAATACTCCACAAAATATTGATTGACTGTTTAGAACAAATAACAATTGTGTTCCATGTATAAAATATAAACTTAAAAAAGAAAAGTGTACTTTCAAATAATACCAAGAACAAGAATGTAGACATTGCCAGCTATATTCAAGATTCTCAAGGTTGTTATTTTGAAAACATTGAGAAAAGAACATGACACGTAGGGGAGAGAAGAAAGTGACATGTGTTCCAGTACAAATTGTAGGGACTTTCAGATACTGATCTCTTAAAATCTGAACAATTGAATGATCCATACTTTACAGGTAAAGCTTCAATATACAATTCTTTGTCCATCCTTCCACAGCTTTACACCATCACCTAAACTCATGTGTCTTGAAGAAACTACATATGGTTGAAACCTAAGCATCATAAGTCACATACACCCCTATCTCTATACCTTATCCAGAACCTGCCATATTCTAAGTATCTCCACCAAACGACAAATTTCATCATTATATCTATCGTTCTTTTATATCTATTGTTCTGTTAATTATTTCACATTTGATGTTATATTTCAAAATTATATTAAAACTTTTTTATAACATGAATATGGCCTTTAACAACTAAACCTTGACCAAAATAAATCAGATTTGTCATTTTCATTATTGGCTCAAAGTGCCTACTGTTAGCACCAGAGATTGTACAATGAGACTCCTATTAAAACTTTATTAGCAAAATCGAACTATTTCTGGTATAATTAGCAAAATCGAACTATTTCTGCCAACTGGCCAAAAAGATGTTGGTTTTGCTAAAATGAAGCTTTAAAATTGGCCAAAAAAGGGTTGGTTTTACAAAAATGAAGCTTTAAAATACACGGGACTACTAGTCCCGTGTATTTACTGATGTCTAATTAGAACCTAATGAAGTTTAATTAGTCTTGTGTATTTTTTAAAGTTTAATTAGCATTGCCAACACTAATTACACGGAACTACTAGTCCCGTATATTTTAAAAACTAAATTTTGTAAAATCAACAAAAGAGGTCAATTTTGCTAATTAAATACACAAAAAGTCGATTTTGCTAATAAAGTTTCAAAAACAATCTTTTAAAAAAAATTCATTGTAAAAGTGCTCAGGATGGTTTAATGATTGGGATCCCTGAAAATTTATATTTGCATATAGAAAATCAACTTGCTATATTACTAATTTCTAAAGCTAATTCAACTATTAACAAAGCTAAATGAAAAAGGTAGAAAATTTTTTAAAAACGAGCTCCCAAATTAATATATTTGCAAGGATGTTCTATACTTAGATGCATGGCTCTGCATGTGACATTCCGAGGGTTAAACTAAAAATAAAATCTAATAATGTACAAAAAAAAATTAAACCATGTATTAGAGCTCCTAAATTAATATATTTACAAGGATGTTCTATACTTAGATGCATGGCTCTGCATGTGACATTCCAAGGGTTGAAACTAAAAATAAAATCTAATGATGTCAGTTTCACTGCAATGACAATATGTTTTCTTTTCGTCCATCAAAGAGAGTTGATGTGTTGCAAAAAGTTCAGCATGAAAGGAGTCTACTACTTATGGTTGAAGTCAATATATCCTAAAATTATTCTTATTTTTGTTTTTAAGTTTATTCAATAACTAGTGTGCACCCAGTGCAAAGCACTGCGCCTATTTTTTAAGCATTGCATTTTGAACTTGTCTCCCTCTAAGTTTTAACACATTTGATTTAATTATTATATGTTTAAAATTAAAAATCATATCTACTCTTCTAAATTTAAAGAAAGATCCAAGTTTTAATACATTTGATTTAGAAATCATATCAACTCCTTTATACTTAAAAAAGGATCCAAGTTTTAATAGAGTTGATTTGCTTTACTGTTTATGATACGGTAAATATTGTTGCATGAATAGTAACATCAAGTATGGATAAGCAAAGTTGATTTGCTGTTATACAACAGTAAATATTGTAGCATGAACAATAAATTCAAATGCAAATGACCAGATTTGACTTATTGTTCATATTATATTATTTACTATAGCATTTACTGTAGTATAAACAGTAAAAAAATTTGTTCTCCATCGAGTATAGAGGAGTAGATCATATTAACAGTAGAAACAGATGAACACAAGAAGGTTTCATAATAAACTGAACCCCGCACTTAAAAGTGCTTTTTCTGCAATGCAGGTACTATATATTTGATTGCAGTGATGAAAGATTCAACTATTCCATATACAGAGAGGGATAGTGCGTATCCTGGCAAGCATGAACATTCCCATAAATGACGTAGTGATACAATGTTTTCCCTTTTCTTGTTTAGGTAGAGGTATAAAGCAAAAATAGTTACTGTGAATTAATGCTTCTCTTTACATCAGATAATGATATAAATCAGTCATCATAAAAGAGGGCCAGCCGATACCATAGCATCATAGAGATGCATATATTATATACATCATAGTTACCATTGATATTCAATATACAAATTCACTGCCTGAAATGGACGAGTACTGTGTTGTCTTCAGAATATTATATAGCAAAATCATATGAAATCATAATCGTTCCATAACATACCTGTCTTCAAGGTTCGTGGAAGTTGGGACATCCAAGCACAATGAATTGTCAACCAAAATGCTCGACCTCCTCCTCTTAGCCAACCCCTTATAAGTCGATCACCTTTATGATGATTGAAAATACATACAATCAAAAACTCTCCAGAAGAAGAATATTAAGCAGAATCACCTACTGCCTTGTTCATATGACGAATAGCAACTGCTTTCTACAATCTGCAGCGCAGGAGGTAAATAGCTCCACAGAGGATTTTGCTAATTACTAAGAACATGGTATTTGCTTCTTACCAAGAGATCAAACAAGTTTGTCGATATTCCATAAATGATATTTGCGCCTTGTGTGAGAAACTTACCTGAGTGAACATAAGCTGCATGAACTAGGCCTTCCAACAGCCTAATAAGCCTCCAGATTTCATACAAAGTCTCTCTTTCCATTTCTTCCCAAGATTTCAGCACCAATTCAGACCCCATTAACATCAGGTTGACAAAATGTTGGAAGATTATTAACTGCAGGATTTGTGCACATCATTGATCTCTTTTGAGCAGAACACAATTGATGATGAGGATGATGATGATCTGATAGAAAATTTGCTTTTATGCGTAATAGCTTTCCTAAATTTGAAGAGGAAAGTCTTAGATGATTGACAACGATGATGGATGCAGGTCCCAAAATATGCACATTTTGTTTATCCAAATTAAGAAAAAACAACTCATAATCTCTTCTTCAAGGCTCACTCCCAAACCCAGAGGTACATAATATTTATTCATCAGCCTGTTCTGATACTGCTTAAGACACTGGTTTTGCTGATGATTATTTAATTCACAAAGAAATCTTAATGCCCCTTTAGATGTTTGAGCCATCTTTCCAGCCAGAAATCAGTTCTTAACCACTGAAAACAGAAAGACCATATGAATACATCTAATTTCCATGACAGAGGTACACAAGCAGTGAGATTCAGCTGAAACTATAAAATAATAAGTCACTAACCAATTACTAGCCATTATACTACAGAAAGAAAGTATTCTCTAGTCTTTTGAATGAGAAAACTGAGGTATTCTCTAGTCTATCAGAAAGAAAGTCAATATACTACTTATGTACAAGGATGAAATGGAAAGTGAAATTTTATGTAGCAAGTTAGCTGGGGTAAACGTGTGGCAATACGGAGCACATATCCTGATATTCAAATCCAAATCAGAAAATGTTATTTGTTATTTGAGTCCCTTCAGCATCAGATTGATGATATTTGAGTTTCCAAGGAATCCGGCAAAAGATATGTATCTGTTACTAAGATATCTTTTTCAGAAATTGCAAGTTACATATAAACTTATCTTATCAGAAATCAGGAGTGGTATTTACAGTACCAAACTCAAAGATTACTTTTTTCTAGTTTACAGATAAGGGCTCTTACATATAGTTACGTATTCTTTTTACTATATACATCAACAAAACTACAACTCGGAAAAATCCTAATGGACCGATCCAAATTCCTTTGGAGCATCTAAAAGCAAGCTATCTAACCAGAAATGATTCTGTTACCTCAATCATGCAAACTATTTAAGCAAGAACAACACCACTTGTTTACATGGAACAGCACTACTAAGACCTTGTATCAGCATAACATAACAGATAAAAGAACGTAGTTCTCTATTAATATAATGCAATCTACTTCAGGATAGAATCCAGTTATGAACATTGATATTCACATGAAATTTTTAATGAAAAGAAATAGGTTAGATTTAAGAAACCGGCATATGCTCCACAAAGATATATGCAGGAAGCCTTTATATCAACGGAATGGCTGTAGACAGTAGCCAAACTCTTACCTTGCATGTGTACTGAGTTCATCATTCTAAGAATGAAAGGTGGCAATAATAAGGAACAGCGAAGTGCAACTTAAAGAACTGTGTAGCAGGTCTGGCAGAATTATATTAGTCGAAAAGAACATCTTTTAACGCTGGAAATGTAAATTAAACTAAACAACAAAGTCATATGTAAATGTACAGTATACCATATTGCACCGTTAATATTCTTGGAGATGACATTAGCATATTAGCATTGGAGCAAAATGAACCAAATGCATATATAATAAGAGTGATGTTTAATGTACAAGCCCTGCCGCCCCCCCCCCTCCAACCCAATCCAACCCAATAACTACTGTATCTAAGTGAATGACAAAGGGAAGGCTAGTCTTACTTTGTATTGAAGGAGTTGAGATAAAGTAGTCCATCTTGTCTTCATGCCAATAGTAGTATAAAGTAATCCATCTTGTCCTCATTCCAATAGTAGTATAAAGTAGTCCATCTTGTCATTTTAATAATATACCAAAGTCAAAAGTATAGTACAGTTTAGCACCACTCAAAGAACAATTGGAAGAATGTTAGATATGCTAAAAGGCAGACCCCTACATGTCCAACAGGAACTACTCCTTTGATGCACAGAATCCCCCAGGCTAGACAACTTGTGATTAAGACTAGGTCAACACCAGGCTTAATGCCACAACTATAAGCGCATATTTATACTTTCACAAAAATCAAATGATGAAAAGGCAAATCTTTTTGAAAAGAATAAATATACTGAAAGATATAACCACTTGTAGACCTCATCCATGAAAGATATTCCCAAAAGACAATGGCAACAACAATAGTATGGAATCTAGTAAAGGCATCCAAAAAGGAAGCAGAGAGATATTTGAGAACTTTTCCCCTCCCAACAGCATCAAGAATCATGAAGACAAGTAAAAAAGGCACCGGGTCTAGAAAGCATTACGTTTCAACAAAGTTGCAGAAAAAAAAAGTAAGTTAGAACAGTATATTCTCATGGCCCAACAAGCGAATCCTACATCTAAACAATACACAACCTAGATGCATATTAATCAGAATCCATTCTTTCATATATTTTAATCTGAGAGTCCTATGGTCATAAATCATCTTAATTAATTTAATTATTTGCACGTAAAGGATCATTCTAGGACAGATTATAACTTAAAAGGCCTTGTATTAGATGGTAAATCAATTCTCAGTTTTCACTCATCAATTAGCCTTAACAAGAATGGAAAAATAAAACAAATGTACAACAAAAGAGTGAACAACTACTCTCCCTACCGCTGCTCAGTGAAAATACCCCAACTCACCGCGCCTTCTTCCTTGACTTGAATGAGAACCCACCGGGAGGTGAAGGGGAGAACTCAATTGGAAGATGAGGAGGATCAGACTGACCAGTGAGCATCCCAACGATCTCCTTAATGGATGGACGGCGAGCTGGAGACCTTTGGATGCAAAGAAGAGCAACTGTAATGCAAAGGAGAGCCTGCTCTTTGTCAATCCCCTTAATACTCGGGTCGACAAGGTCCAAAAGCCTTCCCAAATGAGCAAGATGCCTTGCCCATGAAATGAGATTCGCACGCTCAAACTCCGACATAGGTGAAGCTGTCACTTGGAGTGGGCGTCGCCCAGAGATGAGAACCAGAAGCAGAACACCAAAGCTATAAATATCGCATTTCTCAGATAAAGGACCTCCACCACCATATTCTGGTGCTACATAGCAAACAGTACCCCTCATGCTCGGGGTACTGCTGATTGTGCCGCCACTCTTGGGGATTTCAGTGCCAGCAGCCCAATCCTGGCTTCTCCTCCTCCCTGCCATCGTCCTCTTCATCTCGCCACTGAGGCCATCCATCCACCACTCTTGACTGCCTCTGCTCCAATTCTTCTTCTTCCTCCTCTTCTTTCTCTCTGATGGCAATCCACAATCCTCATCATCCTCCTGCCACCAACGCGGGTGCTCTCCTCCTTCAATACTGCTTTTGCACTTAATCATCCTCTTCCTCTGCTGTTTCTTGGTGAGCTCTTCACAGTACTCCTCTCGCCACCACTCCTTTGCTGGCCTGCTCTTCTTCTCCTTCTTCTCCCTCTCTTCATCCAATGAAGCCCACCACTCCAATCTCCGCTGATGTTTCCTACGCTCTGACTTCCCCAAAGTCTTCGGCAAGCAGTCCTCAGATGAAACAGTTGAGGGTCCAGTGATCCAATCGCTCTTCGGCCGTTCTTTCTTGATCTCCGAGCGAATCCATTCCATAACATAATCCTTTACCCCACCCCTCGAATCCCCATTGCCTCCTACATTACTGTCCTGCCGCCACCACCAGTCTCTACCCATATACCCACTCTTCTTCCAGAACCCCCTTCGACTGCTCGAAGCCCCAATCTCCTTCTCGCCATCAACGCTCATTCTATCAAATCCTCCGACCTCTGAAGTCGATGCAACTTCCAATGCCATGATCGGTGAAGGAGATGATGCCATCTCGTCCCCTTCAAAGCCAGCTGTTGTGGCACTCTCTGCCACAGTCTCGCCCATGACAGATGCATCATCCTCAATCTGCTCTTTTTTCCGGTCTTTCGGCGATTTAGGATCGACCCCAACAATCACAACCTCCTCCTCCTCCTCCTCCTCCTCGTCCAACTGAGCAGCGACTTCATCAGCACCACCACCAGCAGTAGCTTTAAGGCGTGCAAGCCCAAAATCCGCAATCTTTGCTACGAACTGTGAATCGAGCAGAATGTTACTAGGCTTAATATCTCCATGAATCACCGAAGGATCGCAGACCTCATGCAAAAACCGCAGCCCCTTTGCAATATCCGCCGCAATCGAGAACCTCCGTCCCCAATCAAGAAGCTCCGGTGACTTTCGGCCAAGCAGCGCATCTTGAAGACTACCATTGCACATCAATTCATAGACAAGAAGAACTCTTTTCCCCAATCCGAGAGCTCCTCCCACAATCTCCTCATCGTCATCATCCAACTCTTCATTGCTCCGCCAGCATCGCCACCATTTCGGCTTTGGCTCGTCGACACAGAACCCTACCGGGACTACGACGCGAGCCCGATCGATCGGCGAGCCAGAGGAAAGCATCTTGCCGGCGACGGCGAGCTCGTTATGGAACTCCCGCTCGCCTTGAAGAGAGCCCGAATCCATTAGCTTGACGGCGATCTCCTGGCCACCGGAGAGGGACCCACGGAACACGGGCCCGAACCCGCCCTGGCCGAGCTTGAGAGAGGGGGAGAACGACGACGTGGCACGGCTGAGCTGTGAGTAGGTGAACCGGCGAAGCGGGTTCGGATCCGAAACGGCGGCGGCGGCGGGTTTGAGATCGGACGGCGAGGTCGGGGCAGTTCGATTGCAGCGGAAGCGGCGGTAGAGGATTAGGGCGAGGACGCAGGCGACGAAAATAGCCATGGCTGCAGCGGCGGCGGCAGCGGCGGCGGTGGGAACGAGGATCTTGTGGTGGCGGATGAGGCGGGTGGCCGCCGCCGGTGGAGGCGGCGGCGGTTGAGTGGTGGACATGGATCTTGATTTTGAGCTTGATCAGCAGAGTGATGATTTTGGTGGCAGAAAAAGGGGAAATTTTGGAAAGTAGTTGATTTGAGATGAGAAAGGGAGAGAGGGAGGTAGCGGATTGGATCTTCAGACAAAAAGCTGATGCTCCTTTATTTTTATTTTTTTTCCCCTCTTGTGATGATACTGATTACTGAGATGAGGTTTGTTTTTGGCTTTTGAAAGTTTTACCTTTGATTTGATTTGATTACATTTGCGCTATAATTATTATATACCTACAAAAAATGATATTTTCAAATGATATCTGTGTTCTTGTACTGTAGATCTTCGAACATGTGACTCGATTTTTGTTAATTTTTTTTCTTCAATTAACGAATTATTGTAATTGCTTTTTAATTTGGGATGGCCCATTAAAATTAGCCGCAAGTGTTCCAGACGAGTCCAAGATAAGCGTCTGTGTGCTTGTGTGCCAGTTAGATCGGAGGGGTTGAGTTTACGGGAGCCAGCCAAAATCGAAAGGATTAAATTGATAATTCTTGCACTTCATTATCAAAAAATAAATAAAAATTGTTTATATCGGTAAAAATAGTATTTTTTTTATCCGTGTGACGTGATGTGATGCTTTTAAGTGAAGACGGTGTATTTTCATGCGCTCACGAACTGTCCGAATAAGATTTTTTTTTTTTTTAACTATGTCTTTCTCAAATACAAATACGCTATACTTTGATTTTTGCAGAAAAATAAAAGAGTACTAGAAAGTTTCTATTATTATCTCTTAACGTCTGAAAGCAGCTTAAATGTGATCATCGACAAAGTCAAGCTAGATAAGACGAGTCGAAAACCAGCACAATTAATTTCGATTGGTCGTTCTCCGAGTGTTACTCTACACTCTACAAATGCAGACGAAACTAGAATTGCTAGAACTGAAAGTTGAAGAGACGTCCAACAAATAATATTGGCAGGGTTTTCTTTGGAAAAGATTTGGATTGCGACCGATGATTTAGATACTCAAAAACTCTAGTAGGATAAGGGGCAGTTTGTTTAACTAAAAAAGTGGGAAATCAAAGAATATGAAATCTTGTATCATGGTTGTTTGGTTGGCTAAAAAAAAGAAATCAAAGAATAGGAGATGAGAGGAGATGAGTTGTCACCATATTAATGGGATGAGGTGAGTAATTTTTTTAAAAAACTTGTTTTGAGATTGTTTGGTTGGTTAAAAAATAAGGAAATGTATTATAAGAAACTTATTTTCTATATTAGTTTCTTTCTTGTGTTTGGTTCGTTCTTAAAAATAAGAAAATAGAGGAGATGAAATTGAAAGCACCCTAATGCCACTAGAAAAGAACCCTAGAGAGGGGTGAATAGGGTTTATGCTAATCTAATCTGATTTATGCCAAATTAAAACTTACTAATAAATATATCCTAGCAAGAATGATATAATATAAATATATGTGCAAGGATATACAAGTAACACAAGGGTAAACAATCTAAACTAGATAGTGGGCAATATAAACAACAAGCAATATACAAATGCGATATAAGATATGAACATAAAATTAAGTGCGCCAATGTAAACAATCTAAACTAGATAGTGGGCAATATAAACAACAAGCAATATACAAATGCGATATAAGATATGAACATAAAATTAAGTGCGCCAATGCAATCACAAACAAACGATATGTTCACGGAGTTCGGTCCCCACGACCTACGTCTCCGCTCCTCACCTCGAGGAGATCTCCACTATCACACCTGGTTTTCTACGCTTACCCGAAAAACGTTTACACCTCAAGATGTTGGTTTTCAACGCTCACCGATCAACGTTCACAATCACTCATAATGTAACTACACTAACTACCACATCAAGTGTTGGTATCTAGCTCGTGTCTCCCTCAAGTGTTAGGAATTACAACCTATCTCTAGGTATTACCACCTACCCCACTCCTCTTGGGACGATCCCGTCTCTCGTCACACACTCCTCTTGGTGTACTAGTGTATTACACAGTGAACCTCATAATTATAGCTCATAATACGACAAGTTTGTTCTCTACAATAGATGAGAACTCAATGTAGGCTCATACTCAATTGTTACAACTCCCACAACCCTAAATATACTATGTATGAAAATATTAAAAGCTCAATGTGGATGTGTGTAATAATGAGATAAATCAAAGCTAAACTTAAATAAATTCTAGCTTATGGAAATAAAAATCAAACATATAAAATAGCTAGGTTGAGTTTAGGAAAACTTCTCTATATGATAACAAGAGAGAGGGAGAAGAGTGAATGCTCAAACACCAAAGGATGATGTTCACTTGCTCTTATGAAATTCTCTTCACAAACCGAAACTTGAAAAATGCTTAAAAGCTTTTTGACCAAACTTAAACCAAACTTTAAAACTCTTGTTAAACTCTCTTAAAA
>BQKN01000079.1:335392-351705 GCA_022839385.1 Asparagus kiusianus | reverse complement strand
TTTGTTACTCTAACTCTGAACAACCAGATCCGACCCGATTTTTGCCAACTGAGTGGGAGCATTGCACAGTCTGGACCCAAAACCCAACAATTTAATATGCACCCCTATCTTTGATTCTTTAAATCCCTTCAAAAAACCAAGAAAACAGAAAAAAGAGAAAAAAATAAAAAATGTCATTAGTATTCTTCGTCTTCTTGGCGCTAAAGTTCGATTGTTATTCTTTTTGGTTCTTGAATTTTTGGATTGAGGCGGAGAGATGAGCAGACATTCCCAAAATAAAGTCTTTATTCATTTTTGTTGATTTTGCCCAGAAGGAAAGTGTTACAACCAAGCCCACCCTTTAAACGTCCCAAAATAAAGTCTTTATTAAATGACTCGGCCTGTCCCGGTTTTTACCACCTGAGAGAGAACACTGCACAGTTTGGACCCAAAACCCTACATTTTAATATGCACCCCCGTATTTGATTCTTGAAAACCCTTCAAAAAACCAAGAAAACCGAAAAAGTGAAAAAAGGAAAAAAAAGAAAAAAATTGTCAGTTAGTATTCTTTATCCTTACGGCGGTGATGTTCGATTATTATTTTTTTGGTTCTTGAATTTTTGTAATGAGGCGGAGAGATGAGCAGACATTCTCAAAGTAATGTCTTTTCGCTTTCTTGTTGATTTTGCCCTGAAGGAAACCATTGCAACCAAGTCTACTCTTTAAACATCCCAAAGTCCGTGTTTGTTACTCAGACTCTAAACGACCCGACCCGACCCGATTTTTCAACCTTAGAGGGAGCACTGCATAGTTTGGACCCAAAACTCAACTATTTAATATGCACCCCCATCTTTGATTCTTGAAATCCTTTCAAAAAACCAAGAAAACCGAAAAAAGAGAAAAAAGAAAAAACGTCATTAGTATTCATCGTCTTCGTGGCGTCGATGTTCGATTTTTTTTTTGGTTCTTGAATTTTTTGATTGAGGCGGAGAGATTAGCAGACATTACCAAAGTAAAGTCTTTTCTCATTTTTGTTGATTTTGCCCTGAAGGAAACCGTTACAACCAAGCCCACCCTTTAAAAGTCCCAAAGCCCGCATTTTTTACACCAACTCTATGCAACCCGACCCGACGCGATGTTTGCCACCTGAGAGGGAGAACTGCACAAACTACACCAAAAACCAAATAATTTAATATGCACCCCCGTCTTTGATTCTTGAAATCCCGTCAAAAAACCAAGGAAAGTGAAAAAAGTGAAAAAAAGAAAAAAAACATAATTAGTATTCTTCGTCTTCATGGTGATGATGTTCGATTATTATTTTTTTGGTACTTGAATTTTTGGATTGAGGCTGAGAGATGAGCAGACATTCCCAAAGTAATGTCTTTTCTCTTTCTTGTTGATTCTACCCTGAGGGAAACCGTTACAACCGAGCCCACCTTTTAAATATCCCAAAGCTCGCATTTGTTACTCCGACTCTAAACGACCCGACCCGACCTGATTTTTATCACCTGAGAGGGAGCACTGCACAGTTTGGACCCAAAACCCTACAAATAATATGCACCCCCGTATTTAATTCTTGAAATCCCTACAAAAAACAAAGAAAACCAAAAAAAGAAAAAACGTCATTAGTATTCTTCCTTTTCACGGTCCTGATGTTTGATTGGAATTGTTTTTGGTTCATAGATTTTGGGATTGAGGCGAAGAAATGAGCAGACATTCCCAAAGTAATGTCTTTTCTCTTTTATGTTGATTTTGCCCTGAAGCATACCGTTATAACCAAGCCCACCCTTTAAACGTCTCAAAGCCCGTGTTTGTTACTCTGACTCTAAGCGACCCGACCCAACCCGATGTTTGCCACATGAGAGGGAGCACTGCATAGTCTGGAAACAAAACCCAATAATTTAATATGCACCCTCATTTTTGATTCTTGAAATCCCTTCAAAAAAGCAAGAAAATCAAAAAAAAGAAAAAAAACGTCATTAGTATTCGTTGTCTTCACAGCGCTGATGTTCGATTATTATTATTTTTGTTCTTGAATTTGTGGATTGAGGCGGAGAGATGAGGTAATTTCCTTTCTCTTTTTTGTTGATTTTGCCCTAAAAGAAACCATTACAACCAAGCCTACCCTTTAAACGTCCCAAAGCCCGTGTTTATTACTCCAACTCTAAACGACCCGACCCGACCCTATTTTTGCGACCTGAGAGGGAGCACTGCACAGTCTGGACCCAAAACCCTATTATTTAATATGCACCCCCATATTTGATTCTTGAAATCCCTTCCAAAAGCGATGAAAATCGGAAAAATGAGAAAAAAAGAAAAAAAAAACATCATTAGTATTTTTCGTCTTCACAGCACTGATGTTCGATTATTATTATTTTTGGTCCTTGAACTTTTGGATTGAGGTGGAGAGATGAGCATACATTCCCAAAGTAATGTCTTTTCTCTTTCTTATTGATTTTGCCCTGAAGGAAACCATTACAGCCAAGCCCACACTTTAAACGTCCCAAAGCTCGCATTTGTTATTCCGACTCTAAACGACCCAACCTGACCCATTTTTTGCAACCTGATAGGGAGCACTGCACAATTTGGACCCAAAACCCTACAATTTAATATGCATTCCGGTCTTTGATTCTAAAAGTCCCTCCAAAAAACCAAGAAAACAAAAAAAAAGAAAAAAACGTCATTAGTATTTTTAGACTTCACAGCACCGATGTTTGATTATTATTATTTTTGGTTCCTAAATTTTCGGATTGAGGCGGAGAGATGAGCAGACATTCCTAAAGTAATGTCTTTTCTCCGTCTTGTTGATTTTGCGCTGACAGAAACCGTTACAACTAAGCCCACCCTTTAAACAGTCTAAAGCTCACATTCATTACTTTGACTCTAAACGGCCCAACCCGACCCGATTTTTGCAACATGTGAGGGAACACTGCACAGTCTGGACCCAAAACCCAATAATTTAATACGCACCCCCATCTTTTATTCTTGAATTCCCTCGAAAAAACCAAGAAAATATTAAAAAAGTGAAAAAAAGAAAAAAAAATGTTATTAGCATTTTTTGTCTTCACGGTGCTGATATTCGATAATTTTTTTTGGTTTATTAATTTTCGGATTGAGGCGGAGAGATGAGGACTTATTTCCAAAGTAATGTCTTTCCTCTTTCTTGTTGATTTTTACCTAAAGGAAGCAGTTGCAACCAAGCCCACCCTTTAAACGTCCCAAAGCCCGCATTTGTTACTCTGACTCAAAACGACCCGACACGACCTGATTTTTGCTACCCGAGAGGAAGCACTGCACAATCTAGACATAAAACCCTACAATTTAATATGCACTCTCGTCTTTGATTCTTGAAACCCTTCAAAAAGCCAACTAAACTGGAAAAAAAGAAGAAAAATGTCATTAGTACTCTTCGTTTTCACGTCACTGATGTTCGATTAATATTTTTTTGGTACTTGATTTTTTAGATTGAGGCAGAGGCATGAGCATACATTCCCAAAGTAATGACTTTTCTCTTTCTTGTAGATTTTGTCCTGAAGGAAATCGTTATAACCAAGCCCACCCTTTAAACATCCCAAAGCCCACGTTTGTTACTCTCACTCTAAACGACTTGACCCGACGCGATTTTTGCCACCTGAGAGGGGCACTGCACAGTCTGGACCCAAGATCCTACAAATTAATATGCATACCCATCTTTGAATCTTGAAATCCCTCCAAAAAACCAAGAAAACAGAAAAAAATAAAAAATGAAAAAATGAAAAAAAAAACGTCATTAGTAATCTTCATCTTCACGGTGCTGATGTTTGATTATTATTTTTTGGTCCTGAATTTTCGGATTGGGGTAGAGGGATGAGCAAACATTCTCAAAGTAATGTCTTTTCTCTTTTTTGTTGATTTTGCCATGAAGGAAACCATTATAACCAAGCCCACCCTTTAAACGTCTCAAAGCCCGTGTTTGTTACTCCGACTCTAAACAACCCGACACGACCTGATTTTTTCCACATGAGAGGGAGCACTGCACAGTCTGGAAACAAAACCCAATAATTTAATATGCACCCCCATCTTTGATTCTTGAAATCCCTTAAAAAAACCAAGAAAATCGAAAAAAGAAAAAAAAAACGTCATTAGTATTTGTTGTCTTCATAGCGCTGATGTTCGATTATTATTTTTTTGGTTCTTGAATTTGCGGATTGAGGCGGAGAGATGAGGTAATTTTCTTTCTCTTTTTTGTTGATTTTGCCCTAAAAGAAACCATTACAACCAAGCCTACCCTTTAAACGTCCCAAAGCCCGTGCTTATTACTCCAACTCTAAACGACCCAACCCGACCCTATTTTTGCCACCTGAGAGGGAGCAGTGCACAGTCTGGACCCAAAACCCTACTATTTAATATGCACCCCCCATCTTTGATTCTTAAAATCCCTTCCAAAAGTGATGAAAATCGGAAAAATGAGAAAATTGAAAAAAAAAACGTCATTAGTATTTTTCGTCTTCATAGCACTGATGTCCGATTATTATTATTTTTGGTTCTTGAACTTTCGGATGGAGGCGGAGAGATGAGCATATATTCCCAAAGTAATGTCTTTTCTCTTTGTTGTTGATTTTGCCCTGAAGGAAACCGTTACAGCCAAGCCCACCCTTTAATCGTCCTAAAGCCCGCGTTTGTTACTCCGACTCTAAACGACCCAACCCGGCCCATTTTTTGCCACCTGACAGGGAGCACTGCACAATCTGCACCCAAAACCCTACACTTTAATATGCATTCACATCTTTGATTCTTAAAGTCCCAACAAAAAACCAAGAAAATAGAAAAAAAGAAAAATAAAACGTCATTAGTATTTTTAGACTTCACGGCACTGATGTTTGATTATTATTATTTTTGGTTAATGAATTTTCGGATTGAGGCGGAGAGCTGAGCAGACATTCCGAAAGTAATGTCTTTTCTCCTTCTTGTTGATTTTGCGCTGACGGAAACCGTTACAACTAAGCCCACCCTTTAAACAATCTAAGCCCACGTTCGTTACTCTGACTCTAAATGGCCCAACCCGACCCGATTTTTGCAACATGAGAGGGAACATTGCACAGTTTGGACCCAAAACCCAACAATTTAATATGCATCCCCACCTTTTATTCTTGAATTCCCTCGAAAAAACCAAGAAAACATTAAAAAGAGAAAAACAAGAAAAAAAATGTTATTATAATTTTTTGTCTTCACGGCGCTGATATTCGATAATTTTTTTTGGTTCATTAATTTTCGGATTGAGGCGGAGAGATGAGGACTTATTTCCAAAGTAATGTCTTTCCTCTTTCTTGTTGATTTTTACCTAAAGGAAGCAGTTGCAACCAAGCCCACCCTTTAAACGTCCCAAAACCCGCGTTTGTTACTCCGACTCAAAACGACCCGACCCGACCTGTTTTTTGCTACCTGAGAGGGAGCACTGCACAATCTGGACACAAAACCCTACAATTTAATAGCACCCTCATATTTGATTCTTGAAAACCCTTCAAAAAGCCAACAAAACTGAAAAAAAAAGAAAAAAAATGTCATTATTATTCTTCGTCTTCACGACACTGATGTTCGATTATTATTTTTTTGGTACTTGATTTTTCAGATTGAGACAGAGAGATGAGCATACATTCCTAAAGTAATGTCTTTTCTCTTCATGTTGTTTTTGTCCTGAAGGAAACCGTTATAACCAAGCCCACCTTTTAAACGTCCCAAAGCCCGCGTTTGTTACTCTCACTCTAAACGACCTGACCTGATTCTATTTTTGCCACCTGAGAGGGGCACTGCACAGTCTGGACCCAAAATCCTACAATTTAATATGCATCCCCATCTTTGAATCTTGAAATCCCTCCAAAAACCAAGAAAACAGAAAAAATAAAAATGAAAAAATGGAAAAAAAACATCATTAGTAATCTTCATCTTCACGGTGCTGATGTTTGATTATTATTTTTTGGTCCTGAATTTTTGGATTGGGGTAGAGGGATGTGCAGACATTCTCAAAGTAATGTCTTTTCTCTTTCTTATTAATTTTTTTCTAAAGGAAACCGCTACAACTAAGCCCACACTTTAAACGTCCCAAAGCCCATGTTTGTTACTCCGACTCTAAACGACCCGACCTGATCTGATTTTTGTCACCTGAGAGGGAGCACTGCATAGTCTGGACCCAAAACCTTACAATTTAATATGCACCCCCGTCTTTGATTCAAGAAATCCCTTCAAAAATAAAATATTGAAAAAAGAAAACAAAGGGAAAAAAAAGATTCTTTGTCTTCACAGAGCTGATGTTCGATTATCATTTTTTTGGTACTTGAATTTTTAGATTGAGGTGGAGAGATGAGCAAACAGTCTCAAAGTAATCTCTTTTCTCTTTCTTGTTGATTTTGCTCTAAAGGAAACCGTTGCAACCAACCCCATTCTTTAAACGTCCCAAAGCCCGTGTTTGTTAATCGTACTCTAAACGGCCCGACCCGATACAATTTTTACAAGCTGAGAGGGAGCACTGCACAGTCTGGACCTAAAACCAAACAATTTAATATGCACCCCCATCTTTGATTCTTAAAATCCCTCCAAAAAACCAAGAAAACTAACAAAAGAGGAAAAAAAAGAAAAAAAGGAGAAAAGAGGGAAAAACGTCATTAGCATTTTTCATCTTCACGGTAGTGATGTTCGATTATTATTTTTTTCATTCATGAATTTTTGGATTGAGGCGGAGAGATGATGTGGCATTCCCAAAGTAATGTATTTTATCTCTCTTACTGATTTTGCCCTGAAGGACACCGTTACAACCAAGCCCACACTTTAAACGACCCAAAGCCCGCATTTGTTGCTACGACTCTAAATGACCTAACCCGACCCAATTTTCACCACCTGAGAGGGAGCACAGTACAGTCTGAACCAAAAACTCTACAATTTAATATGCACCCCCTCCCGGTCTTTGATTCTTGAAATCCTTCCAAAAAACCAAGAAAACCGAAGAAAGAGAAAAAAATAAGAAAAAAGAAAAAAAACATCATTAGTTTTCTTTGTCTTCACGGTGCTGATGTTCGATTATTATTTTTTTGGTTCTTGGATTTTCGAATTGAGGTGGAGAGATGAGAAGACATTCCGAAAGAAATATATTTTCTATTTTTTGTTGATTTTTCCCTGAAGGAAACCATTACAACAAAGCCAACCCTTTAAACGTCCAAAGCCCGCATTTGTTACTCCGACTCTAAGCGACCCGACCCGACCCGAACTTTGCCACCTTAGAGGGAGAACTGCACAGTCTGGACCTAAATCCGAACAATTTAATATGCACCCCCGACTTTGATTCTTGAAATCCTTTCAAAAAAGCAAGAAAACCGAAAATGAGAAAAAAAGGAAAAAAATTTATTAGTATTCTTCGACTTCACGGCACTGATGTTCGATTATTATTTTTTTGAACTTGAATTTTTGGATTGAGATGGAGAGATGAGCAGACATTCCCAAAGTAATGTATTTTCTCTTTTTTTGTTGATTTTATCCTGAAGGAAACTGTTACAACCAAGCCCACCCTTTAAACGTCCTAAAGCCCGCGTTTGTTACTCCGACTCTAAACGACCCGACCCGACCCGATTTTTGCCACCTGAGAGGGAGAACTACATAGTCTGGGCTCAAACCCTACAATTTAATATGCACCTCCATCTTTGATTCTTGAAATCCCTTCAAAAAAACCAAGAAAACCCAAAAAAGAGAAGTAAAAGGAAAAAAGAAAAAAAAGAAAAAAAAACGTCATTAGTATTCTTCGTCTTCACGGTGCAGATGTTCGATTATTATTATTTTGGTTCTTGAATTTTCGGATTGAGGCTGAGAGATGAGGAGACATTCCCAAAGTAATGTTTTCTCTTTCTTGTTAATTTTTCCCTGAAGGAAACTGTTACAACCAAGCCCACCCTTTAAACATCCCAAAGCCCGCATTTGTTACTCCGACTCTAAACGACCCGACCCGACTTGATTTTTGCCACCTGAGAGGGAGCACTGCACAGTCTGGACCCAAAACCCTACAATTTAATATGCACCCCTGTCTTTGATTCTTGAATCCCTTCAAAAAGCCAAGAAAACTAGAAAAAAGTGAAAAAAGGAAAAAAAAAAGCAAAAAATGTTGTTAGTATTCATCGTCTTCATGGCAATGATGTTCGATTATTATTATTTTGGTTCTTTAACTTTTGGATTGTGGCAGAGAGATGAGTAAACATTCCCAAAGTAATGTCTTTTGTCTTTCTTGTTGATTTTGCTCTGAAGGAAACCATTATAGCCAAGCCCACCCTTTAAACATCCAAAAGGCCGCGTTTATTACTCCGACTCTAAACGGCCCGACCCGACCCGATTTTTGCCACGTGAGAGAGAGCACTGCACAATCTAGACCCAAAACCCTACAATTTAATATGCATTCTCATCTTTGATTCTTGAAATCCCTCCATAAAACCAAGAAAACAGAAAAAAGAGAAAAAAAGAAAACAAACGTCATTAGTATTCTTAGACTTCACGGCACTGATGTTCGATTATTATTTTCTTGGTTCCTGAATTTTCGGATTGAGGCAGAGAGATGAGCACACATTCCCAAAGTAATGTATTTTCTCTTTCTTGTTGATTTTGCCCTGAGGGAAACCATTAGAACCGAGCCCACCCTTTAAACGTTTACAAGCCCACATTTGGTACTCTGATCCTAAACGGCCCGACCCGACCTAATTTTTGCAACATAAGAGGGAGCACTGCACAATCTGGACCCAAAAACCAACAATTTAATATGCACCGCCATCTTTGATTGTTGAATTCCCTCGAAAAACAAGGAAAACATTAAAAAAGAGAAAAAAGGAAAAAAAGAAAAAAAACGTCGTTAGCATTTTTCATCTTCACGATGTTGATGTTTGATTATTATTTTATTGGTTCATTAATTTTCGGATTGAGATGGAGAGATAAGCATGCATTTCCAAAGTAACGTCTTTTCTCTTTCTTGCTCATTTTGCCCTGATGGAAACCGTTACAACCAAACCCATCCTTTAAACGTCGCAAAGCCCGCATTTGTTACTCCGACTCTAAACGACCTGACCCGACCTGATTTTTGTCACCTGAGAAGGTGCACTGCACAGTCTAGACCCAAAACCCTACAATTTAATGTGCAACCCGTCTTCGATTCTTGAAATCCCTTCAAAATGCTAAGAAAACCGGAAAAAAGAGAAAAAAAGAAAAAAAAAGAAAAAAATGTCATTAGTATTCTTTGTCTTTATAGTGCTGATGTTCGATTATTATTTTTTTGGTACTTGAATTTTCGGATTGAGGCGGAGAGATGAGCAGGCATTCACAAAGTAATATATTTTCTCTTTCTTGTTGATTTTCCCCTGAAGGAAACCATTATAACCAAGCCCACCCTTTAAATGTCCCAAAATCCACATTTGTTACTCTCACTCTAAACAACCCGACCCGACTCGATTTTTGTCACCTGAGAGGGGAACTGCACAGTATGGACCCAAAACCTTACAATTTAATATGCATCCTCGTTTTTGATTCTAGAAATTCCTCCAAAAAACCAAGAACATAGTAAAAAGAAAAAAATGAAAAAAACGTCATTAGTACTTGTCTTCACGGCGTTGATGCTCGATTATTGTTTTTTGGTTCTGAATTTTCGGATTGGGGCTAAGAGATGAGCAGACATTACCAAAGTAATGTCTTTTCTCTTTCTTGTTAATTTTTTTCCAGAAGAAAACCGTTACAGCTAAGCCCACACTTTAAACGTCCCAAAGCTCGCGTTTGTTACTCCAACTTTAAATGACCCGACCTCACCCAATTTTTACCACCTGAGAGGGAGCACTGCACAATTTGGACCCAAAACCCTACAATTTAATATGCACCCCCATCTTTGATTCTTAAAATCGCTTCAAAAAATCAAGAAAATCGAAAAAAGTGAAAAAAGGAAAAAATGTCATTTAGTATTCTTTATCTTTGCGACACTGATGTTCGATTATTATTTTTTTGGTTCTTGAATTTTTGTATTTGAGGCGAAGAGATGAGCAGACATTCTCTAAGTAATGTCTTTTCGCTTGCTTGTTGATTTTGCCCTGAAGGAAACCGTTGCAACCAAGCCCACTCTTTAAACATCCCAAAGCCCGTATTTGTTACTCCGACTCTAAATGACCTGACCCGACCTAATTTTTGCAACCTTAAAGGAAGCACTACACAGTCTAGACCCAAAATCCAATAATTTAATATGCACCCCCATCTTTGATTCTTGAAATCCCTAAAAAAAACTAAGAAAATTGAAAAAAGAGAAAAAAAAAACATCATTAGTATTTTTCGTCTTAACAGCAGTGATGTTCGATTTTTATTTTTTTCGTTCATGAATTTTCGGATTGAGGCGGAGAGATAAACGGATAATCCCAAAGTAATGTCTTTTCTCTTTCTTGTTGATTTTTCCCTGAAGGAAACTGTTACAACCAAGCCCACCCTTTAAATGTACCAAAACCTATGTTTGTTACTCCGACTCTAAATGACCCGACCCAAACCAATTTCTCCAACTGAGAGGGAGCACTGCACAGTCTGGACCTTAAACTCTACAATTTAACATTCACCTCGTCTTTGATTCTTGAAATCCCTCCGAAAACCATGAAAACCGAAGAAAGAGAAAAAAAAGAAAAAAAAACGTCATTAGTAGTCTTCGTCTTCATGCTGGTGATATTCGATTATTATTTAGTTCTTGGGTTTTCGGATTGAGGCGTAAAGGTGAGCAGACATTCCCAAAGTAAAGTATTTTCTCTTTTTTCTTGATTTTGCCCTGAAGGAAACCGTTACAACCAAGCCCGCCCTTTAAATGACCAAAGCCCGCGTTTGCAACTCCATCCCTAAAAGACCCGACCCGACCCGAATTTTACCACCTAAGAGGGAGAACTGCACAGTCTGGACCCATAACCCATCAATTTAATATGCACCCCAAACTTTGATTCTTGAAATACCTTCAAAAAAGAAAGAAAACCAAAAAAAGAAAAAAAAATGTTATTACTATTCTTCGACTTCATGACGTTGATGTTCGATTATTATTTTTTTGGAACTTGAATTTTCAAATTGAGGCGGAGAGATGAGCAGACATTCCTAAAGTAATGTATTTTCTCTTTCTTATTGATTTTGCCCTGAAAGAAACCGTTACAACCAAGCCCACCGTTTAAACATCCCAAAGCCAGCGTTTGTTACTCTGACTCTAAACGACCCGACCCGACCCAATTTTTGCCACATGAGTGGGAGCACTGCACAGTCTGGACCCAAAACCCTAAAATTTAATATGCACCTCTATCTTTGATTCTTGAAATCCCTTAAAAAACCCAAGAAAACAGAAAAGAGAAAAAAGGCAAAAGGGAAAAAAAGAAAAAAAATGTCATTACTATTCCCAAAGTAATGTCTTTTCTCTTTCTAGTTAATTTTGCCTTGAAGGAAACCGTTATAACCAAGCCCACCCTTTAAAAGTCGCAAAACTCGTGTTTGTTACTTCGACTCTAAATGACTCGACCCGACCCGATTTTTACCACCTGAGAGGGAGCACTGCACAGTTTGGACCTAAACCCTAAAATTTAATATGCATCCCATATTTGATTCTTGAAATCCCTCCAAAAAACCAAGAAAACCGAAAAAGAGTAAAAAAGAAAAAACCGTCTTTAGTATTCTTCGTCTTCACAGTGCTGATGTTCAATTATTATTGTTTTGGTTCTTGAATTTTAGGATTGAGGCGTAGGGATGAGCAAGCATTCCCAAAATAATGTCTTTTCTCTTTCTTGTTGATTTTGCTCTGAAGGAAAGCATTACAACCATGCCCACCCTTTAAACGCCCCAAAGCCAGCATTTGTTACTCTGACTCTGAATGACTTGACCCGACCTAATTTTCACCACCTGAGGGGGAGCACTGTACATTCTGGACCAAAAAACCTACCTACAATTTAGTATGCACCCCCATCTTTGTTTCTTAAAATCCCTCCAAAAAACCAAGAAAACCAAAAAAAAGAAGAAAAAAAGATAAAACGTCATTAGTATTCTTCGTCTTCATGACGCTGATGTTCGATTATTATATTTTTGGTTCTTGAATTTTCGGATTGAGGCGGAGAGATGAGCAGACATTCCCAATGTAATGTCTTTTATCTTTTTTGTTGATTTTGCCCTGAAGGAAACCGTTACATCCAACCTCACCCTTTAAACGTCCCAAAGCCCGCGTTTGTTACTCCAACTCTAAACAACCCGACCCGACCCAAGTTTTGTCACCTGAGAGGGAGCATTGCATAGTCTAGGCCCGAAACCCTACAATTTAATATGCAGCCCCGTCTTTGATTCTTGAAATCCCTCCAAAAATCCAAGAAAAAAAAGAGAAAAAAAGGGAAAAAAAGAAACATTATTAGTATTCTCCGTTTTCACGGTGCTGATATTTGATTATTATTATTTTGGTTCTTGAATTTTCAGATTGAGGCTAAGAGATGAGTAGACATTCCCAAAGTAATGTCTTTTTCTTGTTAATTTTGCCCCGATGGAAACCGTTACAACCAAGCCCACCCTTTAAACATCCCAAAGCCCGCGTTTGTTACTCCGACTCTAAACGACCCAACCCTACCCAATTTTTTCCACTTGAGAGGAGCATTGCACGGTCTGGAACCAAAACCCTACAATTTAATATGCACCCTCGTGTTTGATTCTTAAAATCCCTCCAAAAAACCAAGAAAACCAAAAAAGAAAAAAAAGCGTCATTAGTATAATTCGTCTTCACGGTGCTGATGTTTGATTATTATTATTATTTTGGTTCTTGAATTTTTTGAATGAGGCGGAGAGATGAGCAGGCATTCCCAAAGTAATGTCTTTTCTCTTTCTTGTTGATTTTACCCTAAAGGAAACCGTTATAACCAAGCTCAACCTTTAAATGCCCCATAGCCCATGTTTATTACTCTGACTCTAAACGACCCGACCCGACCCAATTTTCGCCACCTGAGACGGAGCACTGCACAGTCTGGACCAAAAACCGTACTATCTAATATGCACCCCCGTTTTTGATTCTTGAAATCCCTCCAAAAAACCAAGAAAACCAAAAAAAGAAAAAAAAACATCATTAGTATTCTTCGTCTTCACAGCACTGATGTTCGATTATTATTATTTTGGTTCTTGAATTTTTATATTGAGGCAGAGAGATGATCAGACATTTCCAAAGTGTATTTTCTCTTTTTTGTTGATTTTTCCCTAAAAGAAACTGTCACAACCTAGCCCACTCTTTAAACGTCCCAAAGCTTGCATTTGTAAATCCGACTGTAAACGACCCGACCCGACGTGATTTTTGCCACCTGAAAGGGAGCACCGCACAGTCTGGACCCAAAACCCAACAATTTAATATGCACCATCGTCTTTGATTCTTGAAATCCCTCCAAAAAAACAAGAAAACCAAAAATAAGAGAAAAAAAAGAAAAAAACGTCATTAGTATTCTTCGTCTTTACGTCATTGAAGTTTGGTTATTATTTTTTGGTTCTTGAATTTTCAAATTGAGTCGGAGAGATTAGCTGGCATTCCCAAAGTAACGTCTTTTCTCTTTCTTGTTTATTTTGCCTTGAATCCTGTCTCGAATACTTAGTTCTGATTCCTTGATGCCTTCTATTGCTAGCAATATACTGTTAATAAATTGCAGAGTTTGATTTATGCTTTAAATGTGATGTTATAGATGGGGGATGTTATTTGTGATTTTTTTCATTTGTTATATTTTTATTTAATAAATATTTTTGTATCCCTCATTTTGTTTGAAGAAAGTTAACATGATTCAATTTATATTGTTGTTTTCAAAATGTAATTTGGCTGAAAGTATAGATGGGAGAAGTCAATTGTAATTTTATTCTCTAGTTTTTTTTCTTTAATATCCTTTTTATGGTTTTTAGAAGAATAGGTGAAAGATTGAAATTTTACTGACATTACGTATAACAATAAAAGTATATTACAAATTAATCATTCATTCTACTTCAATAAAAATAAAATTATGTGGCAGACATGCAATTTCAATGCTGATATTTAAACATTCATGATCATATTCCAATGAATAATACTAATACAACTCATATAGTAAATTAGACGTTGTTCCCATTGAAGATAAAATGAGAGAGAACATGCTAGGATGATTTGGGCATGTACAATGGAGACCTTTTAGTGTACCGGTTAAGAAAAGTGATAACATTATATTTAATTGGTAAAAAAGATCTAGAGATAGACCCAAAAGGTCATGGTTAGAAGCATTTAAGAAGCATATGCTAATGGGCGACTTAATGGAGGAGATGATCCATAATAGAACGGAATGAAAACGTAGGATTCATGTGGCCAACCCCAAACATTTGGGATAAATGCTTCATTGTTGTTGTGGTATGATCATATTCTAATGAAAAGGCGCAATTTTGGAAATGAGAGAGGAAAGGTTATGGTTTGAGAAAAAGCTAAACTTTTGAGGAATTAGAGCAAATATCTTCCTCTCATGAATATATAGTTGAAATGTTCACTAAAAAAGAAAATCATATTACTTAACTTTATGTCATTTTTAGTATATGCTCTCATGTAGCATTTTTTATTGCAACAGGACCGAAATCATATTTTTCCATTCCTGGGGCACCCCCAAGCCCCACCTCTGGCCATACCTTTATCATGCAGTGGCCAGGAACCCTACAACTCAAGCAGCCAGATGTGTTCCGAACGGTTACTGAGTTTGGAGATGAAGTGAAAAATCAGTTATATGTCCATGGGGTCTTGGCCATGAACAATAAGTATAAGCCTCTACAAAAAAAAATCAAATCAACACCCAGTTCCTACATGTAACCTTACAATAGAAATGGTAAATCTCTTTCCTTTTGTTTTTACATCGTCAAGTTTTTGACATGTAAGTAAAAACAAAGTTTATATAACCATTTTAAATTCTTGAAGAGAAGGAAAAAAATAAGTCATTTTACTTTTTGGAGTAAGTAGATTGTCTTCTTAAATAAAAGAGGAAATTTGTAGATTTTATATTAATATAAGTTATGTAGATGTTTGATATGTTGATGATTATCAGATGCCCCTAGATTTGATGGCTAAGATGAGAAAAAACTACGCGACACTTGCTAACAATGTTACACTACCTGGATCCGCACTTGCTAATTCAGCCTCCACTGTTGTCTTTATGAAACATTCCATGGACAAACACCATGTTTTATATCAACCTCCCTTAAGAAGGGTGCCCCAACCTGAGATCCAATACATAAAGACATGTACAGATCTCTTTGATACCTATGGTCAGAAATACAATGATATTCTCATGAAACTTCATAGAGAGAATGTAGGCAAGCTTTCGCTTGACCTGGAACAAGCCGTTGGGGTCAAGGTAGGTAGGTATTCAGGCTCATGATGATGGCACCAACAAAAACTTTACGGCAGTAATTTTATATTTCACCTTACGATTTGAGTTAATCCCATGTTCGCCTTAGAAGGAGTTTGTAAGCTACACGAATAATGATGATCTCCTCTTCCCGAAAGTTTAAAGGTTCCATAGAGAGGAGAGAAGGGGTATTAAAAAAAGGAAAAAAAGTCATGATTGTTCCTTCACGCCTTCTTCCTTATCTCAATAGTCTACAAGACTTCCATCTTCTATTTTTTGGATAAAACTGGAAGTCCTACTGCTTGGCAACTGAAAACAGCTATAGCAACAATGGGGATGCTCAGTGAAGCAACTTATGTTTAGTATGGATAGGTTTGAGAATATTGCACCTGCTGCATATCGCCTTCGTATTAACCTAGAGTGAGGATTCATGCAACGTGAATGATGATTATGGAGGTAGTAGTGGTAGCGGTTGTGATGAATTGGGTTCAAGGGAAGCATGCATATTCACTTCTTATTCATCAAGCAAATAGTGGGAATTAATTTGGTGGTGCTTGTAAGGTATCTTGGCATTCCAAAATCATCTAAAGCGCCTTCAGTTCGACTGCTAGATTTCTCTCATATGCAGGTAGGTTGAGCATAGTTTACAGCTACGAAAGATGCTAAAGCCAACAGAGATAGGAAGATGAAGATCTATCTTGTTTGTAAAGCTTAGCTTGCGGTTTCATTCTTGAATTCATAGGCCTTTTGGTTACGCATAGTGCAGTTTCGTCACTGTCTTTTTGATTGCTGGGTACTTTGTTCTTGAGTGGGTGTATATAGTCAGTTTAACTTGAACTCTGCAGTTGGTAATGGAAATTAAAGTTTCATACCAAAAAAATTGCTCTTTTCAAGGGAATTCTTGTTGGTTAAAACCACGGGGTGCCTGCTATAGCATACACATAGTTGCTTGTTAAATGTAGCTTTCCTTCGTCG
>BQKN01000079.1:302605-334992 GCA_022839385.1 Asparagus kiusianus | reverse complement strand
TATATATATATATATATTATATATCTTTGATGGGTGCTGTCATGTTTGATAAATACATCTGATCTCCAAACTCTATTCTGATTCATCAATATGAGAAATGGCCCGAATCGGGTACATGTAATCTCATTATCACTTGACTGGACCACTTTTAGTGTTGGTTGACATTATTGAGACACGGTAAGTAATAGTTTGAGAAGAACCCAGCCAGTTGACTAGTGAAATTCTATACAAGTCTTTCTTTTATGAAATAAATTTCTAGTATACTTCTGTATATACATAACTATTATTCTTATAGTTATAGAACTTGCCAAATTACTAAAAGCTTAAGCTGATAGTTTTGGGCCAATAATGTTCGAAGCAAACCTCAAAGATCTACGCAAGTTACATTTGGTTATCAATATATAAGAAGCAGAGCCAAAGTTAACACCTTTATTCTGCCTAATTCATCAAACATGTAGTATTGAAATGAATCCATAATGAAGAAACTGTATTTATATTGTGTGGCAATTTCTTATATTTAAGAGAACATAGTGCAATATTAAACAAGGTGCAAGAGCCAAGAGAATACTCACACCATGATAGCTTTTGATACTGCAATACTCCAAACACAAGAGCTTATGATTAAAACTCTCTACCTTTCTTGATCTCTTGAAGAAACCTTTAATCATATTTTGCATGAAAGTCCTCTCTCTGAACCCTATTATGAACACCTTATTCTCCCCCAGAAATTCTATAACCCTTTAGTCACATACTCACAGCCCAACCCTAACCTTTGGAGACGAAGGATTCTTTCCTCGCAATCAGGTGCAACTTTAGTTTCATCTAGGCACTAATTGGTCAATCATAGTCAATAGTATTGATACTTCCAAAAAACTGGCTCTTTAGACCACTCTTTCTCTAAGGTTGCTGCAGTTGACCATTTTCAACTCTAGAATTTGCTATGGTTGCATTTATAATTTGATGCAGGATATCTTTCCAATTACAACCGTGTCTGAATCTGACTAGTATGATATTTCTTTGTAGGTTAGCTCTAGAATGTGTATTTAGCTAATTTATGCCTGAAAACTTCGTGCCACATTCATTCATGAGTTAGGTCAAGAAACAAAGTAGCCTTTAATAACTATTTTCCTAATAAGAACAACATAGGCTGCTAGTCTCTTATTGACAATGTTTTAAGTTCTGACACTCACCATTTGTAAACAATAAAGTCACTTGGTATTATAGAGGTTGTGATAAAGGTGAACCATACTTCATTTCAGAATTCATATTGCTGTTGTCATAAAGGCTAATAGATGCAACATACATATTGCTGATGTTGGTATTCATTCAAGTGGGAGAGATTTATGGTTTTGCATAATGCATCAGGATTGGTCAGTAGTTACTGGTTGTTTGCGTCGGGAATAAATTTCCTTGTAGTTTCCATTAAATCGTTCAATAGAAACAAATGAATGAGCTTTACACATGTATAACTCTTCTTTACAAAGAAATAAAAATATATTCCCTAGAAACACACAGAAACTCTTACGTAGTAGCTTCTGCTTGCGTGGGAATTTTGCCTGTGCCAGGGATGCATTATTCATGGACCACCGAATCAACGTTCCAAGTTGGATACGAAGAAGGCTGAATGTTAATGTTTCCAAAGGAAACAAAAATATAAGTAAATATCTTAGTAAGGTAAGATAGTACTCTTCTCAAGAATAAGTCTAAGCTTGAACTCAAGGAAACACCAGAAGGCTTTGAGGATTCTCGGGAGTGGATTACAACTTTCTCCTGCTCTCAAAGTTCACCAAACGTTAGTTTCTCTTTGCTATCTGCTTGCTAATAATACCTTGGTTCTCCCCCCCCATGCACAAGTGTGTAGATGGGTATTTATAGCCATTAGGAGCCATAAATGTTAAAAAGAAGTTGAAACAACTAGTGGTCACTGTCTCCTTTGGGCGAGATAATGTCCACTGTCTCGGCTAAAGGAGACAGTGGTAAAGCCTTTGTAACTACTGCCCACTACTTTAAAGTACGTTAAATGTCGTAATTTTTGTAGGTAGTGGGCGTATCTCTAGGATGTAACTATTCATTAACGTTAATGAATGTTTCAAAGCAGTTATGGAACCACGTGGACCCTGTAAAAGTCACAAAAACCGTCAGAAAACATAAGAGGCTGTCTCGCAGTTAGCGAGACGGCTATCACTGTCTTGCATATTCGAGACAGTCTACACTATCTCGGATATGCGGGACACTGGAGACTGTCTCGCTAACTGTGAGATAGCTCCAAGTCTTCTATCACATTGATTTGTGTTCTTCTTTGCTTCCTTTTGCTTTGGCTAGTCTTCTCTGACTTAGATGATGATGTTCTTCATCTTCTCTTTGTATTGAGCTGTGTTTAGGACCTATAGGTAATTTTTGACACCTACACTGGTGTTATTTCAACTATGTTCATTATTTCTTTATTGAGATTAGACAGAATCTGGTTTCAATTTACGATTGAAGAGGCCTAGTCTACCATTGTGGTCTCGCATGACATATTTGTTCACTCTCTTAGGAGCAATATTTTTCTCATGATTGCTGATTAGCAGTAGCAATATATTTTTGTTTACATTTTTTGGTATAATTGCAAGTACAAACCCCTTACTATGAGGATATAGCCCCGTATACCCTCTAAACTATTTTATTTTCCCTTGCACATGCTGACAACACCATTTGCCCATTAGGTTGTGCTGTCAAGTGTGAATTACATTATCTTTTTGCCTCCAGCTTTAACTGTATTAATTATTATAAAAGAAAAATAAAAAAGACAAAAATTCCCTCTAATAAAAGGCGAAACATAATACAGTCTAAGTTTCATGTAGCGGTGGAAACGCTAATAAAATAGTTTAGGAGTTACAAGTGGCTATATCTCATAGTATAGAGAGAATATCTCTAATTAACCTTTTTGTTTCTCTATTTCAAATGTTCTATGTGCAACTTAAATTAGAGAGGCCCTTAACAACTATTCAAATATGAAAGAAAAAGAGAAATATATGCGCAACTTAAAAATCGAAGAGGCCCTTTAACAATTATTCAATTATTAAAGAGAATAGAGAACCCCTACCATTAAGTTGTTGGGAAAACTCAGTCTTTCCTGCCTCATGAAGTTAAGATAGGCACTTATAAATTAAGATAGTAATGAGAGCACAAGAGTTTATGGTCCTCCAATATGGATGTTCTTCCACTATACAAAAGAATAATAAGAATACAAGAATTTATATTTTACAAAAATGTCTCACTTTGGTGGCTCACTCAAGCTTGAGGATTAGGACTCTCAAGCCATCTCACTTCTCTCTCAAAGAGGCTCTCTAACTCTCTATATTAGAGGTTTTCACTCTAGTAAGTGGATTGTTTTCTTATCTTGGATGGATAGGAATGAAGGCTTCCACCCCTATTTATACTACTCCACCTTCATAATGAGTGGTGGGGATTAATTTAATCCAAGGGTGGAGATTAGCTCTCTAGAATTCTCCACACATATCTTTACTTTCTAGAGATATCTAAGGAATCTCTACACTCCTCCATTCTATTCCATACTCTTCCAGAATGTTCCAGAAGGCTCCACACATCTCTAGAATATTCAAGAGGATTCCACATGCTTCTAGAGAATTCTACACTTCTCTAGAGTTCTCCAGAAATTTCTAAATTTTTTTAGAATCTTCCTAATTAAGGAATGATCCCAACATAAGCTTCTAACTAATTTCCTGCAGGTCAACAAACAGAAATAGCTGTCAGCTTCATTCCTCGTGGAGGAGGAAGCACCAGAGCCAAAGCTGGAACCAAGTGTTTTTTAATTCATGTGGACTGTAGTTACCACTTGTTTACTAGTGTTAATTAATATATAGCAGCATTTATAAATTGCTCGAGGAATAAATATTAAGTGTGAAGAGCTATTTACACTCCACCTCCAGTGGCAACAAGCTCTCTAATAGGCTAAAAAGATCAAAGCAGCACTTTCTCCTCCTGTTGCCGCTACTATTGGTATTATGTTCATTCATTGCCTCATACTCCCACTCAGCCTTTCATTGATAATAGTTTTTACGCACGTGCAATGCACACTATTAAATATTAACTTTATTAATTTATTAATTTATTTTTAATTATAGCTCAGTCACATTTATCTTGGTTTGAAATCTCTAAACTTTGGTTATGGAACCTTCCATAATTTTATTTAAACAGTTTGAAATTTTTTAAGAAATGGATTTGTGCATTAAATTAGGATCAATATGTTTTTATATACTTGCACACACAATATAATTTTTATGAATTTGTGCATGATAAATTTGTTTATCGAATCGTCGCTCTCCTATCTTGTCTTTGTTACTAAACGTAGGGTTAAATATGAAGAAAATTAGATGTGTTTGAAATATATATAAACAAATTTCTACAAAGAGATCTTGACATTAAGAAGAATAAATAGTATTGTGAAAGTGAAAGACACTCTAAGCATGTTATACCATTGCACATAATAAGTGAAAAGCCTAGTATTTGTATAAGCTTAGCACATAGCACACACTTTCCAAAAAATTGTAGGAGATAAAAATATAAAAACAATCTATGATGTACAATAAGATGATTTACCTAGAATTTAGCTTGATTGACATAGAAAAGAGCATGACATTGGTAGTTCATTTAAAATAGGATTCATCGGAATTGGTTCCTAATTATTTGTACTCCATATATCACTTTGGACCACTTTATTTTTCTGAAAGAAGACTAACCTAACCACCATTGTTTACCATCCTTGTAAGTGCAAAGTAAGGAAAACTATCGGGTATTTAAATACAATTACGCCATTTATAAATTCTGTAGATGTTAATTTATTCTCAAAACATTTGCACATTTCAGAAAATTATGACACGTGACACACACTGTTTTGGTGGAAAGTTGGTTCTTTTATTAGTGGACTCATTACAACTTCAGTCGTTATAATAAACTCAACAAAAATAAAAATAAAAGATTACAACTCTCTTAAAATACACACAACGAACGATTATCACCCGCTATTTGCGTGAGATCTTTGCTTATGTCGTGGTTTATCCGTGGACCACCGAGTGATCAGATCAAGATATAGATTTTGTTGACTCCCAAAAGAGTTAAGAAATTGAAGTAACTATCTCGGCAAAGCGAGATAATCACTATTCTCGAGAATCACAGCTAGGTACGATCTCAAGGAAAATGGATGAATGGATGCATATCTCTCGAACTGTTCCTCTTTATGTTGAATAGCTCACTGAGATCTCTTTCTCCTTTTTAAAATTCGTGCTCCTCACTCTTCAGTTTGACAGGGCTTCGCAGAGTCTCGAGAATTCTGGATCCGTGCAAATGAAGGCCCTAGGGCTGTATTTATAGGCTTCGGGAGCTCAATTTTTGGATAAGAACGGCTGATTCCCTCTTATCTTCAGTTATAACCACTTAACCACGTTCCAAGATAGCTTCAAATCAGTTGGAAATGCTTTGGATCAGAATCAGGGCAGTTAACATCGAAGAAACGACGAAAAACAGCAAAAACAACATTTTTGGGGCCTGAGACACTCTTTGTGTCTCGGCTGGCTGAGACACTCGTTGGGTCTCAGTTTCGATCGTGACGTCGTTTTGCGCGTCTTTGACTGTTTTTGCTATAATTTCCTGGTCTGATTTCAGAAGATGCGATTCAAAGTGCGTCAGAAAGTCGAAGAAAAGATCTACAACCCCATATGAGTGAATCATATGCGGAGTGGATGAGACATAAGTGGCGCTTTGTCTTTTGTGAGTGAAATATAACTCCCGATCGGGTCGTCTCTTTATTATTCTACTGTGACATTGATTCGTAAGATTTATCGACTCACTTCATACTCTTGTCGGCATCAGATAATCCTTCTTGACTCGGATAATAGCGTTCATCATCTTTTCTCCATCTCGAGCTACGTGCAGGAACCCGTAGGTAATTTTTGATGCCTACAGATACCCCCTCCAAAGTGTTTTAGTCTCGTTTCTTTTATAGAAGAATCAAAATACTTTAGATGTGATAGGACTAACCTTCAATCGGTGTAAAAGAACCTGTAATTAACTTTAGTTCTTGACTTCTATGATTTTCAGTCTATTTAGTATTTTGTCAATTATCTAAAATTCTTCTGGTGCTGCGTTTATCTTCTATTGTAGTCGAAGTCTCGAATTGAAACCAGTGGGTTGATTTCTGATTTTAGCTCAGGTCCTTGAGTCGACGTTGAACTAACTATCTTCATCGGGGATTCATATCTAAACTGCGGTTGAAATCCTTAGGATCATCCTTTATTCTGGAGTCGATCTGAGCCTTATTTTGGCTAAAAATTATTGACGCATTGACCTTCATTACTATGTGTTGACTAACATTGACTCTACCTCGTAACGCATTGACCATCGTTGACCTTCATTGCAACGCATTGACCGGTGTTGACTTACGGCTACGCTTTGACCTGCATTGACCTTCATCATAACGAGTTGACCAGCATTGACTGACGGCTATGCTTTGACCGGCATTGACCTTCATCATAACGCGTTGACCTTCGTTGCAACGCGTTGACCTTCGTCGTAACACATTGACCTTCGTTGCAACATGTTGACCTTCATCGCAATGCGTTGACCAGTGTTGATTCTCATCACGCGCTGATAGGTGTAAACATAGTTTATACTCATACGTTAACTGGAGTCTATACAGTTTAGGCTCTTAAGGCGTTAGAGTGGAGAGGACCAATTTATACTCGTATACTCCTGAGAGTTTCGGGAATTAGTTTAACCTCATGTACCCGTCGAAGGTAGCCATTCTCATTCAGCTTCATTGAGCGTTATGATGCTGACATCAACCAAGGCTTGAATGCTATTTTTTAGCATAATACAAGTCTTGGTGGGATGAAGGACCTTCCTGTGGTACGCACAATACTTAGGATTCGAAATCTTGTTTGCTTTCTCCTGATTTGTAATCGGGGGTAGCTTGATCTTATTGTTAGGAAGGAGATATTTGAAGATGGTTAGAACTTCATCATCTTCAAAAGAATACTCCTCTTAGAACTTCGGATTAAGAGTCCTTTGTTGCCTCCAAGGTGGATATTGATGAATATCGTCAGCAGTTGCAGGTACTTTAGTCGTCGGTTGGCCCCTCTCGAGCTCCTTTCTTTTGAAAGAAACGCTCAACCTATTCTCCACGTTGTTTTAATTCCTTCCAGGTGGTTGAGGGGAAAACCCCCATGACTTCGAGGACATCGATGGAGAGATTATTATGGCATGTCTGCAAGATGAACTCCTCTGTGATAGGATCCCTGCAATTCATTGCCTTGTTGCGGAAGCATTTGAGAAAACTATTAACTGACTCATTGTTCTTCTGCTTCTCATCTAGAAGAGCTCTAAAAAACACTTCGGTGTCATTGTCGAAGAATTTGTTGAGGAACGAGATTTCTATATCGTCCCAGCAATTGATGCTCCCCGGATTGAGACGTTGATACCAATCGAAGGCCACCCCACGAAGGATGCCCACAAATGACCGAATCATCAGGGGTTCATTCTTGGAGATCGCTCCCAGGTGAGACTTAAAATAAATTAGGTGCTGAGTGAGCGAACCTTTCCCGTCAAATGGCGTGAAGTTAATTTGATTAAACTTCGTCAGGTACGGGATTGAATCTCACTCTCTTGGATATGGGCAGGGAATGCCTGTTCTCCTCACTTCTTGAGCGGACATTAAGGCATTGAACTTATTCTCCAGTTCTTGCATCATCTCATCATCGTCTACATCTTCATTCGAAGGATGTTGAGGAGAAAGAGTTAGACCACCCTAGTATTTTTATTTTTAGGGGGTACATTTGAACCACCCCTAGTGTTATTGAGGGGTGTGATTAGACCACTCCTAGTATTTTTAGGAGGTGCATCAGCCATGATAACTTCGTCCACTTCTGGATCGTTGCCAACTACGACATTCTGGGTGCGACGGTTGAATTCAACTTGCTGATTTGATAAAGCTTGAAGCTGATGGTCATGTAACTCCCTCACCCGTTGCATATTTAGATCTATTTGCATGTTCATTTAAGCTCTAAGCTTTTCTCGCTATCAAGCTAAAGCCTCTTGAAGCATTTGAGCCACTTGATCTGGGGTGATCATGAATGACTCCCTTGCTTCCCCCATGCTGGACATTGTGTCGTTGGAGGCAATTGCAGAACATGTATCTGAGGGCTCGTCATCTAAAGCGACTGCGGAGCAAGTGTCTGACAGCTTGTTATCTGAAGATAGTCTTTTGTACATCCTCGGATAATCCCTATATTCATGGCTTCTAACTAGAGCCGAGACATTCGTTGGGCAATTCCTAGACTGACTTTTCCTCCCAGGCTAAAGTTAGGATTAGGGTTATTCGAGCACCGTGTTAATTTTCCTTTGTCAACCATGTTGATGGTGACTTTAGGGAATTCATCATCCTGAATGGTGGATTTTCTCTCATGGAAGTATTTTGGCTTAGGCTTCGACACTTCAGTGGCAAGCTTCTCAATATCGAGACCCTTTGTGAAATGGTCCTGGGGCAGCTACATTTTGATAATACAACCTTGATAAACCTTCCACATGGATAGTGAGAGTTAGTTTCTTAGACATCCTTCTTTTAGGATTTGTTCACACCCCTAGCCTGATGGTGCAGCTCATTGGTGCAGTCAATTTATTGCTTGTTGGTGTGATACCCCAAGTATAACGTTGTTTTTTGACGAACATGTTTTCTTTTAGGGATGAAGAGCCTTGTTTATATTCTCAGGATGATTCTTTGTCACCTTTGAATGATCCAAGGTAGCATAAGGAGTCACACATTTAGAACCATCCCCTTGCAAGCGTGAGATCTTAACAGGCTCCTGGGTTCCAATACAAACCCCCAGGCGATGAATGCTACGAGTCCTCTTGTGCATGGCGCACGAACACGTACAATGAGGTGCCCCGGTTTGTTTGGAGGCGACAGGATACCTTTGAGCAGCCTTTGGCTTGACGGGAGTGTTTGTACGACCCTCAGCCTGAGGAACTACTCGGGTTTTATTCACCGAAGCTTTGCCTCGATCTTCGTGTAGAGGACCTAGGTGATCTTTCATCGGAATCTTAAATTTGGACATCCACACTGCTGTAGGGCTTCGCCGAAGGTGCGGGAGCAAGAGGAGTGGGCTCGGAGGCTGACAGAGGCTTGGAAATGCCTGTAGGGCTAGAATCAGGCGTGAGACACGAGTCGTGTCTCACCCTAAGCAGAAGTGTTTCAGCTATTTTGTTTTCGCCTTTGGCACCCAGACTCGTTTGGATTTTGGAGATTCTTTGACCACCTCTTTCCTCTTCATGCCTTGTGCATTTCGCACAAAGGCACGCCAGCGTGCGACACGTGCACGTCGCTTTTGGATGTGCTCCTTCATAGTTAAATGATTCCTTTTGATAAGGATCCATTCTTCCATCAATGGCTTGGAGGATTTGTCAGCAACTTACCGTTGAGGCAGCTGGATTAAATGACGCTTCATAGACTCCAAATCTGCGTAGTAGCGAACTCCATCGACTTGTTCTAACGCGTTGGCAATTTGACGAGCTTGGCGTTGATGTCGCCTCAGACGAGCCCTCTTCATCAGAGTTGGCATACCTTGATTGAATAACTCCATGACTGGAGAGGAGTTATGGTGAGCAGAGTCATTTGTAGCCTTTATCGACGAATACACCTTCTTCAAATACGATATCTTTCCTCACTAGCAGGGAGAGGAGGATTTTGATGAAGATGAGGAGAAATATTCCTCGAATTTAGCTTCGTCGAACTCGTATTCGACCTCTGAATCAACCGGGATCTTGATCTTTAGTTGCAGCACGACAGCCTCGGTGACGAGTCTGTTGGCTCCAACTGCGGTCTACGTGTTTTGGTGGAAAGTTGGTTCTTTCATTAGTGCACTCATTACAACTTCAGTTGTTACAATGAACTCAATAAAAATAAAAATAAAAGATTATAACTCTTTTAAAACACACACAACGGACGATTATCACCCGCTATTTGCGTGGGATCTTTGCCTATGTCGGGGTTTATCCGTGGACCACCGAGCGATCAGATCAAAATATAGATTTCGTTGACTCACAAAAGAGTTAAGAAATTGAAGTAACTATCTCGGCAAAGCGAGATAATCACTCTTCTCGAGAAACACAGCTAGATGCGATCTTAAGGAAAATGGATGAACGGATGCAGATCTCTCGAACTCTTCCTCTTTATGCTTAATAGCTCACTGAGATCTTTTTCTCCTCTCTAAAATTTATGCTCCTCACTCTTCAGTTCGACAAGGCTTCGTCGAGGCTCAAGAATTCAGGATCTGTGCAAATAAAGGCCCTAGGACTGTATTTATAGGCTTTGGGAGCTTGGTTTTCGAATAAGAATTGCAGATTCCCTCTTATCTTCAGCTATAATCACTTAACCATGTTCCAAGATATCTTCAAATCAGTTGGAGAGGCTTTGGATCAGAATCAGGATAGTTAACATTGAAGAAACAGCGAAAAACAACAAAAACAACATTTTCGGGGCCTGAGACACTCTTTGTGTCTTGGTTGGTCGAGATACAAAGTGTGTCTCAGTTGGCCGAGACACGAAGTGTGACTCGGTTGGCTGAGACACAAAGTGTGTCTCGTTCAGCCGAGACACACTTTGTGTCTCGACTGGCTGAGACACTCGTTGTGTCTCGGTTTTGACCAAGACGTCGTTTTACGCGCATTTGACTATTTTCGCTGTAATTTCCCAGTACGATTTCGAAATGACACAATTCAAAGTGCGTCAGAAAGATGAATAAGATATCTACAACCCTATATGAGTGAATCATACATGGAGCGGACGAAACATGAGTGACGCTTCGTCTTTCGTGAGTAAAATGTAACTCCCGATCGGATCGTCTCTTTATTATTATACTGTCTCGTTGATTCGTAAGCTTCGTCGACATGCTTCATACACTTGTCAGCATCAGATAATCCTCCTTTACTTGGATAATGATGTTCATCATTTACTCTTCGTCTCGAGCTGTGTACGGGAACCCATAGGTAATTTTTGATGCCCACACACACAAAGATATATAGATATATACATCTACATATATGCATGTGTATGTATATATATACTAGTGTGTTCCCCGTGCAAAGCACGACCCCCTTTTTTTATTTCCACTATAGTAATTCTATTTTTAAATGCTATAATATTTTTTTGTAAAATGCTACAGTGATATTTTTAAAAATGCTATAGTATCCCGCTTGTACTACAGTAATTTGCTGTAGTATGAATATAATCATTGGATCCTCCTATAAGTATAGAGGAGTAGACACACACACGTGTGTGTGCGCGCGTGTGTGTATATATATACATACATATGTGTGTGTGAACGCGCCCGCACACATATGTAGTATATAAAAATACTATAATCATGTATGTATTTCCTCTTATGAAAAATTAATTTTAAATTAACAATCAATAAATTTTACTAATAATATTATTATATATAAATTAATTAGATGGTTCAAATATTAGCAATTACAAGCAATAATAAATGTGAAATAATTAATTCCTATCATTCCTTAATTATTTAATAAATTTGGTAATAGTAATTATATGTCTAATATGTAATTAATTAGGTAGACACAATATGATATTGAAAAGATAATATTTTTGATCATTTTACAACAATCATAATTTTAGTATCTGCTCTCATGTAGCATTTTTTTATTGCAACAGGACCGAAATCATATGCTTACATTCCTGGGGCAGCCCCAAGCCTCACCTCTGGCCATACCATTGTCACGCAGTGGACAGGAACCCTAAAACTCAAGCAGCCAGATGCGTTCCGAAGGGTTACCTGAGCTTGGAGATGAAGTGGAAAATCGGTTATGTCCATGCGGTCTAAGCCGTGAACAAGAAGCATAAGCCTCTACAGAGAAAATCAAATTAACACCCAGTTGTTTCCGTCGAAAGTTGGTTTCATTATCAATTTTATTATAACTTTAGTCGTTTACAACGAATTCAAATAACAAAAATAAAAAAATTACAACTCTCTTGAAAATAAAAACAAGAATCGTTTGTCGGCTCTTACTTGCATGGGTTCTTGGCCTGTAACGATGACGTCAATATCCGTTGACCACTAGATGATCAAATCAGATCCGAAGCTTCTTCGATTCGCGAAGGAATCAAGAAGCCGAAGTAATTATCTCAGCAACAGCGAGATAATTACTCTTCTTAAGATTAGCGCAACAGGGTAATCTCAAGGGAAGAACACGAGAACTGCAGATCTGACGAACTCGTCTTTCCTGCGCTGAAGAACTCGATTGATCTCCTCCTCTCTTCTGAAATTCATGCTCCTTCAGTCTTCAGTTTGGCAGGGCTTCGCCAATGCTCGAGAATTCCAGATCTCCAAAAATGAAGGCCCTGGGATTGTATTTATAGGCTTCGGGACCCCTGTTTTTGGATAAGAACGGTCGATTCTCTCTTATCCTCAGTTGTAACCACTTAATCATGTTCATGGATAATATTTTATCAGTTGGAGCAAATCCAGGAGGTTAATGGTCGAAAAACCGCTAAAAATAGCCAAAATTAGCTTTTTCGGGTTGCAGACACCCGTGGGTGTCTCGGCTTGGCTGAGACACCTACGGGTGTCTTGGTTTGGCTTAAGGTTTAGTTTCATGCATTCTGTTTGTTTTCGTTGTATTTTTATCATTCGAACTCGAAATTGCGTGATTCAATATACGTTGGAAAGCTGATGAGGAGATCTACGAGCTTCCATGATTGAATCACATGTGGAGTAAATAGGACACGAGGGGTATTTCATGTTTCGTGTTTTGTAAGTGATGTGGAGCTCCCGATCAGTTCATGTTTCCGTTATTTCAAAGTTTTGTTGTTTCGTGTGGTCCATCGACATACGTTTATCGTCGTCAAATAAGCTTCTGTGACTCGAATAGCAACGTTCATCTTCTTCTCTCTGTCTCGAGCTGCGTGTAGGGACCTATAGGTAATTTTTGACGCCCACACCAGTTCCTTCATGTAACCTTATAATAGAAATCATTGGAGAGGGTCTGAAAGTTCGTATTGAGGACATGGATATCGAGATTGTGGAAGACTCTTTGATTGTGATGAAGGGCGTCAGGAAAAATAACTTGTACTATTTGATTAGAAATACGGTGAGAGGTGGAGAGCTGATGAATTCTATTGATTCGAATAGACTGCGACATTTGAAGCTTGGTCATTCCAGTATTGATTTGGAAAAGGGTGCATCGACCTGCAATTTGATGTCCAGTGAATATTTTGATATGAGCAAGAAGACCGATGTGAAATTTGGCACCTCTAACGAGCTAATGCTCTTTTCGATGAAGCTCACATGGGCATTTGGGGGCTTTCCAAAGAGGCATCATTAGGAGGTAATAGATATTTAATTTTCTTTGTTGATGACTGTTCTAGGTATGTTTGGGTTACAACCAAGTCCCTTTTGAGTGAAGTCCTAGTAGTATGTTGAAGAAGTGTAAGAAAGATAGAAGGATGAAGGTACTCCGTTCTGATTTTAGTGAGAAGTACAAAAGGGATCCATTTCTGTATTCATGCCGAGCTCAAGGCAATTGGAGACACTTCATTTGAGAGAAAATCTTGGGCCAACTAGATGGGGTGGCAAAGTTGGAGAACCGTTTCTTGCTGGAGAAGGAATAGTGTTTGTGGTCAAGTAATGGTTTGCAGAAGAGTTTTTGGACTGAGCCGTTGTCATATTCGAGTCACCTTATTAAAGGGTTGCCAACTGCTATGATAGGAGGTAAAATTCAATTGGAAGTTTGGTCTGGAAATGTCACTTTTGATGAGGCTTTGATGAGGGAGCTAATTAACTCTTTGTAGGTGGAGAGTTTTGGACAGACCTTAGATGTATTACAGTAGGTAAAGGATGATGCTACTTTACATTGGGTGGAGATTATTCCACATACTCCAGATCATACTGCATTGTTTGGGATTCTAGCTGAGGTGATACAGTTTGGGGATCATGTTGATTTGGATGCAGATGATGAGTTGGTTGATTCGAGTGCATCTGGTGGACATAGTTTGGATTTGGATACGGTCATTGGTTCACCTCAAGTAGAGGTGTTTGATTTGTTTCGCTTTGAGGCCATTGGGAGAGCTATCAACCGCAGATTTGTTATTGAAGAGTTGTGAACTCTTCTATTTGATTGAGGGGTTTTGGAGGTCAAACTCCATTGGAGAGTTTTGGACAGACCTTAGATGTATTGCAGCAGATGGAGGATGACGCTACTTCACATTAGGTGGAGATTATTCCACATACTCCAGATTATATACTAAATCGTTTGGGATTCTAGCTGAGGTGATACAGTTTGGGAATCATGTTGATTTGGATACAGATCATGAGTTAGTTGATTCGAGTGTATCTGGTGGGCATAGTTTGGATTTAGATACGGTCATTAGTTCACCTTACGTGGAGGTGTTTGATTTGTTTCACTTTGGGGCCATTGGGAGAGCTATCAGCTGCAGATTTGTTGGTGAAGAGTTGCAAACTCTTCTATTTGATTGAGAGGCTTTGGAGTCCATTTGGGGAACTACGTAAAGGCTTGATTCCTTGGGAAAAATAATATGTAGGCAGTTAATTTTGATGCAGCCGATTTGATGAGTAGATGCCGATGTTTGGAGAGTGATCACATTCTCATTTGAGTCTCGACTTGTTGTGGATTGAGTCTGTTATTGTGATTTTTGTATCACTTCGTACTGGACGTAACAAATGAGACATTTAGTTTGGTTGATATTGGCTTAGTTTTGGAAAAACTTCACCGAGGTTGAGAATTTGTAGAATTGGAAACAACGGCGAAGAAGTTCAAGTAAAAAGGCTAAGGACATATTTTGGGTGTCTTGCGGTCGACCGCGAGTGGAGCGGCGGTTGACCGCGAACGTGCACAGCACAGGGGAAAGTTTCTGGACTTTTTACAGTCGACCGCAGTGTCAGGTCCGGTCGACCGGCCAAACTTTGTAGTAATTATTGGTTTCTATCGTTGGTTTCGGTCGACCGCACGTGACTCTGCAGTCGACCGCGAGTCGGGTCTAGACCTGCTTCGGTTTTCTATACTGTTTGGGTTTTCTATTTAATATAAATAGAAACACTGTTTGTTTAGGGTTTATTGATCATATTGATTGAGTTTTGGGATAGCTTGAATGAAAGTTTTGAGCACAGAAAAGATAGTTCTTTCTGAGCAATTTGTTTGAGGGTTTTGTGAGTGATTTGAGAGTTTAGTTTGAGAGATTACATGTGAGCTTTTTAGTAATCTTGTAATCTCTATTTTGTATTCTCTTTCTCTATAGTGAAAACTCATTTCCTTCTTGCCCCGTGAACGTAGACAATTTGTCGAACCACGTTAAACTTTGGTGTTTGAGTTTGTGCTATTATTAGTTGATTTGTGTGCCTTCTCTCTCGGCAAATTTGTGAATCCTCAGAATACACGCTGTACTCCCAACAAGAACAACATGCCACAAGTATCTCTAACATTCACCAACTAACAGACAACACTCATCATCCAGCCTTGAAAAAATTAGATGAACTTGGGGCTACTACAGAGCATGGATTCATTAGAGAATGATCCAAAAAACACTTGCATGATAAACACAATTTTATTATCTTCTGTCAGCTTGTTGTCAAACTTTGTAAGTGGTGACAAATTCATGGTCGGAGAATTACCTGAATAAAGTTTTCATTGCCTTGAAACCTAGAATGCTAGTGGTATAAACTAGTATAGAACTCTCCAAAAATTGAGTACACCAGACAATTTTTCAGGAAAAGTGAAACATAATGATTATTGCAAAAAAAAAAAACTCGGCTTTCTATCATTTCATTCTTGCCTTTTGAGGAAAAACATGATCAGTGGATAACTTGGATAGGGCAGTGAACAGGACAACTTTGATGTTTATACTTTCTTCTATGACATCCATTAAGGCATAGAGATTTGCTGCTTCGAGAAGAGAGAAACCTTATGTCAACCTTACCTTCTTGACAACCTTTTAAATATCGATTATTGAAAATATATTAGATGACTAAAATTTATATCAAGATATATCACGGATAAGTTAATAAAAAAATCTAAGTGTTACATCAGATGGTGAGCATATATAATATAATATCTTAAAAATATAATCTAAGCACATTTAATAAAAAATAAACAAACTAATATTCAAATAACACATGTTCAGGATCACTTACCAATTGTTTTTGTTTAGTGGATACGAAATTGAATAGAATAACATTGTTTTTGTTTAATGTATGTTGGTTGGGCATGGAAGAAAGAGGGTTTTTATCTCCAAACCCGAACCAGTTCACTTAGAATGTAAATTGTAGAAAATCGGGCGATTTTAAGCTCACAAGAAATCTGCAACTTTATCGGATTTACACCGATATATCGGCAAAAATCCCAAAACATATGCAATATATTTTTACAAAAAACATATCTGCTATAGCCCAAACCATATATATTGGTAGCTTTGTCCAAAAAGCCCGCCGGCCCGGGCCCGGCCGGGCTGGAACTCGGCTCGGGGTCAGCCCGGAAACCTAGGCCAGACTCGGGTTCGGGTCCCCTCGCTGGCGCCCAGCCCGGAACAGTTCCGGCCAGGCAATGATACTGGGCCGGGCGGCCTGGACCCGGAGCCCGGCCCGCCCGCAACGGTCCCCCTTGGTGACCATTAAGGGCAAAAATCCTGGCCGGGCCGGGTTGGCCTAACCCGGCCCGGTGAAAACAGTCACCAAGGTTGAACGTTTTGGTCGGCCCGGCCTGACCTGGTCAAAACGGTCATTTTTATGTTTTGACCATTTTGCCCCTTAAAACGGTCAAAAACGGCTATTTGGTGAGGGTTTTTGGATTATTTGCCTAAGATGTTGGCTCTATAAATAGAGGGGGGTTTTACTTCTTCTCCTCACACCAAAACTCATCTACTTCTCTCTAATACTCTCTTATACAATCTTATAATCTCTTATACTTTCTAATCCTTTCATCAAATAGCTTCTGGATCTGATTATGAAGAGCAAAATTTATCTCCTACCGATATTGAAATGAGTCCTCCTACAACAATAGCTACTCCTCTTACCGATCCTACCAGTGGTAATCCCGAATCCGGTGGTGATAAATCTGCACTAAGAGTTCCTAAAAGGCCGAGATCCGATGTGTAAAATTATTTTGAGAAGATAGACATCACCAAGGATGAACACGGTAGGATCCTCACCTAGAAGGCTAAATGTGAGTTGTGTGGCCGGACTTTCCAAGCTCATCATAAGAGCAGCACCAACCACCTCAAACGCCATATAGAAAAACATAACAAAGGCCAGACTCCTCAAGGTGATATCCGACAATCTATGATTTTCCAATCCTCCTCTTTCGGTAGTCTCGGTACTTGGAGTTATGACGCTGCCCGAGCCAGGAAATGTGTCATCAGGTGTATCAATCTTAAAAACCTTCCTTTTAAATTAGTAACAGATGATGAATTTGGAGATTTGTTTAGAGATGGTTTTTATCCCGATTTTAAAACATTATCAAATGAAACAAGGAAAAATAATTTCTTATTTTAAAAATTTAAACTGTAAATTTTCTTTAACTGCTGATATTTGGACATCTAAAACACAAACATGTTATTTATATATCACAGCACACTGGATTGATGAAAATTAACAAATGTTTAAAACAGTTATTTCTTTTATTACAATTGAAGAGTCACATACTGGTATTAATGTAGCCAATTTAATAGTTGAAGAACTTATGAAACTAGAAATTAATCAAAGAATATTTTCTCTTTCACTAGATAATACAAGTAATAACAATGTAGCTATAGATTTTCTCAAAGTAACTCTGTCATTGCCCTGTCATGGTGAAGTTGTTCATATTAGTTGTATATGCCATATTTTAAATTTAATTATTCAAAGTGCATTTACTAAAATTAAACCCATGATAGAAAAGGTTAGAACAGTTGTTTATATGCATACTGCTTCTGAACAAAGACTTAAAAGATGGAAACAAATGTGTAAAAGAAAAAATATTAAGGTTAGACTAATTCCAAAAGATGTTGACCATAGGTGGAATTCCACCTATGCAATGTTAAGTGTAGCTATAGAATATAAAGAAATTATAAATGATTTTATAAATTATTCTACATCTAGTTCTAGCTCTGGTAGCTCTTATGGAATAACTGAAGGTGAATGAATAATTATATGTAATTTAAATAAGATATTACAAGTATTTTATGATGCTAATATGTTATTATTTGGTTGTTATTATCCAACTATTACTTTAGCTGCTTTACAAATTTTAAATATTCAAAAATTTTTAACAAATATCGTATGAATGATACTTTTGGAAGTATAATTTTTCAAATGGAGAGTAAATTTAATAAGTATTTTAGGCCTATTCCTCATATTTTTGGTTTGATGGTTCTTATTGATCCATGTTTGAAGGATATTGGCCTTCGAAGTTTGTTACAATCATTGTATGGTGGACAGGTTATAGGCTTAGATGATGGATCCAGCATTACTGTTATTTCTCATCATTTAGCTATTAGAAATTATTTCCAAACCTTATATGATGAGTATGCAGCTAGACATGATGTAGCTGCACAACAGTCTGCAGCTTCGGCGCCTTCGAGCTCAAGCCGAGGTAAAAGTGTAAGTTTTGATAGGCATGCAATGATAGCTGATCTAACTGGTGGGTCTGGACTTGGATCATCGTTGGAGGTTTCTGAAATTGATGATTATTTATCTGCTTCTTTAGTTAAATGTCAAGGAAATACTTTAGATATTTTGCAATGGTGGAGAGTATATGGATCAGTTTTATATCCTTTACTTTCCACCATGGTTCGTGACTTACTAACAGTGCAGGTTTTGACGGTAGCTTCGGAATTCGCCTTCAGCACAACAGGACGTCTGATTAACGACCACATGACATGCTTAGATCCGTATAGTGTATAAGCGGTGATGTGCTTACAAGATTAGTGGAGGTACGAGAAGCGAACGCAAGGCATCGATTAGATGACTGGAATTGAAAATAAATTTGAAGAGTTGGGACTAGCAGATAGATATAAAGATTAAACAATATTCATCAAATTGTAATTTTTATTTCTTATATTTAAATTTGTAATGAATTATTTTGGAAATAGTTGTAAATGATAGTGATATAGGTGAGTAGGTGCCAACCTAGTTGGGATGTATTCATCTATTATGATACGACGAATTAATAAATAAATTTATACTTGTAAAAGATTTACTGATTATTAATAAAGAAGTAATTTTTATCATCTTTTATTTTTATAATTTTTTTATATTTGTAATTTATGTCAATTCAAGTTATTAATAATATGATTCTTTTTATTTTTATTTTCTATAATTTTTTATGTATATTTTAAATTTTAAAGAGATTTTTAATAATTTAAAAAATTTAAAAAAAACCCGGCCCGGCCCGGACCCCGGCCCGGGGCGCCGGGCCCGGGTCTGGGTTCCGGTTTTGCCCGGCCCGGGCCGGGCCGACCCGGATGGACATTCCTATATATCAGCGATAAATCGATAAAAATCGGCCTATTTTTAAAGCACTGCTCCTTGATAACCACTCATGAGCGCATGAACCAGGGAGCAACTTCGAACTCTTTTCTTGCCCAAACTAAGATCTTTTGGTAAAGTATTGAGTGTAACAGTTTTATTACCTATGCACATTTATGGCTTCGTTAGGTGTACTAGTACTTGACATGTTTTGCTACTTAATTCTATATCATCTTCGAGGAGTTACTCTTGAAAGTTCAGAACATCTGTCCTATGTATCATGTTTCAATTTTTTTTATATTTTTATATTTTTTTGTTCCAGGATTGAGTCGTATTGCTGGATTAGTAACTCTAGAAGCAGATGACAGCAATGTATCTCTGGATGCACTTCAACGGGTTGGTTCCTCAATAGCAATGCACATAGTGGCAGCAAAACCACTGTTCTTGTCAAAGGATCTTGTCCCTTCTGAAGCAATTAAGAGTGAGCGTGAAATTCTCGAAACTCTGGTAATCTAGTTACATGTGTTCTGTTGCATTTTTACGGTAGTTTAGTTGATTCTTGAATTCTTAAATTCTACAAGTTACTCTTTTTAAATCTGCAGTACGTGTGCACTGTTAAGTGATAAAAACCAAATGAGACCTGTAATTTTCTCTCCTTATCCATTTTACACATTCTCTTAGCTAAGAACATAATTATGGAATTCTTAAAATCTACATCTTGGCTTGGGATTCTTGATTATCCTACCACAAACTGTTACTGATTAAGATTGGTAAAAGGAAATTTTGTTGTTTCACACAGCTAAGCAACTGGGCCATTTTTCGGAGAAGCTGCCTACTTGTTTCTTATTTTGAATGCTCATATTTTTCATTGTCCCTGATCATATTATGATACTAAAATAGCGACATTTGATTTTTCAGTTAGTGTAAAATTAGGGTTCACACCTTTCATTGATAGAAAGGCTCGGCTTATATAGCCTTACACCTCACACACACATTTACACAAAACCCCTCTAATATTCCTTATTATATTACTTTCTCAACACTCCTCCTCAAGATGAGCGAAAGATATCTAATAAGCTCATCTTGTCATACCCTCTAGCTAGATCTGCTGAGCTAACCCCTTTAGGCAAGCAGTCTGCAGCCTGCTCCTTAGTTGGAACATGGCCTAACTCCAGTAGTCCACTGTTCAGCTTCTCCTTGATGAAGAATCTATCAATCTCGTTGTGCTTAGTTCTGTCATGCTGAACTGGGTTGTTGGTGATACTAATAGCTGACTTGTTGTCCCACCACAACCTCATCTTGGCCCCTTGGTCGAGGTTCAGCTCCACCAGCATGCTCTTTAGCCATATCAACTCCGCAACCCCCAAGGCCATGGCTCTGTACTCTGCTTCAGCTGTTAATCTCGCCATCATAGTTGCTTCTTGCCCTTCCAGAAGACTAAGTTGCCTCCTACAAATATGCAATACCCTGAGGTAGACCTCTGATCATCTCTGCAGCTAGCCAAATCTGAGTCACAGTAGCCCTCAATGTTCACATGGCCACTCCTCCTGAATCTCAGTCCTTTGCCAGGGACACCCTTCAGATATCTCAGTATCTGGTACTGCATCTATATGACCCTTCCTCGGGTCATGCATGTAGCGGCTCACCACGCTTACCATAAATGAGATGTCTGGACGTGTGTGACTCAGGTAGATCAGCCTGCCCACCAATCTCTGATATCTCTCATGATCAACTGGTTCTCCTGTCTCAGCACTCAGTCTGAAACTCTAATCGATTGGTGTAGCAGCAGGCTTGCACCCTAACATCCTCATCTCTGTAAGAAGATCCAGTTCATATTTCCTCTGGGAGAGAACAATCCCCTTAGGTCCATGAGCTATCTCTACCCGAGAAAGTATCAAACCTGACCCTGATCCTTCACTTCGAATTTTTTGCTCAATCTTACCTTGAGCTGAGCAATTTCCTTCTCATCATCCCCTGTGATGATCATGTCATCCACATACACTGCCAGCATAGTGATGTGACCCCCACTTCTTCTGAAGAATACAGTATGGTCGGCATTGATCTGTCTGTATCCCATACCAACCATGACTCTTCTGAACCTGTCAAACCTTACTCAAGGGGACTGTTTCAGCCCATACAGAGACTTCTTCAGCCTGCAGACCTTACATACTGTCTGTCTTGTGCCATATCTAGGTGGTATCTCTATATACACCTCTTCCACTAGATCCCCTTGAAGAAACACATTCTTCACATCCAGTTGGTGTAGTTCCCATCCACCACTAGCTGCCAGAGAAATCAACATCCGAACAGTACTCATCTTTGCTACTGGTGCAAAAGTCTCATTGTAGTCAATGTCGTATGTCTGGTTGTACCCTTTTGCCACCAGTCGTGCCTTGTACTGTTCAATCTTCCCTTCTGGGTTCTGCTTCATGGTAAAACACCCACTTGCATCTCACTGCTCTTTTCCCTGTTGGCAGTGTCGCTAACTCCCACGTGTGGTTCTTCTCAAGAGCCCCCATCTCCTCATGCATAGCTGCCTTCCACTTTGGATCCTTCTTAGCATCCTGCCAGTTGTTAGGTATAATAACAGAATCTAATGATGCAATGAATGCTCCATATGAAGGGGATATGTGAGAATAGGAGATAAATTGAGCTAGATCCCAACCATATCTCTCAGGAGGATTTTCCATATTACTGCGAGTAGTCCTCCTTATTAGCATTAGTGTGGGAAGAGGGGTAGGAGTAGGAATGGTATTACCTAAAGTGGAGGGTGGTGTAGGTATCTCAAGAGTTGGAGAAGAGCTGGACGAGGGACTAGGCACTGACACTGTCACTGTAGACACCTCTGGCTCCTTCCCCCTCCTACTGTATGTAAGAAACTCCCCCTGAGCTGTAGGCCTAACACCCCTTGTCTCCTCCTCCTCCCCTTCATCTTCATCCTCCTCCTCTGAGTACAGAATCGTAATTGGGATTGACCCCCTTGAGCTCTCACCATTCTCCCTCTCTCGCCTTATACCTCCAATATCGGGCAAGTCGCTAAAAGGTAAAGTAACCCCCACTGTGTAGTACAGCTCGAGCTCCCAAAACCGCACATCCATGTTGACAAACAATCTTTTTTCCATTGGGCTCCAGTATACATACCCTTTCTGGGTACCATTGTATCCTACGAATATACACTTCACAGCCCTAGGGTCTAGCTTCCCAACCGATGGTATGTTGTTCTTCACAAAGCACACATAACCAAACACCTTCAATGGTATCCCCCCCCCCTTATCTCCCTTCAGTGTCTCACGAGCAGACTTCCACTCCAACACACTCAAAGACATCCTGTTGATTAAGTGAGCAGTAGTCAAGACTGCTTGTCCCCATAACATCTTTGGGACATTCATCGCCATCATCATACTCCTAGCAACTTCTAGTAGATGTCTGTTCTTCCTCTCTTCTACCTAATTCTAAGCTGTGGTGTATGGGCATGTAGTCTAGTCTAGAATCCTCTGAGATGATAGATACTCCCTAAGTGTTCTGTTGGTGTACTTTGTCCTATTATCCGACCTTAACACTTTTACTACTACACAATACTAAGTCTGGATGTGCTTATAAAAATCTTTGAAACAGCCAACTACATCACTTTTGTTTTTCATAAGATACACCCAAGTAACTCTAGAGAAGCAATCAATAAATGTAACAAAAAACTTGCATCCATTTATAGAATTTACTGGGAAGGGTCCCCATACATCAGAGTGTATTACTTCAAACTTACACAAACTCCTACTACCTGAACTAACATAAGAGCTTCTAGTAAGCTTCCCAAACTCACAAGTTTCACACTGAAGCTTCTGTTTATTTACTTTTCCAAACAGGGTTGGATACATTTTCCCCAAAATACCGAATGACGGATGTCCCATTCGTTGATGATAGAGCATCAACTCATCTTCTACACACACTTCAGCTCCTCCTGTTCCCGTCCTCTCAACCACAAATGTCAGCGCTGAGTCCATCCCTTTGTGGTCTAGGTACCATAGCCCACGACGCTATGTCCTACTCTCAAGTCTTCGCCCTGTCCCCTTCTCCTGGAAGATCACCTTGGGAATGTCAAAAGAAACAATACAATTTAGTTGGAAGATAATTGCACTAATGGATAACAGGCTAACAGGAAATGAAAGAGCATGCAGAACATTAGATAAAGTTATAGAACCTATACAACTAACAGTGCTCTTACCAACCACAACATATGTTGTACCATCAGCGATCTGGATGCTCTCTGCCTCTGCCAAGTGAGTGTAAGGTGAGAACTCACTGGCATTGCCTATCACATGTCTGGATGCTCCAGAATCCATTATCGAGGCGGTGGATCTTTCCTCGTTTGGGTGTGCACGAAGGGTGTAATTGGCATAGTCTCCTCCGGAGGTAGTAGTAGATGCCCCCTCAGACACATCCCCTACTGCTCTTTGCTTCCTCCTTAGTGCTGCCAAGAGTGCCCGATCCTCGTCAGTGAAGATTATCTCAGCTTCTTCTTCCCCTTCTGCCACTGTTAGGTTTGCCCGGTGGCTTCCTCTTCCACCTCGCCTACCTCCACGGCCACAGCTACGGCCTCCATCCTGACCACGTCTACCCTAATCTCTCTCCTTGAGTGGCTTAGGGCACGTCTATCTCAGATACCCTACCTCTCCGCAGTTGAAGCACTGCCTAGTCTCCCCTCTGAATCCAGTGTTACCTGGGATGGAGACCACCAGTGCAGACTTCTCCCCTGTAAGTCCACCTATCCCAGCCTATAGCTTGATACGACTCTCCTCCTGTATCATGGCCGAGACTACCTCCTCTAGTGGTGGGATCTTCGTCTGGGTTAGTAGCAACACCGTCTTTTGCTCATACACTGGAGCCAAGCCTCAAAGAAATAACATGGTCCTCTTCTGCCAAGAGGCATCGCGCTCATTGTACTCTAGGTCCTTGCAGCCCGCTAGGGGCGAGAAGTGATCATGATCCAGCCACAAGCGCTCCAACTCTGTGGTGTACTCCTGTACATCCCTCTCTCCCTGGATTGTAGCATTAATCTTCTTCTCGATCTGGAATACCCTTAAGTTATTCCCCACCCCATCGTAGGTCCTCCTCAGCTTCTCCCAGTCATCCCGCACTCTCCCAAGGTCATCCACAATGGTAGTAATTGGTTGGACTACAGAATTCAGAAGCCAGATGTACGCCAACTTATGAGTGGACTTCCACTCATCTCTCCCTACGGAGCCCTCAGCCGGCTCAGTTTTCTCCCCCATCAGATATCCCTCCAAGCTTCTCCCTGCAAGGGTATATCTCACTCGACGTGACCAACTCAGATATGTCACGGGTCCATCAAGCCTTACATCGATGGGTGGAAGCTCCACCTTCTTAGGTGGTGGCTTTGTCGAGCCCTCTCCCACCGCCATCCTCATGAACTGCATCAATGTTGAAACATCCTCTGGTTCTATCCTTTTGATGAGTTCCACCAACGGGTTTGTGCCAGTCTCCATCGATCTAATTTGTGTTTGGTCTCCTCACGTCAATCGCACAAATCTACATCCTTCACACAAGGCCTTCCCCCTTTCCTTGGCTTCAAGCATTCCCTTGCCCCTTCAGTCAGCAGCAGCAACAGGCAGCATCAGATAACCTCACTAGAGCCAAAGCGCAGCAATCCAAAAATCACAGCAATTCAAAAGAACCCTCAATCACCCTAATTAACAGCTTCTCTAAAACTAGCATTAGGAATCTTCGTAAACAAACCTGAGTCAACCTTACCCGCAGGCTTGGATTCTTCCAACAGAACCTTCATATCTCTAGCTACATTGGTCTCATCCTTAATCGAAAACCCATCACCCGAAATAGGCAAATTGAACACCTTCACATCAACCCGATCCGCTTCACAAGACAATGTAGCAATAGAAACAATAGCCACAAGGCATCAGCAGCAGCCACGTCGTGAGTTAGGGTTCTTCCTCCTCTGATGGAGGAAGCATCATCTTCGACGAGGACATGGCACTTGCGAAGGCAGCGAAGAAGGCAGCAGCGACGGTGGCAGCGTTAATCAAGAGGATCCCAAGGTTGCTGATGACGACACTCGCCAACTCAGGGTGTAGAGGCGGCTAGGTTTTTTGTGTTTGAGAGAGGCGAGAGTCGGCTTTGATATCATGTAAAATTAGGGCTCACACCTTCCATTGATAGAAAGGCTTGGCTTATATAGCCTTACACCTCACACACACATTTACACAAAACCCCTCTAACATTCATTAATTATATTATTTTCTTAACAGTTAGTGTTTTTATCGCACAATAGAGCTGAAATTGAATAATTCCTCTATGCACTATTTCATGTGTCCTTGTTAGTAGTTCATGGTCGATAGCTTTTACTCATTTTGGCTTGATAGAACTTTGGAAACCATACAAAGGTATGTTTACTTTTATTAAAATATCGGAAGTCATTGTAGAGCATAGCAAATATGCATTGTACATAATATGGTTGATTATATTTGTTGCCTCAAGCTTCTCCAAGTATTCACTATTAGTGCTTATTGTTGGAGTTGGCTCAATTTCCAACTCATTTATTGCTGCAGTTTTTCTGCATGCAGATATAATTTTGCATGGTCTTTTCGGGCATGATAAAGTCATTATTTGGCTCGGAAATCTACATGAAAGTTGTAGAGGTGCATGTATAGTTTACTCCAAGCTTTAAAGCATAGGAAACGAAGCAGTATTGAGGGAGTTATAGTCATTCAAAGCACCCTACTCGAATCTGGACAGATTTGTGTATTCCCAAGCATTTTGGAAGATGAAAAGGTTCATCAAGGCCTACAAATAGGCATCCTCTCATTGTGGAGAGATCATCCAAAAAAACATCCAAGTTTTTCCACTTGTTCTCTTGAAAGTATAGAGAGTTAGAGTGAAGGAAAGTCTCTTATGTTGTAGAGATCTCTAGTGTTGAGTTAAGAAAGAAAGAGGGTGTGTGAGGGCTGTGTGGAAGTCGGCGTTGTCAGGTGTATCGTATGTGCCTTATACCCATTTGTTGATTCCATTATAGTGAAGTATCCTCTAAGCTCCAAACTCAACCTGTGGTTTTTCACGTTTGGGTTTTCCACGTAAATCCTTGTGTCCATTATTTGTGTAATTGTCTTTTATCTTTTTTGTCATTAAGAACAAGACCCTGAAGTGGTGTTGAGAAGTTTCACAATTCGTCGACACCAATAAGTGGTATCAGAGCGTGGTTATGGTATTCTTAATGGCTAAAGACAAGTCGATAATTGGAGGTGTGAAGGTTGAACTGAAGCCATTTGATGGGCGAAGCAATTTCACACTGTGGCAGCGCAAGATGAAGAATATCTTTATTCAGCAAGATCTACACATGTGTAATATGGGGGTTGAGCACAAATATGGGGGTTGAGCACAAGCCAGAGACGATGTCTATGGAGGCTTGGAACAAGGTAGACCTCAAGGCGATGAGCTTGATTGAGCTACACTTATCCGACGAAGTCACCTACAATGTGATGGAGGAGACTACCGCAAGGGGCACATGGGAGAAGTTAGAGAATCTCTACATGGGAAAGACTCTCTCTAACAAGCTTTTCTTAAAAGATGAATTGTTTAGTATTCATATGGAAGATGGAGATGATATTATGGAGCATCTTAATGTATTTAACCATTGTATAGCGGATTTGTTGTGAGTGGAGGTCAAGTTTGAAGAAGAGGGTAAAGCTTTGCTATTGCTACGATCCTTGCTGTCGTCATTCAAACATTTCCGGACCACACTCATATTTGTCAAGGAGACTCTTCTATTTGAAGAGGTTGCTCAGGACATCATCTCTCATGTAAAAATCACCAAGAACACGGGAGCTGACTTGAAAAATGAAGGCCTACTCGTCAAGAGATTGAACAATCGAGGTCAACCAAAGGAGAAAGGTGCTAAGTTGGACAACCGTGAGAGATCTAAATCCAAGAGCCACAAGGATAAGGAGTGCTACTACTGCCATAAGAAAGGCCACTTCAAGAATAACTGCAGAAAATTCATGGCAGGTCAGAAAGAAGGGAAGAAATCTAAAACCACCTCTTTGGCTAGAGTTGCCACAGAGAACAGTGCTGAGCTTCTTTTGGTTACGTCAGGTGAAACCATTTAGGTTTCTCTTTTCATATGTGTGCAAACAGGTTTTGGTTCGATACATATGAAAAGAATGATGGAGGTTAAGTTCTTATGGGGAATAATATCGCGTGCAAGGTTATCGGCATTGACATAGTGAAGGTGTAGATGTATGATGACATCATTCGCACTTTCGGCAACGTGCGGCATGTTCCTGCACTCAAGAAGAACCTGATTTCTTTGGGCACTCTAGACACAAGCGACCTCACCTACTCCTCAGGCGGAGGCAAGATCAAGATTTGTAAGGGCTCGATGATCATGCGAGAAGAGAAGCTTCCCAACAACTTGTACAAACTTCTAGGAGATATTGTCTTAGGTGAAGTTACTGTATCCACAACTTCCAAAGAGAACTCCAAGATTGACTCTGAAGACTCGGCTCATCTATGACATCTTCATCTTGACCATATGAGTGAGCGGGCTATGGAGGAACTGCACAAGAGGAAGCTGTTGAAGAATATGGAGACTTGTAAGTTGGATTTCTATAAGTATTGCGTACTTGGAAAGCAATGCAAGTTCTCATTTAAGCCTACAAATAAGGAGAATCGTGCAAAGAGGATTCTTGACTATATTCACTCCGATGTATAGGGGTCGGCACCTACAAAATCTCATGGTGGTGCTCGTTATTTTGTCACATTCATGGATGATTATTCGTAAAAAATTTAGGTCAACTTCATGCAGGAGAAATCTGAGGTCTTTGAGAAGTTCAAAGAATGGAAGGCGGAAGTAGAGAACCAAACTGGACGGAAGATCAAGTATTTGCAATGTGATAATGGAGGTGAATATCGTGATGGGCAATTCCTAGCATTTTGTAAGCAAGAAGGCATTACGCGATACTTTACCATGAAGAAAACTCCACAACAAAATGGCACCGCGGAAAGAATGAACCTGACTCTCATGGAGAAAGAAAGATGCATGAGACTTCATGCAGGATTGCTCGAGTCTTTCTAGGCTGAATCTGTTAACCATGCTGCCTAGTTGGTTAATCGATCACCATCTAAATTGCGGAACTTCAAATGTGCCGAAGAAGTATGGTCGGACAAAGAAGTTGACTATTCTAATCTGAAGGTTTTCGGATGCAATGCGTATGTTCATATTCTGAGTGATGAACAGAACAAGTTGAAGCCAAAGTCACTCGAGTTTATTTTTCTCAGTTTTGAGAAGGGAGTGAAAGGCTACAAGTTGTGGGATCTGAAAAACAAGAAGAAAGTGATGAGTAAAGATGTCATGTTTGATGGAAGACTTGGAACTGAAGCTATTGACAAAGATGAGAATCGTTGTTATACTAAAATTCCTTTGTCAACGAAAGGTTATATTCCAGAAAGTCAAGCTGAGGTGGAGCAACACGACGAACATCAACAAGCGGAAGAGGTTCATGCAGAACCTACAAGCATAGCACAATCAAGACAGATAAGAGTCATCAAGCCTCCTTAACGATTCGGATGGGAAGATGAAGCCTGCTATACACTCTTAGCTAGCAGAGAAGATCCTTCTACTTTCAAAGAAGCCATGGAAAATGATAAGCGGTAAGAATGGATAGGTGCTATGTCAGAGGAGATAGAATCTCTCCATAAGAACTACGTTTGGGAGTTAGTTCCAAAACCGAGATAGAATCTCTCCATAAGAACTCCGTTTGGGAGTTAGTTCCAAAACCGAGATAGAATCTCTCCATAAGAACTCCGTTTGGGAGTTAGCTCCAAAACCGTAAGATTGAAAGATCATCGGATTCAAGTGGGTTTATCAGAAGAAAGAAAGCATAAATGAAGCAAATGCTCCTACCTACAAAGCAAGGTTAATTGCAAAGGGGTTCTCACAAAAGGAAGGAGTAGATTATGATGAAATTTTCTCTCTAGTGGTCAAGCATACATTCATTCGGGTGTTGCTATCTCTTGTAGCACAGCATGACATGCAGCTAGAACAACTTGACGTGAAGATAACTTTTCTTCATAGAGATTTGGAGGAAACCATATATATGGCTGAGCCAGAAGGATTTGTGGAAGAAGGAAAAGAAGACTTTGTGTGCAGTTTGAAGAAGTCTTTGTATGAACTCAAGCAATCCCTAAGATAATGGTACAAACGCTTCGACTCCTTCATGCTTCGAATTGGTTACAAGAGAGGTGAATATGATTGTTGTGTTTACTCACACACATTTGATGATGGCCACATGATTATTTTAATGCTATATGTGGATGACATGTTGATTGCATGTCGAGATATGTCAAAAATAAATAAACTCAAAGGAATGCTAAGTTTGGAATTTGACATGAAAGATCTTGGTGCCACCAAGAAGATTCTCAGAATGGAGATTAAAAGACACCGGGATAATAGGAGACTGTATTTGTCTCAAAGCAAGTAAATTGAAAAGGTCCTTAAAAGATTTAACATGATCAATCCCAAGCCTGTGTCCACTCCATTAGCTACTCACTTCAACTTAAGTACAAAGCAGATGCCATCTACAGAAATTGAAGCTGATGAAATGAAGAAGATTCTGTATGCAAGCGTAGTCGGATGCTTAATGTACACAATGGTATGCACAAGGCCAGATCTCGCTTAAGCTTTAAGCATGGTGTCAAAATACATGTCAAATTCAGGTAAAGATCTTTGGCAAGCTGTCAAATAGATTCTCAGATACCTGAAGGGTACCAAAAACAAGGGGATTATGTTTGAAAGACGACATGAAGACGCATGCATCACTGGTTTCGTCGATTCCGATTATGCGGGAGATTTAGACAAAAGAAGATCCACAACAGGATACGTTTTTACTTGCGGTGGAGGACCCATATCTTGGAGATCCATGCTACAATCCATCAGTGCTTTGTCTACTAAAGAAGCAGAGTACATGGCATTAAGAGAAGCTGCAAAGGAAGCCATATGGCTCAAGGGCTTAGTAAGTGATTTGGGTCTAAATCAAAACTCTGGGAAAATTCAATGTGACAGCCAGCATGTTATTTATCTTGCAAAGAATCATGTATTTCATGCAAGGACAAAACACATTGAAGTACGCTATCATTAAATTTGTGATTGGCTCATGAATGGAGAGGTCGATGTGAAGAAAATTCATACTAATGAGAATGCAGCAGATTTTCTCACTAAACCGGTTATGGCGGAGAAGTTCAAGCATTGCTTGAGTCTGGTAAATCTGATGACATGTTAGCTCATGAGTGCACCTAGTCACCAGAGGTGCAGGAAGATGAGTTGATGCTCATCAAGGTGAAGCAGTTGAAGCCAGAGCAGGACTTGCTCTGAAGTTCCGGAGTCTAACTTCTTAGGTTCTGAAGATCCATAATCCGGTAACAAGTGTTCATGATTCAGAAGACTAATACTCCGAAGATGCAGCTGACAATTTTGAGTGGTGTTAGATATATCGCCAAGGTGGAGATTGTTAAAGTTGGCTCAATTTCCAACTCAATTATTGCTGTAGTTTTTCTGCATGCAGGTATAATTTTGTATGATCTTTTCGGGAATGATGCAGTTATTATTTGGCTCGAAAATCTACATGAAAGTTGTAGAGGTGCATGTATAGTTTGCTCCAAGCTTTGAATCACAGGAAATGAAGTAGTATTGAGGGAGTTATGGTCAGTCAAAGTACCCTACTCGAATTTGAACAGATTTGTGTATTCCCAAGTATTTTGTAAGATGCAAAGGTTCATCAAGGCCTATAAATAGGCATCCTCTCATTGTAGAGAGATCATACAAAAAATCATCCAAGTTTTTCTACTTGTTCTCTTGAAAGTATAGAGAGTTAGAGTGATGGAAAGTCTCTTGTGTTGTAGAGATCTCTAGTGTTGAGTTAAGAAAGAATGAGGGTGTGTGAGGACTGTGTGGAAGTCGGCGTTGTCGGTTGTGCCGTGTGTACCTTGTATCCATTTGTTGATTCCATTATAGTGAAGTATCCTCCGAACTCCAAGCTCAACCCGTGGTTTTTCCCATTTGGGTTTTCCACGTAAATCCTTGTGTCCATTATTTGTGTGATTATCTTTTATCTTTTTTGTCATTAAGAACAAGACACTGAAGTGGTGTTGAGAAGTTTCGCGATTCGTTAACACCAACACTTATCACTGCTTGTATTACAGAAGTTTGGTTTACTTTGTGTTTTGATGTGAATGTGTGAGAATATGAATAAGTGAGATAAAAGGTTGCGTTCATAATTTGGGGGGATTTAAAATCTTTTTAATCTATTGTATAGTACAGTGCAGACTAGCACATGCTTTTTTAATCTCAATTGGAGAGTCACTGGAAATATTATCATATGTTAATATTGATAATATTGTGTTAGTAGTGGGTTTAGTCCCACATTGCTTATGAGGACAAACCTCACCCTCCTCTATTTGTGTGTGTGTGTGTGTGTGTGTGTGTGTATACACACACACACACACACACACACACACACACACTCAATATTCAATTCAAGGGAAATTTACCCAAGACTCTCTCTCTCTCTATTACTTTAACATGGTATCAGAGCTTGGTTTAGGGTTTCCCAAATAATAAATTTTTTCAAAATAAATAAAAAAAATTCTTCTCAGTCGCCACAAGAGATCTCGGCTGTTGTTACTATCACAGATCGTGGTAGAGATCTGCTCAATCCCGTAATCTTTGCCGCCGGAGATCTAATTGGCCACCGCGATCTCTGTCCCCAAATTGTCGCCACGATTTTTCGACACGATCTCTGCTAATTGAGAGCGATTTAATTGGAGATTTTGTTGAGATAT
>BQKN01000079.1:255644-267605 GCA_022839385.1 Asparagus kiusianus | reverse complement strand
TATACTCTCTCTCTTAGTATATATGTATATATAAGTATACTCTCTCTTATATATGTATAATATGTGTGCGTGTGTGTGTGTATACTCTCTCTTATTATATAAGTATATATAAGTAATAGTATATTACAACGGTTACTTCTTCCCCATTGGCCCAACGGGCAACGGCTACTTATGCGATTTTCTCTCTCTCAAGTTATAACTTGTAAATATATACAATATATTTATATATAATATACGTATATATAATATATAGTTACATAATAATTTGTAAGTATATACTAATACATAATTATATAAAATATAATAATATTAAACTAATTTTTAGCATTTTTTAATCAAAAAAAGAAAAGAAAAAAAATTAAAAAAACCTAGTTGGGATGTACTTATCTATTGTGATGCGATGCCAAAATAAATTTATACTTGTAATTTATAAATGATTTATTAATTATTAATAAAGAATTTATTTTTATAATTTTTTATTTATAATTTATGTTATTTTAAGTGATTAATAAATTTATTTTTTTTATTAAAATTTTTTGTCTTTTTTTGTATAATTTAAAATTTAAATTAAATTTAAAAATTTGAAAAAAAATTAAAAAAAAGAAAATAAACCAGCCCGGCCCGGTTAGGCCCGGGCCCGGGGTACCCGGGTCCGGGTCCGGGCTCCGGTTTTACCCGGCCCTGATACGAGTTACCGTGCGAGCACCCTTTGGTCGCAGAATTACCAAAAGGTGGGTTGAGAAGAGGACGACCAAAACACAAGAACAATTCAGTTTGACGAAGGAAAATACATTCTCTAGATTATGAAGAACAAAAGATTACAATCTCTTCCTCACAATCTCACTCTAAAATTAAAGAACAAGCTCTCCAAATCCCAATCTAGAATCTAATCTCTCTTGATTAAACTCTCTGATTTAAAAGATTCTCTCTCTGATTGTTTAGAAACCCTAAAACAATCCTTTATATAGGTGTACAAACGTGGATGGTAATCTGGTAAATAACCAGACCCAAAACCAACAGGAATTCGTGTGAACAGAAACCCAAACGAACCAGGAAACCATCAATGAGTCGACTCATGACTGAGATGAGTCGACTCGTCAGAAACTGGACAAAACTCAAAATCCAGCGATGAGTCGACTCATGATAGTCATGAGTCGACTCAACCTGATGAGTCGACTCACAGGCTGAAAACTGGATACTTCGATTCTTCTGCTCGTCATCTCGTTCCACACTTCCTCCTGCGTTCCATTGTATTATTTGACACCTCTATTCTCATGCTATCATAAGAATCATCTATCCTCAAGCTCCCATGAGGATCGCTAAGTTCCGAAGAGAAGATACACCCGTATCAGGCCCGGGCCCGGATTTTCGGGCCGGGCCGGGCCGGCCCGGATGGACAGGTCTAGGGACGAGTGTAGAGTTGCTTAGCTAGGAAGGGGGAAGGGGCGACTTTCAAGAATGAGCACTAAAATCAAGATTGTTATTAAATTTATTGATTTTTTTAAAAGTCCGTCCTTCATAAATTTGACTCAAAACTTATATGTAAGTTATGCATTTACAAAATACCCAAATTTAGTTATGAATTGATCAATTACTCAAAAATTATCTGTTGAATTCAATATTTATTGCAGTCAAACGTTGAAATCTCATAACGGATAGGAAGATATAAATCCTTAGCTACTTAAATTTTAAGACGAAGTTTTCTAAAATATCTTGTGCTACAAAGTAAAAGCCTAATTTTTGAGACACAATATCGAAATACTCAATCAAGAAACATTCTATAAACGATGCTAAATAATTTTGAAAAATAGACAATTAAACCCTAAATACCTCGAGGGTCTAGGTGGTGGAGTTTGGCGAGGTCGAAAGCGGAAAACTAAAGTGTAGTCTGCGATTAGAGTGCAAATAAACTTCTATTTTCTCAAGTGATATTCTCTATATTTGTAGGAGGCTCCGTTTTTAGCGAGTTGTAAAGGGGGAGAAAACCTTGTTCTATTGAAGGAAACAATAGAAGGAATAATAATCTCAAGAATAGAGATTGTCTTCGAACATGAAATTGAACATTTAATTGGGTTTAGAGTTTATTTTTAATTTGGCTTTAGGGATAATTAGGTACTATTGAATTGGGCTTGAGGCTTATATTTAATTGTGCTTGGGTTGAGGGGGTTATTTTTATTTGTGCTTAGGGGGTTATTTTTTAATATCATTAAGTATACCAATGTTAAAAATTCAAAAAGTTTGGAGAGCCATCACCCCTGGTGGCCCCCCTTAGACTTGTTCCTATTTGTATGGTTACTTAATAACACAATGTTATTCCTAAGTAAGATTATAAAAACATGGGTTTAATCGTGTAAGATTTCTTCTTCTATATACTTTTGTATTGTTGTTGTATTTTTGTAACAACTCCCTACACATACGGAGGCAAAGCACGGGAGATATATAAGCATATAAAAATTGAGCACAACCTAGCTAAAAGATGGAGGGTCGACCTACTCAATCTTTATATGCACTCCTGTCCAATCAATAATACCAAAGAACGTGATAAAGCAGTGGAAATATACAACACTCAGAATCACAAGTTTGATAGCAGAATTCACATAATACTAATTTAGTAGAAAAAGCTAAAGTAACGATATTACACCACAAAGTCTTTAAGCAGAGTTTACATATCATTACATGTACAACATTACAAAAGTACTGCAAAAAGAGAATTATATGTATCTCTATGTGTGTGTGTGCGCACAAGTGTATGTGCGTGTTTATATATATACAAGAGGAATGTGCATACTAAGCTTTTTTAAATCTAAACATAAACTTAGGAAAGGAATCTCCAGTGTCCAAGATGATAGGTATGTGATCAGAACATGCTGAGAGATAAGCATATTGAGTTAACAAGGGAAAGTGAGGTTCAAAATCAGATGAAATGAGGAATCTGTCAAGTCAAGCTAAAGAAGGATTCTCTCTCATGTTAGACCGTGTAAATTGACGACCACAAAGAGGAATGTCCATGAGGAAAAGAGAGGAAACTAAGTCATTTTAGGAGTTAATGTCTCTCATAGAACCTGATATGCCACTTCTTTCATTTATGTTTACAGTCACTTTAAAATCACCAAAGATGACGCAAGGCAATGTAAAAGATTTGGCTAATTCTATTAATTTCCCACTAACACACTTCTCTCTCGTCTCTATCATATGGGGCATATACAGAGGAGGCTACAAACTTTTAATTAGAGGATTTGAGGAGAAAACAGAAGAAACAAAAGAGATGCCCACATGAGAGTCAAGACATTCAAAGAGAGTTATTCCAACCTAAAAGCACATTGCCCATAGTATCGATAGCATATAAGCTTAGCTATTCGTTCAATTTATTACCAACCATAGCATTAAGGGATTTAATTCTAGGAGCAGAGAGTTTGGATTCTTGAATACCAACAATATCTACACCTGAGAAGATAATACAGTATCTGACTAATCTTCTTTTGATAGGATCCTTAAGACCTCTAATATTCCAGGATCCTATTTTCATGGAGAAATATATGAAACACCAAGAACCATAAGGGAAGTGGCTTAATAGGCCACTTTCTCCCTTTCTCTAGGTTTTTCAATTTTGTGAAAGCCTTATTAGATATAGGTTCTTTAATTCCATAGTTAGCAGCATTATCAATCAAAATTTTTGGAATTAAAGAGTTAGTAGGATGAGTGGAGGTAGAGGAGGAAGACTGACCCTTCTTGGCTGAAGGAACGAGACTCTTGCTGTAGGCAGACGAACAACAATGGAAGGGTTTGTGAGCCATAGATCTAACTACTGGCTTCCTTCTTATTCTGATGACTCTCTCAAACCCTTGGAGGAGAAACAAGGGAGGATGAAGTCTTTATTGAACGAGTAGAGCTGGAGATATGGATAGGGATCTTAGGAGCCTCAAAAAGAGAAGGATCTATGGAGACTCCTGGATGATGAGCTAGGCTAGAAGCTGGGCCTATTATAATTATGTACACTTTCAAGAGTTTGCTTTCTTAGGGGGGTTATTCGTTGGTGTAATTTGGTGTAATTTGGGGTAAATTGTTCCAATGGGGTAATTTTACCCAATGGGATAATTGAGTGGGATAAAGTGGGGTAAAATGGGGTAATGGGACAATTTGAGTGGGACAATTTTAGTATGACATCTTTTTATAATATTATATTTATAGCTCAATTAAATTCAAGTTTAACTTGATATAACATCAAATGATTAAATAAATAATAGTTATAATATAAAATAATATTAATTTTTAAGATTATTTTAATATAAAATATTAAAAATAATATAATAATATTAATATTAATCAATCTTAAAATATTTGATAGATAACTTATTTATACAAATCATAATATATGCTCGTTGAGGAGATTAACAAACTTCTTAGATTGTTCTCTGTAGCGGAATAGATTCACACGCTCTGATGAGGCAACAAACATGCGTATTGGATGGTTATTGAAACAATTCTGAGGGAAGAAATTCATGTTTTCGATATGTAGTTCTCCATGAGTGAGCTTGGTGCGTACAACAAGACACTACTAGACGATGCAAATTTTTGTAAGAGGGCGGTAGTATTTCAGGGTACGAAATTAGCAACAACAGGAAAACACACGGTATGCCAGGCCTAAACACTGCAATAAATGCAGAAATTGGACTACGAAAGGCCATGCCATCCAAAATTTCACTCAAAAAATAATACCAATTACAAAATCAAAGCTGACAAAAGTTCATCACAGATTCAGGGAGGACTGATAGGTTTCGTCCATAGAATTGCTCACGTTCTTCGATATTGTCGTTTCAGCTTAATATATCAAAATTCTGTTGCACAACGCACAATGCTACGCATTAAGCAGTAGTACTCAACCACACACCGCTTCATACAAGAGAATAAAATTAAAAACATGATCCAATGATCCAGCTAAACTAATCCCAAAATTCTCATCACAAAATCCCTTCAACACAGAAAAGTCCCATTCGAATCCAAAATTAACTGATACAAAATTTTTAAACATAATCCATAAGATAATAGCAAAAAAGAGCATCCCCAAATGCGAGTAAACCATATATAGCCCTACATGAAGAGATTAGGTCTAGTGGCCTTGAATGTGGTCTTCAACTTCCTGGTTGGTGGCCTCACTTTCTTGTATACAAGAGGGAACTTGATTTTGGAATCATGGAATTGCTTGGTGCTCTCCCTCTTGCAAAGCTTAGCCGGGATGGTGGCAGTTCTGATAATCTGGATGCAAGGGAACCTTACTCGGTGACGAGATGCCATCTCAGTGTACATCTGCTCCACTGCACCATTCAGGGTAGTGTCCCTGTACTCCTTATACATGTTGTGGTACCCGGTTCTGCTCTGGTAGCGAAGCCAGATGCCATAGTTGTGAATCTTTGTTGGGTTTTTCTCAAAAATCTGTTCACAGAAGGATTAAAGCCCCATGTCAGTTTATGAATATAATTAATAGGGGAACAAATTAGTTTTGCTTTAATTTTGCTTTATAAACTGTGAATTCCTAACTAAAGAGGGAAACTAAAATGTCCAATTAACAGCAACACTAAGAAATACCGTAAAAAAGTTTAAAACAACCATGAGAATCTTCATAAACGGCCTCATGAAAAGAACAAGTATATATATTCTGACATTATTAAGTTTAATTGGAAATAAATATGGTGTGAACCGTGTGATTGATGTATAAAATCAGTAAAATTAATCACACAGCCAATGGTCATTAGACGAACCAAACTGTATCTAGTAAAGTCTTTCACTATTTTGACAATATATACAACCTATTGATTTCCATCCAGCGCAAATATAAATCAAAGGTGGCTATTTGATTTCAAGGATCTTAGTGTCATTCTCAAACAGGACTAGAAAACTTTTGTGAGATTACACCTATCTAATCTCCAGACTCTCGAGTGAGGAGCCTTAGCATATCACAGCCATAGAGATCAAATTGTAGCAATTTCGTGCTCCTACATTAACACACAGAAGCCTAGCAAACTGAAGCAAAAAACTGAACATTGCATTCAATGTTTGCATTATAAACATCTTAGACCTCAACATAATAGTGTCTAATTTTATGTCCTACGGACTCAGAATTTCAGCAAGTTAAAATGGTTTCGCTGAACATGTATAAAGTGGAGTTTGATATGAGACTCATGGTTGAGTACTAAGGACTAAATAGTATATATGTGAATTGCGAAAAAAGTTTCCAATGTTTCACTTGATTAACCAATAGACTAGATTGTGGAAGTTAGAACACGAAATATATTCAGTAAATACAGTCAATTTTACAAAGGATCAGTTTGGCACCTGGCCTGAAATCAGTTTTGGCCTAAATCAGTTTTGTGAAATTCACACTAGCATATACAGTTAAGTTTACAAAGGATCAGTTTGGCACCTGGCCTGAAATCAGTCAAGTTTACATGAATATTGAGCCCATTTTTCTCCAAAAAAAAAAAATGAACAATATTTCAGAGATTTCAGATCAACTTGTAGAACTGAGATAGGTTGAGGTAGGGTACCTGGGTTGGGTAGGTTGAGGCGGTGGTGCGGAGGAGGCGGCGGAGGAGGAGGCGGAGGAGATGGCGGCGGGCGATCGTGCTCGAGAACGACGACGGCGAAGTCGGCGAACGAGCTCGAGAACGGCGGTGATCGACCTCGAGAACGGCGACGGCGAAGCTGGCTCTCAAGCTCGAGAACGACGACGGAGGAGCGGGTGAACGACCTCGAGAACGACGACGACGAATTTGTTCTCGATCGAGCTCGAGAACGGAAGTGGGGAATTTGTTCCCCTCTTTTGTTCCAGGAGGAGATATGGGGTAATTTTGGGCTTGGGGGCTGAGTCATGCTTATATAGCTGGTGTAATTTTAGGGGTAATAAAGTTTTTGTCCCTCAATTACACCAACAAACTAATAACACCTTAAACTTTACATCAGTTCCAATTACCCCAATTAATAACACCAAAAAGTGGTGTTCCAACTTTTATCACATTATCCCAAAAATTACTCCAATGAATAACCCCCCCTAATAGAACTGCACTACTCGCATGTCGTCGGTTTTGACCTTATAATACATAGAAAGAGAAGGATCTATGGAGACTTCTTGATGATGGGCTGAGCCTGTTATAATTATGTATACTTTCAAAAGTTTGCTTTCTAATAAAACTGTGTATGGGGTGGGGGGTGGGGGGTGGGGGGATTTCAAAGCCCCCCACCACCCTATAAATAAAAAACAAAAAAAAACCCACCTAAATGTGTGGTCAGATTCGTAGTATACTCTCAAGGGCGTTATCAGCTTGACTTGATTTGACTTGGTCCATCTTCTTCTTTCCAATTATTCTTTAAGATCTGGCCCTCAATTTGATTTTCAGTTTTGATCCAAAGCATTGCTAAACCTTACCATCCATTCATCTTCTTTCATATTTTGTTCCATCATCTTCAGCCCTTCTTTCATTTTTCGTTGTAATTTTTTTCTAATTCTTTCAAAGAGAAATTATTCTTGTACTATTTACCAACCATTACCAACCAGAATGCTATATCCACTCCCAAACAGTAATTTTGGGAGTTGGATTGCCGAAAATGCTCTTTTGTTGATAGAAAAATTAATTACCCATCGGATTGGCTGTCTGGTGAGAGAAGGGCAATTTAGTCCTCACACACCCCCAAAGTTACTGTTTGGGAGTGTGAATAGTTGGACCCCCATTACCAAACTCTCTGTTGATCTTTGCAAAGATCAGAGCTACCGGCGATTGCGACTCAATGGGTTTAGTGAATCGACGGATGGATTTCTGACTAACACAAGAGGAAAAACATTTTTTAAGCTTTTTATATAACACTTTTTAAAAAAATTAAATTAAAATGTTCAGTGCCAAGGAAATCTCTTAAATTACTGTGATACTTAATCAGTCAAAGGGAATTAGATGTGTAAGCACACGGAATGAGATCATTATTAAGAGAACAAAGGAATTAGAGATAGGAACTAAAAGAACTTTATTTCAAAGCAATTAAGAAGAATATATAATGATAGTCAATTCGGATATTCAAGATAAAGCCCATGCTGTTATTATAGCGTGTTACTCACAAATTATCGATCTACACTTGTGTCTGCATCATCACAAGCAATCCTACTCTTAGAACAAGGCTCTATTTTTATGACCACTCAAATTGGGTCAGAGCTAGGTCAGTATTGTTGTGCGCAGCGAAAATTTCGGCGAGTTTCTGGTGCACAATAAGAGAGAAATATCCAATAAGAATTCACGTCTCAACAAGGAAACAAGAATCTGAAGCGAATATCTTAACAAAGTGAGATATCGGCTCTTCCTCTCATCAGTTCAAGTACTGACTTGTCGAGAGATCCTAAAAAACTATTACAATGGCCACAAACACAAATCACACAAGTTTTACGTGGTTCGGCAAATTACCTACGTCCACGGGGCAATGAGGGGGAGATCTACTATTAGAGGGAGAGAACATAACTAGGGTTTACAATCACTCAATCTAAACCCTCAAACAAACTCTCAAATCCCTCACAATATCTCTCTATAAAAGCACAAAAGGACTGCACACAATCACTTCTGCCGAAAAATAAACCCCTGCACGAAGCCACAGCCAAGGAAGAAAAAAAAAACAGCCGACCCTTTTTTTTCTTTGCGTTTGCTTCTGCCCTTTTTGCTCACGAAAGCCTAGAAGAAATTTGCTATTTATAAGCAAATTTTCGGGTCGGTGAACAAACCCACTTCGTTGGGTTTGTTTCACGCAACAGATGGACCCCACGTCTCACTTCCGTTCACAAGTATTAACCTAAGTTTTCTTTAAGGTAAAAAGTGATCTTTAATACTAGTTATTCGTTGGACTAGTCTCCTTATTATAACCTAGCCTGGTTTATAATAAACCTGAACTACGATTGATTCCAAGGCTTCTTCACCGTCACTCCTGTGGAACTTCAAGCGAAAAATAAAAATTGTTATTCAGTGACATTGGTTGCTTGTTTTTGCTTTAGGGAGGTCCCACATAAAGCTAAAATGAGCTTGCATTCTTAGGAGGGGGAGCACATTTTCCCCTCATTACATGTACTCAGTCTCATCTTCACGCAGAAAGGTGTGCACGAACTTTGAAACAAAAAGAACCAACAAGACTGCAAGGTGTTCAAAAATTTGGACCAAAAGCCAACAAGGCTGCAATTTCTTTGGGATTCACAAAATGTACTCTCTTGTTATGTTTCGTCGGGGGTCACAAAATGTACCCTTTCTCGTTATGTTCACAAAAGGGAGTTCAAAAAGTAAAATTGATAAATAGGAAGGTAAACTACTTAAGTTCTGAAGGTAATTCTGAAAACATGATAGATTTAAGGGGGTATATTGATAAAAAAAACACTACATTTCTCTTTTATTTGTGCTTTAACTATATTCGTCACTTACATATTTAATACTTCGAAATTAGTCCCTCAAATCACTGAAATGCTATTAGGTTTCTCATTTCTTCTAACCGACACTAACTCTTGGTTGGAGGCAACGACGGAGCCAAGACCTATTAGGCAGTGGGGGCGAAAATTTTTAAATAAAATATAACATAAGATGTCATTGCTTCAAAAAACTCTTGACATTATCTTGGTAGTTATGATCTTTTTAAAATTTATCCATAACCTATTTAAAAATATATAACTAAATTATTTTTTGTATAATTAGAAATAATAAACTATTACTATAAATTGAGATTAATGATAATAACATAGAAAATAAAAAATTTCCGCTAAAAAAGTGTTTTTATCAATTTTGACCATCGTTAGGCCACATATATTTTTTTTCTATTATGTAACTATGCTTTACCCACTATGTCACAAGTTCTGCTCTTTTGCAAAAATAATTGTAATAAAATACTATGCAAAGTATTTAGAACATAAAAAACTTAAAGATTGTACCTATTTTTTTCCCAAAATTCAAAATCATTCTATCTCTCCTGTACTCGCACCTTTCGTTTTCATTTTCTCTTGAAACAAATTAATCCATGATGACCACAAAGTAAGAGGGATCAATTAGATATAATTAGGATTAATTAAGGCATATTTGGATTTAACTTAATAAGCCTTATTAAACTAATTAGTTAAAAATTCATTATATTTAACAATATGGGCTCTATTTAAAGTACATATCATTATAATAAAAAGTATAATTTATTTAAACTTAGAAGTGGGTTATAATAAAATAAAGATGTAAATGCCATCATAGTTATGTGCCTAAGAGACCAAGTGGGGGCAAATACTTAGCTAGGGTGTTAGTGTTAGATTTATTGCTTCGGAGGGGTATATAGCAAAAAAGGTTTTTTAGTGGGGGCATTTACCACACTTGCTTGAATATGGTTCCACCACTGATTGGAGGGGTTAATTTGAAACCGCTCCAAGAATTGAGGGACCTCATAACAATGTCAGTGGTGGGGTTAATTTGAAACCGCTCCAAGAATTGAGGGACCTCATAACAATGTCAATGATCAGCCGACTAGTTTTAGAATATTAAAAATTTAAGGTCCTAATGTTAAAAAAACTATTTCATTTGGAAAGGAGTTGAAAAAGGGTTAAGGGGGTTCAACCCCTTGGTAACTCGCTAAACGAGTTAATAAGGTCAAAGGGTGTTAACAAATCCGCATAAAGAGGCAGATTAAGAGTTATTCCCTTTGAAAATAAGGAATGAGTCTTTGCAAAAAAATATTACAATAATTAATTTAGGATATCTATGACAACTAAACTCTTTAACACTTCTTTATTAGCCAAACATAGAAAACTTCACCATTCATTTAGACTATCAAATTCAAATAGAATTAAATTATTTATAACCTCTCATGAGGGGTTAACTAAGTTATTCTTCTCATTTAACCCACGTCAAATGACACATTTTTTATTTTAGGCATTCCTCTTTGAGAGCTATATTTTCTGTTATGTAACCTCTTTAGATAGTGCAAGTTCTTAGGTGTTTCTCAAAATAACTTATGTTAAAACTTATGTCAAAGAAAAAAAAAAGATAACAAAATGAAACTATTTATGCATTTGAAGGATAATTGAGATAATTAAAATTTTTAATATGTTGTATCGAATATTGAAGGTGTGAAGGGGGTGAAGTATAGCTAATACACCTGTTTGGCTATCCTCAACATTGGAAAATTATTAAATAACCCCCATAACCTTCAAAATATTAGAGACACCCCTTTTGTTTAGAGATTGTTTAGTTAAATTCGTGATCTAACAAGAAATATAATTCTATGTTTGAAACCAATCGATTTCAATTTGTTGCCTAGAAAAGGATTCTTTTTATTTGTTTTGCATTAAAAATATGAGGGGAAATGAAATTCCACGTGATTCTTTTGTTTGGTTGGATACAAAAATAAAAGGGAAACTATAGGTTATGAACTAGATTTCTAGAGTTTCTTGTGTTTGGCTAGTGGTGAAAAAACATCGGACAAACGAATACAGTCACCATGGTGACTTTACCCCTCACTAAAGACTTTTTTGTTATCGTTATGAGTGGTAACCATAACCATGACAACAACATTCAAGAATGGGCAACAGTCAAAAATTGGTTGCTCCGCTTGCTCCCCTGCTTATAAATTCATAGCCTATACAAGTTTATAAATTGTTAAATCCCAAAAATTTGAATTTTTTTTAAATAATAATAAATGAGTTTTATTATGGTTGGTGATCATTCTGGGATAAAATAGATTAGATTGGAATCAATTTGAGATCGATTCGCAGTTTCAGTCTCGGTATCGCGAGTCAGTTGAAATCTGCCATATTTTTATTTTTAGAAACTTTTCTATTGATCAGATGGGCACACAGTTTGCATCATTAATCTTAAAATGTCGAGACCATATTGTGGGTAAAGTTTCATTGTGTTTTGACGACGGAGACCAAAACCCTATCATCTCACTCCTATATATATAAATATATATATATAT
>BQKN01000079.1:236003-252706 GCA_022839385.1 Asparagus kiusianus | reverse complement strand
TCCGTCGCTAAAATGTTTTTTAGCGACGGAAATTTCCGTCGCTAAAACCAAAAAATAGAAAACTTTTTGGGCACGGGCGTTTTTCTCTCTGTTCTCCCTAAAAAATTCATTCCACCGCCAAAAATTCATCCCCGTAAATTTCGTCCCACCGCCAAAAAATTCATCACCCTCTCAAATCCCTAACCCCCTCCACCCAGCATCCTCTCAAGTCCCTAAAAATTTCATCACCTTCAACCTCATCTTCGTTGTCATCTCCTTCGACCGAGCACCGCCCCACTTCTCCTCCTACTTGCCCCCTCGTCGTCCTCATCTCTTCCGACCGAGAACCGCCCAACTTCTCCACACCGTTCGAAGCTCGGTCGAGAACCCTTGTCTTCTGCCTTCTTCTGCGCCTCGTCCTTCTTCTCCGCCTCTTATTCCACCTGCGCCGACGACCACGCCGACTCTGACAATCCGCCACCGACGACGATCAGGATTGTTTTTTCTAGTATAAACTGTTAATAAATTCTAATTCTTCATGCAATAGGTTGGTTGCATCACAAGGCTGGTACCCCAGAAGGGTGTGCATCTAATTAGGCATGCAATATATCGAACATTGGAGCTGGGAGGACAATTTTTACTCCTAGGTTCAAGTCCAGTGCCACACATCCAAGTAATTCTAGCTTTCTTCAGTGATTGTAGGCGTATAAAACTGCCTATAGGTCCCTTAACACAGCTCGACGACGCCGATTTGACAAACCGACTATCGGGCGACGTATGCAGACACGATCGTTAGTCCACAACACCGAAGCCAAGTGATACGCGACGAAACGAATTAACGAGGCTACGAGGCTAACGAACCGCACGCAAACAACGGAATGAATCCACTCGCGTGCGGAATCAAGCTAACGGGTTGAGGAATCAACGAGTCATTCAACCAAGAGCAGACTCGGATGAATCACGATCGAATCAAGATCAGTTTCGGACTCGAACTCAGAAGCGGATTTACTGCCAAATCAGGAACCGGATTTACTGTCAAATTAGGTCAACGAATCGAGTCCAGAAAAATCAACCACAAAACCAAAAAAACGGATACAACGACGGAAAACAACGGAAACCCAACACCTAGAGGGGCTCGGCCGAAACCGAGCCACCTCAAGGTGGCTCGGTGGCCGGCCCAGATCTGTGCCAAGGCACAGATCTGGTTGCCTATAAATAGAAGAGGTGGTTCATTGTTTCAAGGGTTGGAAATTTTGGAGAGGCGAAGTCCTGCTGGATTCAAGACTCAGATCTAAAAAAGATCCAAGCTTTAGGACTTCGAGGACTCGCTATTCCAGATCTGGTGCTCGGCGATCGTCAACGCCAAATAAGGCAGGAGTTCGAGAGGACCGGATCTCAAATCTACGCAGGCGTACTCCGGATCAAAGCTTGGTCTTTGATCCCGAGATTTGGGTGATTATTTCCTTGGTGAAATAATCCCCCCGGCTATTATTTTCTTCGTGAAATAATACCCGTCGTACTGTGTAGATCCGACCGGATCTAGATCTCGCGGTGGTCCATGGATAAACCTCGGCGCAGGCGAAGAACCCATGCAAGCGAGCGACCGCAAAACAGGAGCTCGTGATTTGTTCGACAACAAGGAGAAAAAGTTGTAATTTTTAATTTCTTTTATTTGATTTTCATTGTAACCGGATCTTATAAAAAGACTGGATCTTTGTAACAGATAAACAGTTATTTGAGATAGCAATGGAATCAGTGAAGAAAGCAACGATTTTCCCCGCGGACAATCTGGCGACCATAGTGAGAGCCGCCGATCTCGCTGCCGAGATCGGAGCATCGCAGCCGCGGATCTCGATCCCGGTCGTGAAGGAGGTCGAATACGAGTTCGACCAACAGAAGTTCGAGGAGTACCTGTCATCCTCGTCCGGATCAACCTCCCCCCGCAAGTCCAAGAAGTTCTCTTCCAGGAGAAAAGCTCGTTGGTACGAAGATGTTGAAAACACCAACGAAGATCTCGCCCCGCTGGATGCCAAAGTCGCATCGGGTGAGATTCCTCCAATTCCCAACCAGGTCGGATCTGCTCTGGCCAACCCTTCTGCCGCAGAGGGCGTGGTGACTCTCTCGAAGAGAGCCCGCCAAAGGCAACGTCAACGCCTTGCGAAACAATTCGCAAAGGCCATGGAGTCAGTTGACGGGATCCGTTACAATGCGGATCTGAAGAACAAGAGAGGCAAACAGCCTCAACAACAGATAAATGGCGGCTCTTCCAAGTCACCCACAATGGAATGGGTCCGTATCAAACGGAACCGTTCAACGCTGGAAGAGCGCATTCGCAAGCGCCGCGCACTATCAGCGCAGGCACGGGCTCAAGCTGAAGAAGCCCGTAGAAAGTTGCAGAAAAACGTGGCCAAGAAACCGCCACCAACTCGCAAAGTTTGGAGGCCGAAGTCTGAAGCGGCGGTTCAGACCAAGGTGCAGCAACTGCAGCCTTCGAAAGTGCAACTTCCGGCGAATCAATCCAAACCGCCGATGATTTCCACAACTGCTCCGGAAGATCCCGCAGGACCATCCCAGAAAAGGAAGTCAGTCTTAGAGCGCCTCGGTCCACTTCCTGAGGAGCGAAGCAAAGCTCCAATCCAAGAACGTTTGGGCCCACTAAGAAAGCCCCAAACGAATCAACATGCTGGGGGTCGCCGCAACCCTCAACATGACAAAAAAATCATGGCACCCAAGCGTACTACTTTACGCATTGAAGTTCAGGAGCCCGTTGAGAATTCACGCCCACAAAGGCGTGTTTCGAGGTGCGTGACTCTCGAAAGCCCGAAAAAGGTAGTTCGCTCTCAGAAGGAAACGTTATCGTCTGATGATGATTGCGTTATACCTGAGAAATCGTACCAACACACGATAGGTTGCTCCGACTTTCAAACGGACGAGTTGTACTATCGTGATGGGTGTACGAGCAAAGCCAGGAAGAGAAGTCCTCGAAGGCTAGAAACTCAGTGCCCTTGTTCAAAGCTCATTCGGGCAGTACTGTCTGAGTGTAACTGCATCAAGGCAGTCCCCGAGAGAGTTTCAGTGTTCGAAAGGCTTAGTACCGAAACGCCAAAATCAAGGCATAGGCGTTTCCGGTAAAGAAGAGCGGTGGTCGATGATGGAGAATTTCTGAGGGTCACCGCCAATATGACCAGCAAGAGAACATCGGCTCAGGACAACCCCGAGGCGATTCCAGAGGTCCCCCGTCGTGTAACTCGTCTGCAGTCCGGAGCTATTATTCGTGCAACATATGGTAGGGTTCGGACAAGATTACCTTCGGGAGATGAAGAATCAGATGCTGGCTCGGCAATTGCGTCAGACAATACCGTATCCAGTGAAGGACAATTCGACGAGTCATTCATGATAAGCGCGGAACAAGTGGCCAAGATGCTCGAAGAAGCCATGGCCAAACAACAAGAAAGCTTCAGGTTCAAAATGCAGATGGCCATGCAGAATATGAGAGAAATGCATGAGCAACAAATCCAGGCACTAACGAACCAGCAAGGCGAACCAAGCTGCCGTAATCAGGTCGTTCAGGAAGATGAGCACACGGATACGGATGAAGCTCGCAATGCCAATAATCCTCCCGTCAATGCAGGGGGTGGTAATGAGAATGCTAGTCACAATGCCACGCTTCCACCTCAGAATCGTGCTAACGAAGATACAGGTGAAAGTTTGAAGATCAAAAATCTCGAGAGCAAGATCAATACGTTGATTTCTGCTCAAGAGGTGAAGAAAACGGGCATTCCTTGTCCATACCCAAGAGAATGGGAATCAATCCCATATCCGGCGAAGTTCAACCTAATCAACTTCACGCCGTTTGATGGGAAGGGTTCACCCACTCAGCATGTGATTTATTTCAAATCACACCTGGGGGTAATCTCCGGCAATGAGCCTCTCATGGTGCGGTTATTCGTTGGCACTCTTCGCGGAGCCGCCTTCGATTGGTATCACCGCCTCAAGCCAGGTAGCGTGAACAGCTGGGACGATATGGAGACTAAGTTCCTCACCAATTTCTTCGACGACGACACCGAGATATCTATCGGATCGTTGCTGGACGAGAAACAGAAAGACGGGGAGTTAGTCGACACCTTCGTCAAGAGGTTCCGGAATAAGGCGTTGAATTGCAGGGACCCGATCACTGAGGAGTTCATTCTCCAGACCTACCACAACAATCTTTCATTGGACGTGTTGGAAGCAATGAGGACAGCACCGTCCAAAACGTGGAAGGATCTAAAAGTCCGAGGGGAGCAAGCTGAGCGATTCCTCAGGAGAAAGAAGGCAGAGAGAGGCCAACAAGCGGCGAATGCTCCAGCGCAGAATTTTAACCCAAGGGGGAAAGGTAAGGCACATGCCAATGCAGTTGATGCTAACCAGACTTTTCAATTGCAACCTCAGCAACAGCAGCAGCGGCAACAATGGCCTCAGAAGCAGAAATCTTCGGAGCCAAGGTTTCCCAAAGTCTACTCCTTCAAGGATGATGAAGTTCCCGGCATCTTCAAGTACTTGTTGGAGAACAACAATATCCAACTGCCGGTGATCGTAGATCAAGAAGGAGCCAGCAAAGTGATGGATCCGAAGTACTGCGCGTACCATAGAGCGGTCCATCAACCTACGAGGTCATGCTACCACCTCAAGGACAAGATCCAGGCACTAATTGACGTGGGCGTCATAACCCCGAAGCCTGCCAAGAATGTAGGAGCAAACGTAGTGTCAATCAGCTTTGGATCGGTGCCCACGACATGGTTCGAGCCGAAACGCGTCACCAAAGTGGGAATGAAGACGGTGAATGATGACCCATATGGACAGCGCCAAAAGGGACTTGTGCCACACATAGCCCCGAACGGTGAAATCCTCTGGGTTCATCCGGATCTGATTGAAGATGAACAGTGGGCGACTTCCTCGAAAAGAAAGGGTAAAGACAAAGCCTACAATGCTACTTCCGCAATCTTCGAAGAGGATGGCGATGAAGCTCCTACCTTCCCGCTCTCTGAAGAAGAACAAGAGGTTTTTGCCACTAGGAGCGGAAACGAGTATCACTACAACTATCCATCGCCCAGTGACCAGTTAGCTGAACAGGGGGTGACTAAACGGGGACCAGCCAAGACTCTAACAGAGCTGCAGGTGATTGCAGCTCCTAAACCGGTTGAAGATGCTCGACGACAGCCGACGGATCAGCAGAAAGAAAAGAGACCCCAAGAGGTGCAGAATCCGAAGCAGTCTCGTTTTAATCGTCCGATTGGAAGAGATAAACCGGAGAGCTTGAAAACTCCGTGTATTTTTGATATTATGGCTCAATTAGCCAATATTCCGGCGCGGATAATGCTGTATGAGTTGCTGCGGCTGTCTAAAGAAACCAGGGAAGCCTTACGAGAAGCCTTGGCCGATTCAGAAACATTCCTCACTCGGATCAAGCCGGCACCTGAAGAGCCAGAACTGTTAGCTCAACAATGCAATATAGCGGCTAAGAACCTTCCCTGCATTACCTTCACAAAAGAGGATATGCAGACGAAGAATTCGAACCATGATCGGCCCCTATACTTCGTCGGGTACATTGGCTCCAGCGAAGTCAACCGAATCCAAGTGGATCCGGGTTTCGCTGTGAGCATTATGCCGCTTCGCCTAATGCATAGCCTTGGCATTCCAATCAGCAAATTAGCGTCTACAGGCATAGTCATTTACGGATTCAACACCAGCGGGTCAAGGCCTTTGGGAAAGATCCGGATAAAATGCCAAATGGGTGATCTGAAGACGGAGGTCACGTGTTACGTGATTGATGCTGAGACATCATATAACTTACTACTGGGTCAGCCTTGGATCCATAGTAACGTTATAGTTCCCTCCACCCTACATCAGTGTCTGAAATATGTCGACACTGATGGAAGGGTTAGGACGGTGGTCGCGGATAAGCAACCATTTAAAGGGTTTGAGAATTATTTCACTGACTCTCTCCTTTATGGTAACGAATCCGATACGGAACCATCGGTCCAGGGCACGGACAGCGGAGAAGAAGCTGATTCCGAAGCCGGATTCGATTACAATGGTGGTTTTGTTTTAAATGACATTGTACCCTTTGTAATCAATCTTGACGATGAACAATCGTCAGATGGCAGTTGTAACTGGCAACTTGCCAATATTGAAATAAAAGACGATTTAGAGTACTCGTTGTCTCTTGATGATGCGATAAAAGGCTTAGACGATAAGCCTGATTTATGCATGCCCCTCTGATCATCTTATGTAACAAAGAAACACCTCCAGCATTCTTTCGGAACAACCCTGATCGTTCCTGCCAAAGTAGGAGGCGAAAAAGAAGTGGTTTATGGTAAAGGAGAGAATTTTCCGTTGCCAGATCATTTCCTAAGAGAAGATGAGAATGATGATAAATCTGGTCTACATTTATCTATGTATAGTCCGGAAGCGCGCAAGCTCATGGAAAAACAGGGATATGATTTCACACTCAGAGAAGGTTTATACTTCGATCGAGGTTCCCGTATCCCAGTCAAAGCGGCATATGTACCAAAAGGGAAACCGGATGATTATTACCGTCACAAAAGAGGCTTAGGTTACGTTTCCTCGTCTGATGATGAATGTGGTTGGCAAATTATCGATCAAATTGCTAACAAAGCCAAGGATGGGTACTCGTTAGATTCCTCAGAATGGGACTCCGATACAAGTTTGGGGGAAGTATTCAAAACCTTAATGTCGAATATGACTACAGCTGATCCATCTACGATGGAGGACGACGATCAAATGCCAACATGAGAAGACCCATGGGTTCATCACCTAAACATACAGTACGGCGATAGGTTTGAACAGAGGGAACCCCCCACCGAGGATAAAATAGTCCAAATTAATATGGGCGATGAAGCCAACCCAAAGCCCATATTCATCAGCGATAGTCTTCCCCCAGATGAGAAGGAGGAATTAATTGCTCTCATCAGGGAATATATCGACGTCTTCGCTTGGAACTATGAAGATATGCCAAGGCTCGACCCCAATGTGGCAATGCACCGCCTCGATATCAAGTCGGATGCCAAACCCGTCAAACAGCAGCAGAGACGGTTTCGTCCGCAGATTATGGAAGCCATTGAGGCAGAGATTAAGAAGTTGATCAACTCAGGATTTATCCGAGAGGAGCAACATCCAGACTGGCTAGCTAATATTGTCCAAGTCATGAACAAAAATGGTAAGATCAGGATATGCATCGACTTCAGGGACCTGAATGCGGCATGTCCGAAAGATGACTTTCCCCTCCCAATCACGGACGTCATCATCGACAATACGTGCGGATTTGAGAGTATGTCCTCATGGATGGCTTTTCGGGGTATAACCAAATCAAGATGCACTCGGATGATGAGAAGCATACAGCGTTCAGAACGCCCCTCGGTGTCTTCTGCTACATAGTGATGCCTTTCGGTCTAAAGAATGCAGGCGCCACATACCAACGAGCGATGACGAAGATTTTTTAGAATCACCTTAGGAAAACGGTCGAGTGCTACGTTGATGATTTGGTTGTAAAAAGCCGCAACAAAGGAGATCACATCAAGGACTTGAAGACGATGTTCGATCTCATACGGAGTCATCAATTGAAAATGAACCCCACCAAATCCTTCCTTGGAATGTCCAGCGGAAAATTCTTGGGATTCGTCGTCACCACTAAAGGCATACATATTGATCCTGACAAGGTGAAGGCGATACATGAATTGCAGCCCCCAAGAAATCTAAGAGAACTCAAAGGATTGCAAGGACGTTTAGCTTACATCCGGCGGTTCATCTCAAATCTTTCTGGGAAGTGCCAACTATTCTCTAAACTAAACAAGAAAGGGGTGTTATTTATTTGGGACGACGCCTGCCAAAAAGCACTCGAAGACATCAAAACGTATCTGACGAATCCCCCTGTTCTTGTCGCACCAAAATCAGGTAAACCGTTCTTGATATACATTAAGGCGATGAACCATTCGATAAGTGCTTTATTAGCACAAGACGATGATAATGGTCATGAACAGGCAGTTTATTACCTAAGTCGGACTTTGGTAGGCGCCGAGTCCCGATATCCGATGATTGAGAAAGAATGTCTCGCATTGGTATTCGCGGTACAAAAGATGCGGCATTACTTGGTCGGACAGATGATTTACATTATCTCTAACGTTAATCCGGTACGGGTATTTATGACGCAACCGGGTTCGATGAATTGGCGGTTAGCAAAATGGGCCCTTCTCTTGTCCCAGTATGACTTGTACTTCAAACAACAGAAGTCGGTCAAAGGACAAGCGATTTGTGATCTTTTGGCGGCAAGCCCGACAACAGATACGGCAGAAGTATATGATGACTTGTCGAATGAAACCCACGAGGTTAACACCACGTCGCATCAACAAGTATGGCAATTATACTTTGATGGTGCTTCGAGAGCAGTTAATAAGACAGTAACCCCCGGATGTCCTAAAGTCTCCTCCGGAGTTGGAGTTGTCTTAGTTTTCCCGGGGAAGCATGTAATGCATCGGGCTTATTCACTGACAGATCCATGTTCCAATAACGTAGCCGAGTACAACACGCTCCTCATTGGACTCAGTTTCGCTAAGGAGCTGGGGGTCGAATATCTCGAAGCTTTTGGGGATTCTCAATTGACAGTCAACCAAGTCCGTAGAGAGTATGAAGTCAGGAACCAAGACCTGATCCCATACCACCAGGAGGCCATCAAAATGGCAGATTCTTTCGAAGAATTCTTTATTGAATACATCCCTTGTCTCCAGAATGCTTATGCGGATGCACTGGCAGCACTAGCAGTATCACTCGCGCAGCCGCCCGAAACTGAACTGCTAGTTACAGTAAGATTGCATCAACTCTGCATACCCATATACACTATGGATATCGAAGAGGAAGATGATAGAAACATAAACGCCAAGGAGGTGAACTCAACTCAAATCGGGTCTGAGTCCCGAGATTAGCGTTTTCCTATCATTGACTACGTCCAGTACGGTATTTTGCCAGAGGATGTAAAAGAAAGGGAATCGATCCGCCGAAGAGCACCAAGGTTCTTCTATAATGCCGAGACCCATACATTATACCGCCGAGGGTATGATGATTTGCTAGTCCGATGCCTTTCGAACGAAGAAGCAGAAGAAGTTCTTAAGGAAGCACACGAAGGAGAATGCGGTGCACATCAGCCTGGTCCCAAGCTGTATGATCGCATCAGAAGAATGGGATACTTTTGGCCAACAATGGTCCGTGACGCGATCGAATACGCACGAGGATGTCATACCTGTCAAGTGCATGCAAATTATATGCACCAACCACCGGAGCGGTTACACACGTCAACCACTTCCTGGCCATTCGAGACATGGGGTATGGACATTGTCGGTCCTATTTTTCCCCCTTCAGTCAAAGGTGATCGGTTTATTCTCGCAATCATGGATTACTTTTCAAAGTAGGCTGAAGCAATTCCGCTTAAAGAAGTGAAGACGAACAACGTCATCAATTTTATCAAGCATCATGTCATATACCGACACGGCGTGCCAAGACGGATCATTCATGACAACGGTCCACAGTTCATAAGCAACGCTTTCATCAGGTTCTGTGACAAGTTCAAGATTCAAGATGTTTCGTCAACAGCTTATTATTCCGCTGTGAATGGATTAGCTGAGGCTTTTAACAAGACGATCATTAAGATCCTATCAAAGCTCGTGAAAACCAATAAACGAGACTGGGACGATAAACTTGGTGAAGCACTCTGGGCTTATCGCACCACCGTAGGCACACCTACGGGAGCCACCCCGTATTCATTGGTATACGGATGTGAAGCTGTGCTGCTTTTGGAAATCCAAATCCCATCCCTTCGGATCGCTCTCGCAACAGAGATGACGACTGAAGAGCAACATCAGAAACGTCTTGAAGAACTCGAAATGTTGGATGAAAGGCGCTTGGAAGCTCAACAACACATTGAGTTTTATCAAGCCAGAATATCTAGGGCTTTTAACAAAAGAGTCCGACAGAGAAGCTTCAAGGAAGGAGATCTGGTCCTCGCTGCTCGCCGACCGATAATCCTCAATTCCAAGAAGAAGGGTAAATTTGAATCTAAATGGGAAGGACCATTTGTGATAGACACAGTCTACTCAAACGGTGCATATCGCCTCGTTTCTCTAGAGGGTGTCAGGCAATTAATGCCAATAAATGGGAAGTTCCTAAAAAAGTACTATCCCTAGTACATTCAGGATAACCCATTTATCGGGAAGTTCCTCGAAGAATATTACACTTAATATTCTAGAGGATAACCCAAAATCATTTTCACCACCAAAATCTCTCACTGATCAATTTCAATTGGCAGTGAGTCCACCAAAAATGTCTTTCTGGTCCAAGCCACAACAAATTCCCCTCTTGATTCTTTCCATGAACAAGAGGTCCACTTTCAATTCAGAGTTTCTCTTCGATAAACGAAAGAACTCCCTTCTTTTCTCTTTGGTTAAACCTCTTCATGGTTATAACCAAAGTTGAAATTTCATTTCGATAAACGAAAAACTCATCTAGATAACCAATCCTATAAAAGGTAAGCTTATTTAGATCTTCCGAATTCTCAGAGTGGAGATCCCACTTCTAGTTTCTTTCTTGCACTAGAAATAGAACATAAAATTCTTCCTTTCCAGAATCAAGGAATAGAATATAAAATTCTTCCTTCCTTGTTCGGGGAATAGAATATAAAATTCTTCCTTCCCACACCAATCCTTTTTCAAGAATTTAGGATCCATCCTAGGAAGTTTATCCCGAATCCTAAGCAGGGATAAGTCTGCGCCTAACACGCGTCGCCGGTTTAGTCTTTCTCCGTAGAAGAAGACACCAGAGTTCGATTTTGGGGTATTTTATCCTGAAACCTAAGAAGGGATAAGTCTGCGCCTAACCCGCGCTGCCGGTTAGTTCTTAACCGTTAAAAAGAACACTCGCCCACATATTTAACATTGTGGCAGGTTGTTATTAATAACACCAAAATCCATGCCTTACACGCATGGGGAATTTCATCCTGAATCCTAAGAAAGGATATGCCGACGCCTAACACGCGCCGCCGGTTTAGTCTTTCTCCGCAGAAAAAGACACCAGAGTTCGATTCTGGGGTATCTTATCCCGAAACCTAAGTGAGGATAAGTCAGCGTCTAATACACGTTGCCGGGTAGCCTATTCCCGTAACAATGGCGAAGTCTACGTATTCAAAATCGTAGCACAAAGTCTAAGGGAGTTCATTCCTTTAGCGCAACGTCACATGCGGAACGGATTTAGACAATCCGCATGCTAGCCCGGCTCAAACGGTAGTCGGTAAAGGCTAATCAAATCCGTTGAAGGCTGGGGGTTAGCCAAAAATCCTAAAGTCAACGCCTAACACGCGTCGCCGGGTAGCCTATTCCCGTAACAAGTGGCGAAGCCTATGTATTCAACATCATAGCATAAAGTCTAAGGGAATTCATTCCTTTAGCACAACGTCACATGCGGAACGGATTTAAACAATCCGCATGTAAGCCCGATTCAAATGGTAATCGGTAAGAGCACGTCAAATCCGTTGAAGGCTGAGGATTTGCCAAAAATCCTAAGTCAACGTCTCATACACGTTGCTGTTTAGTCTTTTCACAGGAGAAAGATGAAGTCTACGTATTCATTATCGTAGCACTAAAAGGGTTAACTCTTTTAGCTTAACGTCACTTGCGGAACAAACTTAAACAATCTGCATGCTAGCCCGACTCAAACGGTAGTCAGTAAAGGCTTATCAAACCCATTGATGGCTAAGAACTTGCCAAAAATTCTATAAATACGAGTCATTGATGCATCAATTCTATGGATTGGTCTCGTGACTCAAGTATCTGCCACGCTTCAATTCCTTAAGAGCTTAAACTGTGTACACTCCAGAAGACGTACGAGTATAAACTGTGTCGAACGCCAGACAACGCATCGCAATGAAGCTCAGACGCCGGACAATGCGTCGCAAATGTCAATCGATGATCAGTTCTATGTTGAAGCAACCAACTCGAGCTAAAAAGTCAGGAAATCGAGAATCGACTTCAAATTCAAAATTCCGACAGACGGTCAAACAATAAATGCAGCACCGGAACCCTTACAGATATTCGACAAAGCACCGAATAGCCTGGAGGACTGAAGGAATCAAGAATAGAAGCCATTCCAAATATCCCGTCGTAACTGATCGAAGGATGGGACAATCATATCCAAAGTATTCCAGACTCTTCTATAAAAGAATGAGGCTGAAATACTTTGGAGGGGGTATCTGTAGGCGTATAAAACTGCCTATAGGTCCCTTAACACAGCTCGACGACGCCGATTCGATAAACCGACCATCGGGTGACGTATGCAGACACGATCGTTAGTCCACAACACCGAAGCCAAGTGATACGCGACGAAACGAATTAACGAGGCTACGAGGCTAACGAACCGCACGCAAACAACGGAATGAATCCACTCGCATGTGGAATCAAGCTAACGGGTTGAGGAATCAACGAGTCATTCAACCAAGAGCAGACTCGGACGAATCACGATCGAATCAAGATCAGTTTCGGACTCGAACTCAGAAGCGGATTTACTGCCAAATCAGGAACCGGATTTACTGCCAAATCAGGTCAACGAATCGAGTCCAGACAAATCAACCACAAAACCAAAAAAAACGGATACAACGACGAAAAACAACGGAAACCCAACACCTAGAGGGGCTCGGCCAAAACCGAGCCACCTCAAGGTGGCTCGGCCAAGGCCGAGCCACCTCAAGGTGGCTCGATGGCCGGCCCAGATCTGTGCCAAGGCACAGATCTGGTTGCCTATAAATAGAAGAGGTGGTTCATTGTTTCAATGGTTGGAAATTTTGGAGAGGCGAAGCCCTGCTGGATTCAAGACTCAGATCTAAAAAAGATCCAAGTTTTGGGACTTTGAGAACTCGCTATTCCAGATCTGGTGCTCGGCGATCGACGCCAAATAAGGCAGGAGTTCGAGAGGACCGGATCTCAAATCTACGCAGGCGTACTCCAGATCAAAGCTTGGTCTTTGATCCCGAGATTTGGGCGATTATTTCCTTGGTAAAATAATTCCCCCCGGCTATTATTTCCTTCGTGAAATAATACCCGTCGTACTGCGTAGATCCGACCGGATCTAGATCTCACGGTGGTCCACGGATAAACCCCGGCGTAGGCGAAGAACCCACACAAGCGAGCGACCGCAAAACAGGAGCTCGTGATATGTTCGACAACAAGGAGAAAAAGTTGTAATTTTTAATTTCTTTTATTTGATTTTCATTGTAACCAGATCTTATAAAAAGACCGGATCTTTGTAACAGATAAACAGTTATTTGAGATAGCAATGGAATCAGTGAAGAAAGCAACGATTTTCCCCGCGAACAGTGATTTTTGGCATTTATGTTTTATTAAATTTAGCGTGTTTTGGTTACCCCTCCTAAGCATTTTATTTACTGTCACAGCTTAATGTAATGCTTCTTTCTTTCTTTTTTTTCATTGTACCGAGTTTTCCTTATGTCACTTCTTTGGGTGTTACAATATGGTTATTTATTTCCTCCTTTAGTAAATTTTATTCATGTTTTTGTACCTGTGAACTTGTGCCCAGTGATCAATCATTTTGTTCTGTTGTTTTTTGGCTTGAATCCAAGGTGAATGTTGGTACTCTTATCTCTTTGGCAATTTGGTTAACAAGCTCGCCCAAGAATCTGTCACTAACAAGTCTAAAATGATGAAGGATGTGTAGCAGGTCTTTCCTTCTACATACTTTATTTAATGTTGCCATTTTTTGTGATTACAATATTGGATGCATGCTTAAGCTATACATATTTCTTTTGTTTTTATCCCTTCTTTTCATAGATATCGATTTACATGGGTGTGCTCGTTGTTATAGTGGTGATTGGAGCTTATATGGGTAACATTAAAAAAAAAAAATTATTTGCGTCCCCCTAATTTTATAAGAGCATATTTGAAATTGATTTTATGATGCATAGATTGCTTGTCGGAGGATGGTGGGAGAGAGATCGGCACAGAGGATCAGAATAGAATATCTTACAGCAGTGCTGAGGCAAGATATTGGATTCTTCGACACTGAAGTTACTACAGGAGATGTTATGCATGGAATTTCTAGTGATGTTGCCCAAATTCAAGAAGTCATGGGGGAAAAGGTTAAGCTTCATATTTCCTTTTGGTTTCTGTTTTTCTTTGACCGAGTTTAGTTGGTAAGATACTGTTATGTTGATTTTTATAATATGATGATGACTTCCAATGGTTGATTGAGAATGCAAACTCACTGTTATTTTAGCTAGAATACATTAAAATAATGATGTTTTTCTAAGAAATGAATTATGTATTGATTGAGTCCGTAGTATTGTCTTCTCAAAAAGTTTAATAGCAAATTTTTATTTTCTTGAGTTGTTCCTTATATTTGAGAAGCAACTAATCACACATTACAAGAAAGTAATATGACCTATTAATTTGATAACCTTCAAGGTTCTGACGCATCATTATTTGCTGATGGTGTTGTTTTACGTAATGTCTTGTTAGTGCTTTAATGTTCTTGTTGAGTATATTTGCCAACTTTAGTAATGCTAACTCTGAGCCATTCTTAGTTTACCTACTAGCGGATGCTGCAAAGATGAAGGAATGGGGATTTGGTGATGGTGGTGGTGATGGAGGGGGAGGGGGAGGGGGTGGGGGTTGAGTGTGGTTGGGTTGTGCTTAGGTTAGGTTAGGTTAGGTTTGAAAACGATGATGGTGAATAAACTCTATATGTGTAATGTTAGTAGTGGACGTGCCTTTGCTCATGCAAGTTTACACACCTCAAAAGTATCAGTTCCTGGAATACTTATTTGGTCAATGAAGGTTATAAACAATTCACTTGTACTGTTAAGACAATCATACACTGAGTAGAAGATAAAGAACTAAACTTGGATCTAAGCTCGTTTCATTTGTTTGCCAATAAGCACAACCTCAAAAGGTACCAAATGAAAACTGTTATGCATATGACATGATCAATAGTATCAACACCTAAAATTCGTATGTTTCTCTATTCTTTTGTTTCATTTATGTTTTCCCAATTCTATTAAATGATATTCTAGTTTGCTGGAACAATAAACTTGAAAGCACCAAGTGAAGACATCTTAAGTAAACATGGGTATCTAATCTCCTTTAGATCGTGACCGCTTGACATCTCTTCTTGTTTATGCTTTTACAATACTTTAACTGATAATAATTAATTTTAAAAGTAGTACACCATTGTCTATTTTCGTATATTGTTGGGCAAGCCACATGAGTGTGTGCTTCAATTTGTTTTAGTAACTAAAATTATTAATCTTAATGCTAGAAATAGCTTAAAACTCTGGATGAGAGTTAATAATTTCCAACTTCAAATTTATACAAAGTGGGACTAGCATTGTTATCTCTTGTGGCAAATCTCTCTTCTTTATCTTGTCTTGAATTTTTGAGAATGCATCAGGTATATGCAAGATTATTTCCCCAATAAGCGCTTCAGTCCCTGCTGGTGTTGTTTTGATGAAGGAGAAACCCGGATATAAGTTCACTACAAGAGTTCAACCTTTTCGACTTTCTGAGTGGGATATAGATGACAAAATCACTTTTTTTATGAGTGGCAGGTTGGTCGCTCTTCCATTAGATGATATGCATTGTAATCAGTATCATAATTCAAGAATATGTGATTATTGGTAAGTTTTATAGGAGCTATACCCTTCGGGAGTATGAAAAGATGGCAAATAAGGTTTTTGCTCAGAGATACTCCAGTGCCGGATGGAAAATAAGGAACTTGAAGGTGATTACGTACTTTCCTAGGGTCTTTTCTTTCAATAACTTTCCGAATGGAAGTGTTTAAAATAAAATAAGCGATTATGCACATAATTTTTTCTGTTACATTAGCATGGTAGTTGTACACTTGTAGGTTACATGAGATTAATATAACCTTCTTCTTTCAGGGCCTTTCTGTTACATTAGGATGCTATTTAGTATGTTTGCCTGGCATGTTGAAGATCATTACTTGTACAGGTATAGAAGTTTCTTGCGTGAGCTTGGCAATCATTTCTTCTTTGCATTTTGTTGTTATGAGAGAATCATTATGCTAACATTAAGTTTTGTTATGCCTGATAGTATTAACTACCCACACTGTGGAGCATCTAAAACTTGGTACGGAGTACCAGGTCATGCAGCTTCTGACTTTGAAAAGGTTGTCAAGGACCATGTATACGCTTGTGGAATTTTATCTACTGAAGGAGATAATGATGCATTTATTGTGCTCTTGGGGAAGACAACCATGTTTCCTCCAAATATATTGCCAGAACACAATGTTCCAGTTTATAAAGCTGTACAGAAACCTGGGGAATTCGTAATAACATTCCCTCTAGCATATCATGTACAGAAACCTGGAGATTGCTTGTTTTTTACCTTTGAAAACAATGAGTGTGTGATGTATAAACAATATTTATCATGGTGTGTTGTATAAATAATTTTAATTATGTTGGGATATTTTTATTAAAATATGTGTTATATATGCGTGAGAATGAATATTATATTGCTGATTGAACAGGGTTTTAAATTTATTATATTATTGTACATGTTTTTTTAATTTTTAAAATAATTTTTAAAAAAATATGGGAAATATTTAGCAACGGATTAGTCGTCGCTATAGACCCTTTTAGCGACGGAAAACATACA
>BQKN01000079.1:216222-235603 GCA_022839385.1 Asparagus kiusianus | reverse complement strand
GTCGCTAAAAGGGTCTATAGCGACGACTAATCCGTGGCTAAATATTTCCCATATTTTTTTAAAAATTATTTTAAAAATTAAAAAAACATCCGTCGCGAATAATTTTTTAAAAAAATAAAATAAAATAAAACGACGGATTTTCCGTTGTTAATTTTCCGTCGCTGACTTTTTGCGACGGAAAATCCGTCGCGAAAAGTAATTTTAGCTACCCTCAATGTACGGACGGTATTTTGGCGACAGAATTTTATTTTTTCCGTCGCTAAAAGTCCTGTTTCTAGTAGTGATAAAGGCTGTGTGCCTTATTTCCTCTTGTCAGATATTTTTTATTTGAGACTTTGTTGAGTACTTCAGTTTATTTATTTCAGACATTGACTTGTACTTCAGTATGCTAGATGATAGAATATTAATTTTATCTCTATTATTTCATCTGTTGATTTCTGTATTATCTTGTACTTGCTTTTGTACCTACACCTTTTATTAACTCTACTAGAGAGATAGTAATTATGATAGTGAAACATGTTATTGCACCGTGTGGTGCATGACAGGTTTGACATTCTTGGTTTTACCTTGGACTACAGCCTTGTGTGAACCCAGAGGTATCACAGTTGGTATCAGCGCTCTAGTTACAGTATCCTTAGGATCATCTTGTGTCGAGTCGTGGAGCTAGGATAGAGTTTATTAGGATTCATGTATAGAGTCCGTAAGGATTCCCTAGTATGAGTGAGGACGATATATGCGTATATCTCGAAATTTAAGGATATTTTTTTTATGACAACTATTTTTGTGTAAATTTAAAGTATTTGTGTGAATACTAAATTGTTGTGAAAATACTATTGTGATATGCTATGTATGTGTATATGTCTATTTTGACTCATAAACTCTTATTTTCTTGTGATCAGAGAGATGGCAGGACGTGGTAGACCTCGTACTCAGAGAGCTGGACAGGCAGAGTCGTAGCAGGCTCCACCTGAGCCACAGCAAGTTCAACCCGAGCCACAGCAGGCACCACCTGAGCCGCAGCAGGCTCCCCAATATCTTATTAATCTCATGACTCCCATCATAGCTAGGATGGCAGCAATTGAGGAGCTTGTGGCAAATCATGTCGCGCCAACAACACTACCACCACCAGCAGCTGATTAGTCGCAGGGGATACCAGCAGTTCCTATCAGTGAGAGACCCCCAAAGGCCGCACCTGTAGCTATTCAACCAGCAGTCCAAGATAGAGCCATAGAGCAGAAGGCTTGGCTTCGTATGGTTGAGAGGTACCAGAAGATGAGAGCACCAGAGTTCCAAGGGTCACCAGATCCTCTTGCAGCCCATAAGTAGAAGGAGGATGTGAGTAACATCCTCGATATACTTAATGTAGATTCGGTCCAGAAGCAGAGATTAGCATCCTACAGTATGAAGGGAGACGTCGGGAGATGGTATAGGCTCCAGTTCATTCCAGAGCACCAGATGATCCTGGCATGGGAGGACTTTGTTTATTTCTTCGATGGATAGTATATTTCTTCTGCAGCACAAACTTGAAAGGAGCTTGAGCTAGCTCGGTTGACTCAGGGGGACATGTCGGTGGTAGATTTTGAGAGTAGATTTATGGAGTTTCTTCACTTCACGGGCATGTGGTAGATAGGAGAGCGTCAGGCTCAGATGTTCTTAGCAGGGCTCCGCCCTAATCTTCGTCGATACCTCGTCTCGAGGAAGTTCTATTCAATTCGAGAGGTAGCAGAAGCCGCCACCTCATAGGAGATTGAGACTGCCATGTTTCAGAAATATAAGGAATGGAAGACCAAGGCAGGGCAGACAGGGGATAAGGGCAAGAACAAGAGACCTTTTTCTGGATCCCAGCAATAGCAGCAAGGCCCTCATAAGAAGGGACCCCAGCAGGATCAGAGAGCGTATCTGCAGCGCAAGTTTCAGGGAGTGTGTTTTAACTATGGTGGAGGGTACGTTCCTTGTGAATTCTTTTTCTGCCCGTATTCTCTTTGATTCGGGAGCTTCGCATTCTTTCATTTCGTATGATTTTATGAATAGACTCTAGCTTGTAGCTCAGCCATTAGACACCCCTTTATCAGTTTCTACCCCTTTAGGTGAGATATCACTTCTGGAGAGCGTTTGTAGGAGGTGTACTATTAGTCTAGATGAGTCGGAGTTCGTCATTGATTTGATAGTGTTGCATATGTCCGAGTTTGATGTCATCCTTGGTATGGATTGGTTATCTTCCTACCATGTTAGTATTGACTGCTTTGCGAAGACAGTCAATTTGCGAGCGTCCGATGGGTCTGAGATGATTATGGCAACCTCTCAGGGCAATAGTTTTGCGGAGTCGTTTCTGGCGTACATCGAGGAGGTGATGCGACGAGATCAGGATGCTAATTTGTTGGAGACTAGAGTTATCTCAGCGTATCAGGATGTCTTTCAGGACATATCTGAGTTACCTCCTGTGAGAGAGGTCGAGTTTTGTATTGAGTTGCAGCCGGGCACAGCCCCGATATCCCGCGCACCCTATCGCATTGCACCAGCTAAGATGAGGGAGCTTTATACCCAGTTGGACGAGTTGTTAGCTCAGGGATTTATTCGTCGGAGTCATTCTCCATGGGGCGCACCGGTTCTCTTCGTGAAGAAGAAGGATGATAGTATGAGATTGTGCATTGATTATAGAGAGTTGAACAAGGTCACTATCCGGAATAAGTACCCATTACCTAGGATTGATGACTTGTTCGACCAGTTGTAAGGAGCACAGTATTTCTCGAAGATTGATCTTCGATCTGGTTATCATCAGTTGTGGGTTCGGGAGATGGATACCCCCAAGACCGCTTTTCTTACTCGATATGGATCATCAAGTTCATGATCATGTCATTTGGGTTGACCAATGCACCCGCGTTATTCATGGATTTAATGAACCGGGTTTTTCGTCCCTTCTTGGATCAGTTTGTGATTGTTTTTATCAATGATATTCTTATTTATTCGAGATTAGAGGCAGAACACGAGCAGCACCTACGGTTAGCTTAGAGGACTCTGCAGGAGCATCAGTTATATGCCAAGTTTAGCAAGTGTGAATGTTGGCTTTCAGAAGTCAGATTTCTCGGCCACGTCATTAGTAGAGAGGGCATAGCAGTGGATCCGGCTAAGGTTACAGTAGTTCTTGATTAGGAACCATCAAAGACGGTGACAGAGATTCGTAGCTTCTTGGGCTTAGCCGGTTATTACATGATGTTCATCCATGACTTCTCAAAGATTTTGATACCACTTACACGCCTTACGAAGAAGGGTGTACAGTTCATTTGGAGTGTGGAGTGCCAGAAGGCCTTTGATATCTTGAAGACTAAGTTGACTTCAGCACCAGTTTTAACTATTTCGAACAGCGACAGGACGTTCGTCGTCTACACAAATGCATCATTGGCAGGATTAGGAGGCGTCTTGATGCAAACTCAGAGGGTAGTAGCATATATCTCACGGTAGTTGAGGGTGCATGAGCAGAACTATCCCACTCATGATTTGGAGTTAGTAGCAGTAGTATTTGCATTGAAGTCATAGAGACACTACTTGTATGGAGTACAGTTTGAGCTATTCACAGACCACCAGAGTCTGAAGTATCTTTTCTCTCAGAAGGAACTCAACCAGAGACAGAGGAGATGGATTGAGTTTATCAAGGACGACGAGTTCATAATTCAATATCATCCGAGGAAGGCGAATGTCGTAGCAGATGCTTTAAGTAGGAAGCGTCGACATCAGATTTTAGATTTGAGGTGTTCATTATATAGAGATCTTCTTACTCTTAGACAGTTTGATTTTAAACCCGAGATAGGTGGAACCAGTGCGTTTTTAGGAGCTGTGTTAGTTCATCCATCTTGGAGTACCAGAGTAGTCAGAGCTCAGTTGGAAGACTCTTGGATTCAAATCTGAAAGGAGAAGATTTCCAAAGAGCCTAAGACTGATTGGATCATTGGAGTAGATGGAGGTCTACAGATGAAGGGTAGGCTGGTTATGCCATCTAGTACCGAGCTGAAGAGAGAGTTATTTGATGAGGCACATCGTACTAGGTACATAGTATATCTAGGGACCACTAAGATGTACAAGGACTTGAAGAGATACTTCTGATGGAGTGGTATGCATAGAGAGATTACAGAGTATATGGCTAAGTGTTTTACCTGTCAGCAGGTGAAGACAGAGCATCAGAGACCAGCAGAAACACTTCAGCCTTTACCCATCCCAGAGTGGAAATGGGCGGATATTTCTATGGACTTTATTGTATGGTTGTCGAAGTCGAAGAAGGGGAATGATTCTGTGTGGGTGCTAGTGGACCAATTGACGAAGTCAGCATATTTTATTCCAGTGAGGACTACATATACAGCTGAGGCGTATGCGAGGATATTTATTCGGGAGATAGTCCGACTTCATGGAGTTCCTGATATGATCATGTTGGATCGAGGTTTAGTGTTCACTTCACATTTTTGGAGGAGTTTGCAGGATTCGTTCGGCAGTAGGTAATCTTACAGTAGTGTATTCTACCCACAGAGAGGGTGAATCAGGTATTGGAAGACATGTTGCGGGCTTGTGTCATAGACTTTTAAGGTAGCTGGGAGGAGCATATTCCACTGATAGAGTTCGCTTATAACAATAGTTATCAAGCGGCGATCAGTATGGCCCCTTATGAGGCATTGTACGGGATACCTTGTAGATCACCGATATGCTGGACAGAGCCAGAGGATAGCTTAATGTTTGGACCAGAGCTTGTGAGACAGACTACTAAGAAGGTAGCATTGATCAGAGATAGGATTCTAGCCGCTCAGAGTCGGCAAAAGAGCTATGCAGATAAAAGACGAAGACCCTTAGAGTTTCAGGTTGGAGATTCAGTTATGCTAAAGGTATCGCCTATGAAAGGCGTTCAGCGATTCGGGAGACGGGGAAAGCTTGCACTGAGGTATATTGGACCCTTCTGGATTTTGGAGTGCATTGGAGCTGTGTCATACAGACTAGATCTTCCAGCATCGATGTCTAGTATACACAATATATTTTATGTTTCTATGCTCAAGAAACACATGCATGATGAGGAGCAACAGCGAGTATTAAATGCACCAGAGATTGAACTTCAGTAGGATTTGACTACTATTGAGATTCCAGTTTGTATACTTTCCAGGGAGGACAAAAGGCTTAGAAACAAGGTGATTCCTTTGGTGAAAGTTCAGTGGAACCGAAGAGGCGTTAAGGAGATTTCTTAGGAGCGTGAAGAGGACATGCGTCGTGACTATCCACACATGTTTGAGTAGGTAAATTAAAGCTTTTTGTATGATTTATATATGACTTATAGATTCAATTATGGTGATGTTTATACTTAATGTTAAAATGAGGGTATTACCACTTATCTCATAAGTACACGGAACATAGGGTATATATATGAAGGGTTCCTTGTTTGGATTTTTCATTCGATGTACTTGTTCCATTTAGTTAGGGGTTAAGTCGGGGTATTTACATTTTAGATGGTTAACTGTAGACATCGAAGATGATTTTTGAGAGGGCGAAGATGATATGTAACGCTACTTCCTGCACTTATTGAGGAAGTGAAGTGATTTATGTGCATGAGTATTTGTGTGATTATGTTTAGATTTAACGCTAGAATAAGGATATTTCTGCTCAATTCTTAACCTTTTGGAACACATGGTATATATGGGGGTTCCTTGTTTGGATTTTTCGCCCGACGTACTAGTTCCATTTGATTAAGGGTTGAGTGGGAGTATAGTCATCTTGGATTGTTAAATATAAATATCGCTATATGCTTATCTAGAGTAATATTATTTGTTTTAGTATGATTTCTAAATTTCGAGTGCGAAATTATTTTAAGGGGGGAAGAATGTAAAACCCCGTATTTTTATTAGTAGTATATGTGAATTATTAGTGATAAATAATTCTATTATGATTAATGACTTGAGGTCATAGATTACACTTGATAACAAGTTATTAGAGAAGTATGAGTGTAATTATATAGAGTTTTGTGCATTGGTTTTGGGCAAATTAGAAAAATATGCACGGATCCGAAAATCAGACTGCTCAGTCGACTTATCAGTCGACTCATTAGTCGACTGATGAGTCGACCTATAAGTCGACCGACGGGCTGATTTCTGGTTTTCTTTAAGTATGCGGGTTTGTTCAGTTTCGTATCTGGTTAGACCGCTCATATATGATATCTCCTACCCGAGAACACCTTCAGAACTCAAAACCGAAGCCCCCATCTCTTCCTCTCAAACCCTAGCTCGAATTTTGACATTTTGGAGGAGTTCTCGAAGGAGTTTGCACGGGATTTCGTGCAGTGTAGCGGAGGAGATCGTGCTTTAGTAGATCCAAGAGTTTGTGCATCATATCAGAGGCGAGTAACATCTCGTCCAGCCCTCACCCATTGTTTGTATAGTTTTCTTGAGTTTTTATTTCGGATTTTTGAGCCTAAAATGTATTTTCGTGCAAAAAAAATAGATGCTTTACATTATGAGATGCAAGATCTATATTTTTTAGTTATAAAAAGCTCACAAACGAATTTGTAAATTAAGATCCAGATCTGGAAATTTGTTTAAACATGAGTTTTAATGTGATTTACTGTTTTCAATACGTTTTAAACATGTTTATATGTTTAAGGTTTTTAATGTAAGTGATCACATGCAAATTCTTTCATTTCTGTTGATACACATTAGTTAGAATCAGAAATATATTGCTGGACATGACGAAAAAGAACTTTAGGTTAACATTTTTTGTAGATAATCTTCGAAAGCAGAAAACTGGGAATTTTCTGCTCAGTCAACCAATGAGTCGACTTATGAGTCGACTGATGAGTCGACTAATGAGTCGACTGACGGGAAAATTTATAGTTTTGTGTTTTGCTCTGGTCGACCAATGAGTCAACCAATCCCAGTCAAATCATGAGTCGACTGATGAGGACTTTTCTAGTTTCCTCAGTTTGGGTTTGTTTGGGGTGTTTCAGTTTATATGAAACTACTTATGCTTGTTTATTGTTGTTGCGTGCTTTAATATGAACAAGGAGTTGCCTCGAATAACAGGTATTAGAAATTATTGTTTAACCTGTATCTTTACATGTGAGATAACATGCGAACACAAGTTTAAGTTTACACACCGAGATGCGTGTGAATTTCGTATAGGTATATCTTTCCACATATCTCATCGATATTTACACAGTTTGTTCAGTCCTCGTGTTGAACTATAATCCATTGAAGTTCTCGTGTTGGACTATAATCCATTTCAGTCCTCGTGTTGGACATTTACCTATTCATCCATGTGTTAGACACTAGATAGACCTTGAGCATGACACTTATATATGCATAGGCTGGACATGACACTTATGTGAGTTGTGATATGACACCGTAATTAAGTTCTGAGATGAGTTTGCCTTCTTTTATTATTGTGCTTACTTTAGATTTTGGGTTTGGTATTTAGGGATTTACAATGTGAGATACTAGGTATATACATGAGAGTTTCCTTATTTGGATTATTTCGCTCGACATACCTATGCTCGTGTTGTAATTGTCTAAATACTAAAATCTTCTTATACGTAGGTAATTACAATTTGAGCTACAAGGTATATACATGAGGGTTTCCTTATTTGGATTATTTCGCTCGACGTACTTATGCTCATGTTGTAATGATCTAAATAGGATCAGTGATTTCATATATATATATATATGTATTAATTGTATTATTTTGTATACAACGAGCCCTTTCCCTTGGGGTTGGTTGTGATGTTACTTGCTAGCATTTTGACGCTCGTTGTCCCTCCCCCTTTCAGGTAACGAGCCAGGAGCCCGGAGAGTCGCAGGTTGATGGTGATGCATTTTAGCTTCAGTTATCTATTTAGTTATATTTTCTTTTGAGCTCCACTGTAGACTTTTGTTTAGACATTTGAGAGTTTTATTCTAGAAGTTATAAAGGTTGTGTGCCTTATTTCCTCTTGTCAGATATTTTTAATTTGAGACTTTGTTGAGTACTTCAGTTTATTTATTTTAGACATTGACTTGTACTTCAATATGCTAGATGATAGAATATTAATTTGATCTCTATTATTTCATCTGTTGATTTCTGTATTATCTTTTACTTGCTTTTGTACCTACACCTTTTATTAACTCTGCTAGAGATATAGTAATTATGATGGTGAAACATGTTATTGTATCGTGTGATGCATGGTAGGTTTGACATTCTTGGTTTTACCTTGGACTGCGGCCTTGTGTGAACCCAGGGGCATCACACCATCTCCATTTTTCTTTGTTTTTATTAGATTAAACCCTAAATTGATGAAAAGAATTTTAGATCAGATCACTAAATAAAGAAAAACATAATCTTGATGACTAGAACTTTAATTATTTTCTAATTGATGAATTGGTTAGGATAAGAACCCTTATTAATCAAGTTAAATTTGATTAGTGATGTTTAGGGAAATTTGATCCCCAAACCATGTTTTTGTTTGATGTAAACTTGTTAGGCCGAGCCCCCATTAAATTTAATGTAAGATTTAAATCGTAATTTACACCCCATGTTGAGATTTTACAAGTTTTTAAGAAAATCGATTAACTGCGGACACTAAGGACTACACTCCTTGTTGCGTTTTTTTACTGAGGTTACTGAGAGTGTTAGTCCAATTGTAGGCATCGAAAATTGCCGATAGGTCCCCACTCACAGCTCGGTGTTAACGATCGACGATCGAATGACGCTACCCAGTTCACAAGAGCTCAAATGACGCCGGTGAGCGACTAAAGCAAACCGACGGATTACGTGAGCCGACAGAACGTCAGAATCACGAGGATACGGGTTGACCGAAAACCCCGCGATCACCGTAATCGGACCAACGCCCGCTGTGCCCCGATCACCCCACGGATAATCCAACCATCGGGGCCTACAGAGCTCGCCGTCACGATTCCAACGCATCCGAAATCACTCAAATCCGAGTTCGGACGAAAAGTCAACGGCGGGACAGCGGCAGAACAACGGCACGACCCCGGGGCTGAACCGGGGACACCCAAACAAGTCTCGGCAGGCTCGAGACACCCCTAGGGGGGTGTCTCTCCTCTTGGGGTGTCCATATGACCCCTATGTTCTCTCTTATGGCTATAAATAGCCCCCTTAGCCCTCCATTTAGAGGGGCTCTTGATTTTGCTCTGGTTTAGCCTTGGTTTTGGGAGAAGAATTTCTGGTCTTGGGATTATCCTCGAGATCTGAAATTTCGGAGCTTGGAGCGGCGAAGCCCTGCCGGATCGAGGAGTCTCCACCGTCATTCACCCCCTTTCCTTAGTGTTGCTCCTTAGCGGTGACACTAAGAAGAGCTATTATCTCGTTTTAGCCGAGATATACGCTTATAACCTCTAGATCTTGCGCGGATCGACGAGGTTCTGTTTCTATATCCTACGCGGATAGACGAAGCTCTGCCGGATTTTCCCGGAAGGATCTTGAAGAGTCGGCGGTCCACGGATATCGACGTCCCCGTCACAGGCCAACAACCTACGCAAGCGAGACCGTACCAGACCGGGCTCTCGTGTTTATTTTCGTTTAAGTTGTAACCCCTTTGTTTTCATTTTATACTGTTGTAACGCTCGAAGTTGTAACAGATATCAAAGTAATGAAAACAGCAACTTTTACCGGAAACAAGCTGGCGACCACAGTGGGAGCCAACGATCTCGCCACCGAGATCGTCATGACGCAACCGGCCTTCAAGATCCGGGTGAATGAAGAGGTCGAATACGAGTTCGACCAGCAGAAGTTTGAAGAGTACCTCTCTTCTCCAGATCCGCCTCTCCACATAGGCGCGGGAAGAACCCATCTCCAAAAAGAGCTTGCGGGATCTCCAACTCCTCAATTCAAGACCCCGCCGTCGCTGCTGCTACACTTGCACCACACAACGGCCTTGCGTCGATCAGTGTGGTCAAGAACGTAGATCCAACAGCACCAAAGGCAAAGGGTGATGCTGCTCCAACTCCATCAAAAAAGGCGATCCAAAGACGCCGCCAATGCCTCGCTCAACAGCTCGCCAGGGCTAAGGAGTCGAAAGATGGAGTGCGCTATGCAGAGGATCTGAAGTCGAGGCAGCGGCAAGAGCAATGGCAAGTAGTCAACCTCCCCTCCAAATCAGAAGCAAACGAGTGGATCCGAGTCAAAAGGAACCGCTCCACGCTCGAGGAGCGAATCAAGAAGCGCCGTGCCCTACTCGCACATGCCCGACTCCTCTTGAAGAAGGCAGAGGAGATGCAGCAAGAAACGGTGGTCAAAACACCGTCCAAAGGCAAATCGGTGTGGGTTCCTAAATCGACACCAACACTTCCAGCAAAGAAGGGCAAGATTGTCGCCCAGAGTTCAACCAAATCAGAGCCTACTCCTCCTGTACCGGCACCCTCAACAGGGCCAGATAAGAAAGGGGATCATTCAAGATCCCAGGTTCCTTTGACGAGTCGCCTCGGTCCCTTACCGGAGAACCGAGGAAGAATACCCGTCAAAGAACGGCTGGGACCATTGAAAGGTCCCCAAGTTAAAAACCAGACCGGGGGTCGAATCAATCCCCCCAAGAAAGATGAAAAAGGGAAAGCCCCTATCACCGACCGCACTGAGTTGCGAGTCGAACTAAAAGAGCCCGTTCGATTTCTACGCTCCCAAAAGCGTAAAATTGAACGGGCCACTCTTGAAAAATCTAACCATGTTTTGCATTCCCAAGGAGAAACACACTCGTCTGAGGATGAGCGTGTTATACCGAGGGACACTTACCAACACTCTGTAGGTTGCTCCAGCCATCAAGCTGATGAGCTGTACTACAGGGCTGGGGGTGTGGGAAAATCTCGAAAGAGATACATGCAGGATATGGAGTCCCGCTGCCCATGTGCCAACATTATCAAGGCAGTGCTGTCCGAGTGTTGCTGTGCTCAGACCCCAACAAGAATCTCGGTGTTCGAGAGACTCTCCAAGCCGAAGCGTTTCCACAAGAAGAAATCGCTCCGCCGAGAGGATGAATACTCGAAAGTGTCAGTCAACATGACCGGCAGAGGGGGATCAATACCACGTCTCAACTTGGATCAGCTTGCCGAGGCATCCCGATGCATGACGTGGTTACGGTCGGGAACCATCAAGCGAAAGAATTACCCAAGAGTACATAAGGGACTTTCCCTAGAAGAAGAAGAATCCGATGCTGATTCTGATACCTGCTCCGCCGTCGCATCCGACGACACAACTTCAAGTACGGGCCGACCTTATGAATCGCTCATGATCAGCGCCGAACAAGTGTCGAAGATACTTGAAGAAGCCCTGGCCAAGCAAAAGGAGAGCTTCAAATTTGAAATGGAGATGGCCATGCAGCAGATGAGGGAGATGCACGACCAACAGATCGCGGCAATGACGGTTCACCAAGGAGAACCAAATCAACGCAATCCAGAGGAGCATGAACGGGAAGGGGATAATGTCAACATCCCTCCTGTCAACACCAGCACTGGGGGTGGTCCCGCAGAGGATAATGCAAAAGAGGACCATGTCACCTCACCTCGAAGCCACTCGAAGACCGAGACGAGTGAGGACAGGAAGATGAAGGACCTGGAGAGCAAAATCAACGCCTTGATGAGTGCTCAAGAGGTAAAAAGGTCTGGTATACCCTGCCCCTATCCAAGGGAGTGGGAATCGATCCCATATCCGGCAAAGTTTAATCTTATTAACTTTATGCCGTTTGATGGGAAGGGTTCCCCTACCCAGCATTTAATCTACTTCAAGTCTCATTTAGGAATCATTTCCGGAAATGAGCCCCTCATGGTGCGGTCATTCGTCGGCACTCTTCGCGGAGCTACCTTCGATTGGTATCGCCGTCTCAAGCCTGGAAGCATCAATGGCTGGGATGACATGGAGGACATGTTTTTAACCAATTTCTTTGATGATGACACCGAGGTTTCAATCGGTACGCTGTTCGATGAAAAGCAAAAGAACGGCGAGACGGTTGAAAACTTCGTGAAGAGGTTCCGGAACAAAGCCATGAATTGCAGGGATCCGGTCAGCGAGGATTTCATCCTCGAGACTTGCCACAACAACTTGACGCTCGACATCCTCGAAGCCATGGGAATGGCGCCATCCAAAACCTGGAAGGATTTGAAGGTGCGGGGAGAAAGAGCCGAGCGATTCCTCAAGAGGAAGAAGGCGGAGAGAGGGCAAATTCTCAACAATACCCCGCAACCAAATTTTACCCCCAAGGGTAAAGGGAAGGCGCACGCAAATGCGGTGGTCGCAAATCAAGTCTTTGAGGTGCAAGCACAGCCGCAGCAGCCGCAACAGCCACAGCAGCCGCAACAGCAGCAGCAGAGGGCGACTCAACAACCCAGGTGGCAACAACAGCCCCAGAAGCAAAAGGTTGGGGAGCCAAGGTTCCCAAAAGTCTACTCATTCAAAGAGGATGAAATCCCCGGTATCTTCAAGTATTTGGTCGAGAACAACAAGATCAAGCTGCCGCCGATTCAGGATCAAGAAGATGCCAAGAGGGTCAATGACCCGAAATACTGCGCATTCCACCGAGCGGTGCACCATCCTACCAAGGTATGCTACGCCCTCAAAGATAAGATTCAGGCCCTAATCGATGTTGGGGTTATTACTATGAAGCAGCCCAAGGAGAAAAAGGTGGGCGCAAACACCGTATCCATTAGCTTTGGATCTGTTCCCTCGAGTTGGTTCCAACACGAGTCGGTGATCAAAGCGGCAGTGAAGACGGTGAACGATGATCCGCATCAACAGCGTCAGAAAGGGCTTGTGCCACACATAGCCCCGAATGGCGAGATCTTGTGGGTTCATCCGGATTTGATCACAGATGAGCAATGGGCTGGGACCTCTTCCACAAAGAACAAGAAGAAATCGAAGAGGAAGGGCAAATCCTGTTATGGGGCCTCTGCTATACCGGGGGTGGATGATGACAAAATTCCAACCTTCCCACTTTCTGAGGATGAGCAGGAAGCCTTTGCAACTCGAAGCGGGAACGAATATCACTTCAAGTATCCGGATGCTACTGAGCAGTTGGGTACCAAAACCCCACCTTCCAAGACTCTAGCAGAACTAGGGATTGCAGCAATTCCCCCAACGCCAGCAGCCACGGAGAGAATCCCGCAGAAGGATAAGGGAAAAGAGCCCGTACGTCAAGAAGCTCAGAACCCGAGGCCGTCTCGATTCAATAATCCAATTGGACGAGACAAACCGGGGAATGCAAGCTCTCAGCCCCATTTCGACATTATGGCGCAATTGGCCAACATCCCGGCCAGGATAACTCTATACGAGTTGCTGCGGTTGTCGAAACATACACGGAAAGCGCTACAAGAAGCCTTGAGTGACTCGGAAGCCTTCTTGACTCGGATCAAGTCATCTTCTGAAGAACCGGAGTCCTCAGCTCAACAATGCAACCTAGCGGTGCATCACTTCCCCTGCATCTCTTTCACCAAAGAAGACATGCAGACGAAGAATTCCAAGCATGATAGGCCGTTATACTTCACCGGGCATATTGGCTCCAGCGCTGTCAACCGGATCCAAGTCGATCCGGATTCCGCTGTTAGCATCATGCCATTCCGATTGATGCATCATCTCGGAATCCCGACTAGCAAATTAGCGTCCACTGGCACGACGATTTATGGATTCAACACCAGCGGGTCCAAACCCTTGGGGAAGATCCGAATCAAATGCCAGATTGGGGATTTGAAGTCGGAAGTTACATGCTATGTGATTGACGCGGAAACATCCTATAATTTACTGTTGGGTCGGCCTTAGATCCACGGTAACCTTATAGTCCCGTCAACGCTGCATCAGTGCCTCAAATATGTGGGCACAGATAATGAAATCAAGACGGTGGTCGCGGATAAGCAACCGTTCAAGGGATTGGAGAATTATTTCACCGATTCCCTTTTATACGGCGCTGAATCCGATACTGAACCATCGGCCCAAGGAACGGACAGTGGAGATGAAGCTGATACCGAACCAGGGTTTGATTACGATGGCGGTTTTGTTTTAAACGACATTGTACCCATTGTAATCAATCTTGACGATGATGAATCATCGGAAGATAGTTGTAATTGGCAACTTGCCGAAGAACTATCAATAAACGATGATTTAGAGTACTCGACGGACCTCGATGATATCACTAACGAACTCTATGCTAACCCTGATTTGTATATGCCTCTTCAATCATTTTGTTTGACGAAAAAGCAGGTACACGACCCTTGCGGAACAACGCTCATCATCCCCGCAGGGATTGGGGGTGGAAAGGAGGTCGTCTACGGCAAAGGAAGAGCATCTCCGATACCCGACCACTTCATGGAAGAGGAAGACGACGATGATAAACCGGCCCGTCATCTGTCCAAATACGATGCGAAAGCACGCAACATGATGGAAAGGCACGGGTATGACTTCAAGATCGGAGAGGGTCTTTTCTTTGGTCGAGGTCCACGGGTTCCACCCCGGATGGCCTATGTACCGAAGGGAAAACCCGATGATTATTATCGCCACAAAAGAGGTCTAGGCTATGTCTCATCAGATAATGAGTGTGGCTGGCAAATCATTGACCAAATTGCTAACAAGACTAGGAAGGGATATTCTTCCGACTCTTCGGGTTGGGATTCCGACGCTAGTCTTGGAGAAGTGTTTAAGAAGCTAATGTCGAACATGGTCACGGTTGATCCAGCGATAATAGAAGAAGATGATGAGATGCCGACATGGGAAGACCCGTGGGTTCATCACTTAAACATGCAGTATGGCGACCGGTTCGAGCAGAGAGAGCCTCCTACCGAAGACCCAGTCGTTCAGGTGAATATGGGCAGCGAAGAAAATCCGAAGCCAATATTCATCAGCGGCAGCCTCTTACCTGAAGAGAAGGAAGAGTTGATTTCTCTTATCCGGGAGTACATCGACGTGTTCGCCTGGAATTATGAAGACATGCCAGGTCTCGACCCAAACGTAGCAGTGCATCGTCTCAACATTAAGCCGGACGTCAAACCAGTCAAACAACAACAACGACGGTTTCGTCCGCAAATGATGGAAGCAATCGAAGCTGAAGTCAAGAAGCTCGTCGATTCAGGATTTATCCGAGAGGAACAACATCCCGAATGGCTTGCCAACATTGTTCCGGTCCTGAAGAAGAACGGAAAGATCCGGATATGCATTGACTTCAGGGACCTCAATGCTGCTTGCCCAAAAGATGATTTTCCTCTCCCCATCACGGATGTTATCATCGACAACACGTGTGGGTTTGAGAGGATGTCCTTTATGGATGGTTTCTCTGGTTACAACCAGATAAAGATGCATCCAGAGGATGAGAAGCATACTGCATTTAGAACGCCTCTCGGCGTATTCTGCTACACAGTCATGCCCTTCGGCTTGAAGAATGCAGGTGCTACATATCAGCGAGCCATGTCAAAGATCTTTCAGGAGCATCTCCAAAAGACCGTCGAATGCTACGTGGACGATTTGGTCGTGAAAAGTCGTGATAAAAATGATCACATCAAAGACTTGAAGACCATGTTCGACTTGATGCGGGCCCATCAGTTGAAGATGAACCCTACCAAGTCTTTCCTCGGAATGTCCAGTGGCAAATTCCTGGGGTTCGTCGTCACCACCAAAGGTATTCATATTGATCCGGACAAAGTAAAGGCGATCAATGAATTGCAACCTCCAAGGAATCTCAAAGAGCTCAGAGGACTGCAAGGGCGATTGGCGTATATCTGTTGGTTTATCTCAAACCTTTCGGGGAAATGCCAACCGTTCTCCAGGCTTACAAAGAAGGGCGTGTCATTCGTATGGGACGATGCTTGTCAAAAGGCGTTCGAGAGTATCAAAGAATATCTCTCGAAACCTCCCGTACTCGTTGCACCGAAATCGGGCAAACCGTTCTTGATTTATGTCAAGGCGACGAGCCACTCATTAAGTGCATTGCTTGCACAAGATGACGATAACGATCACGAGCAGGCGGTGTATTACTTAAGCCGAACTATGGTGGGCGCGGAATCTCGATACCCTATGATTGAGAGAGAATGCCTCGCCTTAGTGTTCGCCATCCAGAAGATGCGGCATTACTTGGTGGGACAAACCATCTATGTCATCTCCAAAGTTATCCCGGTCCGAGTGTTCATGACTCAACCGGCTTCCATGAGCTGGCGATTAGCGAAGTGGGCTTTACTCTTATCCCAATACGATCTGCACTTCAAACAGCAGAAGTCAGTAAAAGGACAGGCCATCTGTGATCTCTTGGCAGCTAATCCAACTACGGACGCCGCCGAGATATATGACGATTTACCTGATGAAACCCACGAAGTCAACGCAACTTCACACCAACAAGTGTGGCGTTTGTACTTCGACGGTGCTTCACGAGCAGCTAGTGCCGCAGGTACTCCTGGATGTTCAAAGGTCTCCTCCGGAGTTGGAGTGGTCTTAGTTTCCCCAGGAAAACATGTGATGCCTCGAGCCTACTCATTAACTGAGCCGTGCTCGAATAATGTGGCAGAATACAACGCACTGATTATAGGCCTCAACTTCGCCAAGGAGCTGGGGGTTGAGTATCTCGAAGCCTTCGGTGATTCTCAACTAATCGTCAAACAGGTCCAAGGGGAATATGAAGTTCGAAGTCAGGATCTAATCTCGTATCACAAGATGGCGATAGAACTGGCGGAATCATTTGAAGGGTTCTTCATCGAGCACGTCCCACGGTTGTAGAACACCTATGCAGATGTGTTAGCAGCTTTAGCTGTATCCCTGGCACAGCCACCCGGAACAGAGCAATTTGTTACGGTAGGAACTCACCAACTCTTAGTGCCGCTTCACGATGAAAATGGCAGGGAAGAAGAGGCCCAAGAGGTGCACACCACTCAGGCTGAGTTCGAACCTCGAGATTGGCGTTTCCCCATTATCGACTACGTCCTGCATGGAATCTTGCCAGAAGACGTAAAGGAGAGAGAGTCGATCAGACGAAGAGCTCCGAGATTCTACTATAATACGGAGAATCGAACGCTATACCGCAGGGGGTATGATGGCATGCTGACACGTTGCCTATCAACCAAAGAAGCTGAAGAAGTGCTTAAAGAAGCACATGAAGGAGAGTGCGGTGCGCACCAACCTGGTCCTAAGCTTTATGATCGCATCAGAAGAATGGGATACTTTTGGCCCTCCATGATGCATGAGGCAATTGTATACGCCCGGAAGTGTCACGCGTGTCAGGTACACGCGAATTACATGCACCAGCCTCCGGAACATCTGCATCCTTCGGTTACGTCGTGGCCGTTCGAGACCTGGGGAATGGACATTGTTGGTCCTATAAATCCCCCTTCGGTTAAAGGCGATCGGTTCATCCTGGCCATCACCGATTACTTCTCCAAATGGGCTGAAGCAGTTCCACTCAGAGAAGTCAAGACGAGCAACGTCATTGCATTCATCAAGCACCATATCATTTACCGGCATGGTGTTCCAAGACGAATCATACATGACAACGGTCCTCAATTTATCAGCAACGCCTTCATAAGGTTCTGCGAAAAGTTCAAAATTCAGGACATCTCGTCAACAGCCTATAACCCCACAGCAAACGGGTTAGCTGAAGCCTTCAACAAGACTATCATAAAGCTCTTATCAAAGCTTGTGAGAAATAACAAGCGGGATTGGGATGATAAGCTCGGAGCGGCTCTATGGGCCTATCGTACCACGGTGCGTACACCGACCGGCGCAACCCCATACTCATTGGTGTATGGATGTGAAGCCGTTCTCCCTCTGGAAGTTCAAATTCCATCTCTTCGGATCGCTCTCACCACCCAGATGACGACCGAAGAACAGCATCAGAAGCGCCTCGAAGAACTCGAGATGCTCGATGAAAAGCACCTGGAAGCTCAACAGCACATCGAGTTTTACCAAGCCAGAATTTCTCGAGCCTTCGACAAAAAAGTTCGACAAAGGAGTTTTAAGGAAGGGGACTTGGTCTTAACCGAAAAGCGTCCTATGATCCTTAACTCCAAGAAGACAGGCAAATTTGAACCCAAATGGGAAGGACCGTTCGTAGTAGAAACAGTTTACTCGAACGGCGCCTATCGCCTAGTCACCAAAGATGGTGATCGGCTCATGATGCCAATAAATGGCAAGTTTCTGAAGAGATACTATCCTTAGTATCCTCAGAAGAATTGAGGTACCGGGAAGTTCCCGGAAGAATACCACATCGGGGTATTCTTAGGGATAACCCGGTCGCTGATGAGCAAGAAATCAGTTTTCGAATTCCGAATATTCTTGTTTGTCAGAATCTAACTCTCACAAGCACTCTTTTGCTGAGAGGAGATCTAATCATTCGGTAGATTGATTCTCCCCTCGCAAAACTTTCAGTGGTTTTGACTACTCGTAGTCTTCACCACATAATTCCCACTTGGTCAAACCTTACTACAGTTAGGGCCAAAGCCAAATTCCCCTCTCGATTCCGTCAATGAACGAGAGGTCCACAAATCGAGCGATCAAACCTTCTTTCGGTTATGATCATTCTCACACTCCCCACTGGGTCAAACCTTACTACAGTTAGGACCACAACCAAAATCCCTTCTCGATTCCTTCAATGAACCAGAGGTCCAATTTCAAATCGAATGACCAAACCTTACGACAGTTAGGGTCGTTTGAACCTTTCGATTCGATAATCAAACCTTACGACAGTTAGGGTTATCCGAATCTTTTTGATTCTCGGAGTGGAGATCCCACTCCTAGTTTCATCCTTCGGATTCTGGGGGTGGAGATCCCACCTCGAGTTTCCTTTCCTGCTGAAGATAGAATATAAAATTCTTCCTCTTCAGAGTCAAATGACCAAACCTTACGACAGTTAGGGTCGTTTGAACCTTTCGATTCGATAATCAAACCTTACGACAGTTAGGATTATCCGAATCTTTTCGATTCTCGGAGTGGAGATCCCACTTCTAGTCTCCCATCTTTTCCCCTATCTTTGCTTTCAGAAAAGACAGGGATGAAGTCAACGCCTAACCAGTGTTGCCGGTTAGTCTTTCCCGTGAGAAAGACGAAGTCTATGTATTCAAAATCATAGCACCTTTTCCTCTGTCTTTGCTTTCAGAAAAGACAGGGATGAAGTCAATGCTTAATCGGCGTTGCCGGGTAGTCTTTCCCGTGAGAAAGACGAAGCCTATGTATTCAATTTCATAGCATTAAGTCTAAGAAAAGCAGTTTTCTTAGCACAACGTTACATGCGGAACGGATTTAGATAATTCGCATGCTAGCCCGATTCAAACGGCAATCGGTAAAGGCAAGTCAAACCCGTTGAAGGCTGGGGGTTTGCCAAAAATCCCAAAGTCAGTGCCTAACACGCATTGCCGGTTAGTCCTTTACCATAAAAAGAGACAAAAGCCCACATATTCCACATTGTGGCAGGTTGTTA
>BQKN01000079.1:144914-181222 GCA_022839385.1 Asparagus kiusianus | reverse complement strand
TATATATATATATATATATATATATATGTATATATATATATATATATATATATATATATATATATATATATGCTATGTGTAGTATTTTATACGCTGTACCCCTTCCCGTGGGGGCGGTGGAGATGTTCTTGCTAGTGCTTTGACACTCGTTGTTTCTATTTTTTTAAGGTAGTTGGTCAGGAGTTCGGAGAGCCGCAGGTTGACGGAGACTTAGTATAGCTTACCCTTATTTATAGATAACTAGTTGGTGCTCCACAATAGACTATTTATAGTTTTAGACTTTTAGAGATGTATTTCATTTTGGAGGCTGAGTGCCTTTGTACTGTTCATTTGACTCTTATGTTTTAGAGACTTATTGTTTTTATTTTGGTTTATTAGATGTGCTTTCTGTTCTTTTGTTGGAACATATTTATAGATACTATTGGATATATCTTCTCTACATTTTGTTTCTTGTATTTTAATTATGCTTGTACCCTCACTACTTTACATTTGACATTAGTTAGAGTGATAGTGATTGTGACAGTGAAACATATTTATGCATAGTGTTAGGTGCATGGCAGGTTTTACATCTTTAGGTTTACCTTAGACTGCAGCCATGTGCGAAACCAGGGGCGTCACATTAATACATATGCTCTATTTGCACAATAAAAATTTACCCAAAAATTACAAGAATCCACGGATGATCAAACCTGATGCTATGAAAGATTGTGGAATTAAATACTTTTCCAACCCTGATACTCCATTGAAGCATTGTGTTAGAGGAAGCAACGGCGGGAAATATTTTTCGGGTTGCGCCTATTACCCAGGTAGGCAATGCAGTTTCTTCACATGGGCTCAAGAAGGTCACGATCTAACAATCATTCTGCTCAAAGAGATGAAATAATTGTCAAAGATATTAATAAGAAGATGAGGCAATAGAGGAGACAATTGAAAGAAACAAAGCAAGAAGTAATGATATGGAAAATTGAAAAAATTGTTTTTGCCTTTTTTTATGTGTCCCTTATTTTTTTTAATTTGTAGTTTGCTCTATGAAAATGTAAGAAAATAAATCCATAATTAGTGGAGAACGAATGCTTCAAAACCTGAAAAGTGAGTTTCATCAAAAGTGTATGAAATAGAAATAGAGAAATATAGTTATCATATATTTGCAGGTATGGTAATAAGGCTCAGAATCAATTTAGGAAGTATATAAGATTAAAAACTAGTATGCATGATATCTAATTTAAAATGAATACTAAAGTAAAAAAACTCCAAAACCAAATCTTGTTTAGGCTCAGAACCTGCAAACTGAAATTCACCAATATTATGAAGCACAAATATCATAACACAATAGAATCCTTGAATATAACATGAAAATATATAGGTAAGGAAGATAAAATGAGATCAGAAATTCATTGAAATAAAGTAATACAATGATCATATAAGATTTTATATGACAATAATACATACTAAATCATGTAGAAATCGTAATAGTCATATAATATGAATAATTAAATAATGGATAGGTCATTTTCATCATTAAAAGTCATCCAATACATCTCAATAGTAGATATAGGTCGCTATTTCTCATAATTTGACCTTCATCATGCCCTATGTAAAAATGAATAAATAAGAATAATGGATGAATTTAGGTTGCTATACTTGTAGTTTTCTCTATGAAAATTTAAGAAAATGAATCCATAACGAGAGGAGAATGAGCCTCAAACCCCGAAAAGTGTGTTTCACCAAAAGTATATGAAACAGAAGTATAGAAACATAGTTATCATAAGTATGCAAGTATGGTAATAAGGCCCAGAATCAATTTAGGAAGTATATAAGATTAAAAACCAATATGCATGATAGACAGTTTAAGATGAATACTGAATTAAAAAACTCCAAAACCAAATCTTGTTTAGGCCCATTTGCAAGCTGAGATTCACGAAGTTTATGAGGCACAAATATCATAACACAACAGAATACTTGAATATAACATGAAAACAGCTAATTAGGAAGATAAAATGAGATCAGAAATCCATTGAAATAGAGGAATACAATGGTCATAAGATTTTATATGACAATAACACATACTGAATCATGTAGAAATCACAATTGCCACATAATATGAATATGGCAGATAGGCTCAGAATCAAATAAGGTATAGCTCATTTTATCATTGAAAGCCCTCCAACACATCTAAATAATAGGTGTAGGTTGCTATTTGTCATACTTTGACCTTCATCGTAGCCTATGTAAAAAAATAAAAACAATGGATGAATTTAGAAATAGCCTCACCAGAACCAAATCTTGATTTCAAGCTGCTATTTCTAATATTTGTCCAACCTTAAAAATAGTATTTCAATTTGATTCTCAGCAAGGATCCTGTCATGAATAAGAATAAGAACCCATGACAATTAATACTTGCATTAGCCAACAATATGAAGGATATAATTGCATTACATAAATTCGTAGTTTCGACTATGTACGCCATAAGCTAGATAAGCAAGTTAGAATCCCAAAAGTATAAAGTATCATATTATCACCTAAATTTAAGAAAACAATAAACCCAAAAGCAAGTTCCCAAAAGCATGACATAATCATCCTTGGTCCACTTTAGATTTTTTTGATGAAGTATGAAACTTCAACAATTCCTTTTGCATAATTATTAGCCTCCCAATAAATAGCCTAGTTTGTGCTTTATTGGCATTCAATTGTTCATAAAATTTATCAAGGATGGCAATAGGGAAATCATCTTCATGTGCAATATAGCATTGGCAAACTTCTCTATCCAATGCACATTTACATTTTTCAAAAAGGAAGAGAATAACTTTATCTCATTCACCATCTCATGCATGAGCTTAATGTCAACATTAGATTTCACATTCTTTCCCTTGGTAACTATTGTGTTAGTACCATATGCATTGTTTGAACTACTATTAAGCTTAGATTTAGTGGGTGTGGATGGCTTCTTAGGTTGAAATGGAGTGTCATGGTCATATTCAACTCAAACAATTGAAGACTCTTGATTGGGGATAGATCCATCATCATCATCTTCTTCATCTAGATTAATAGTAAAACTACCCCCAAACTTTCCATAACATCTCTTGCATAGTCCCCTTTTGCTTGATCATCACCAATAATTATGCAAAGCTCATCAGAATGTTGTGAAGGCTTGTTGTGAAACTCCCTAAGCATACAGCTACTAAGATTCTTGTTCTATGATAAAATTTTAAGAATTTATTCTAATGATCACTTAGTTAGAACTTTTTATTTTGGGTCTTTAAAAGTACAATTGGCACAGACTATAATTGAGAGACTTACAATGAAACAAAGAAAATTTTATATTTCATGGGGGCTCTTTCTATGTGCCAATGGAACATTGATCCATTAGACGCACCGACTTAGTCAATGAGTCTTTTCCTATTGATGAGAACTTAGTTGCTTGGAAAATATCCCAGTTCTCTTAGCACCTCTGCTTAATAGAACTGCAAGTGCGACAATAGTAATTTCTTTATGTGTATGTGTTGATCTCTCTATGATAAGATTCGACCTTTTAAAATGAGGAATCTTCTCTTCTTTTATAGGCTAAAAGAGAGAGTTAATGACTTTTAATTGTGGATTAAGTAGCCATCAAAATAGGAGATAGTGGGGAGCAGTTGCTTCCTTGAAAGTAGCCCTCAAATGGCTATTTGACTAGGTTCACTGGCTTGGCGAAGTTCACTGAAGATGTTTGGACGAGGCTAGCTTGGAGGTGGGTGTGCCTTCTTCGAAACTGTGGATGACGTGGCCTATTTTTTATTAGATTGTTGTGGACAAAGTTCATTGATTGGTGAATTTCATTTGCAAGTTTGAATTTAACACATAATTTGACTCATAATTCCGCTGACTAATGACGCCTTTTGACTCAGTCTGGGGTGTAAATTGGGAGTTGATCCGCTCTTGACTTAGTCGAGTCGACTCGAGATGAGCTGCGTGGTAAGGTCCACTACAGCTGTTTGAGGGTCGACCTATTCTTGACTTGGTCGGGTTGAATCGAGATGGACATCATGGCGAGGTTCACATGTTTTGTTAAGCGACATCCGCTACAACTTGTTGTGGGCTTAGTTTTGGGCCTGTTCGAAGTCTTTAGCCTATGAGCTTTTACTTCTTGGATTCAAGCTAAACATTATCCTAAGCAGGAATATATTTTAACCATCCAAAAGTCCCCCCCCCCCCTACAAAAAAAGTTTTCAATATCCTACATTTTGCCTTGTAGATAGGATTAAAAATTACCTTCAAACTGCTTGATTACCAGAGATGAACTATTGAACATAGCTACCTTTATTTTAGACACGTAGTTCGAGTTGTCTTGTTTGGGTTTGAAAATTACCTTCAATCTATTTGGTTGCCTGAGGTGAACTGTTGAACATAGCTTCCTTTATTTTAGACACGTATTGAAGGGTCAATGGTGCTAGTACTCTGTATTTGTAATGAGTTTTGCTATCTCTATTGCCAGGATGAAGTTGAGAAATAAGCGAAGTTCAGCTGATTCTGGGTGTCGGTGAAGCTCGCTTAACTTTAGACTGTGTGGGCGATGTTCGATTAGCGATGTTCTCTAATTGGCGATAGTCGTTGCTATTTTGCCTCTGGATTTGCATCGTAATCTATAGCTGAGATCACTTGATTGAAGATTCAAGAGATCTATTGTAGATTTGACCGAGTTTTAGGCTAAGATTTTGCCTCATTGTCCAGTCCAATCAATTCTCAAAAGATGTGATTTTCTCAAAATTTTGGATTCAAAAAAGGCTATAAATAGCACCATATCACTTCTGACTTCATCATCTTCATCTCTATCTTCTTCTCCATCCTCTTCTCCTCTATTACTTAGATCAGAGCTGCTCCCCGATAGAGGAGCTAAAATAAAATAGCTCTAATAGGAGCTTGCCTAAGTAAAGGACAATTAAGCGGATGAACTTCACATACTTTCCCGACTAGCGGATCTGTTATGGGGTAAGAAGGCAATGCTCGAACTGATCGTCGAGAATCAGCCAATCTCTTAGAGCAAGTTGAATCATGATAGAGATGCATGGAGATTCAAATGATACGCTCTGCATAAGGCCGTTTAACGACTGATGTGGTAGTTGAAGAAGGATCCTTGGAGATCTACAAGCAAGGACTCCGACAGTAATTAGGTTTCACAAATGTGAGCCTAGATCATAATTAGACGTCATGTGGCTGTCCTAGGCTTGACATTGAATTTTAGTTGCAAGAAGTGTTTCTTCCTATTGATATGCCTCACTTAGAGGAACATGGGTACTTCTTGTTTAATAGTTTTTTTTCTCATTCTCTGGCATAGGGCCTAGGGAGGAGTAAATATGAATAATTTTTTCTGCATATGGAGAAATTCAAATTTCGTGAGATCAAAGGAATAAGGGCTATAGCTTGGTGCCGCTCATGTATGCTCCTCAGGCTTCATATTACCATAGTTAGGAGTATAAGGCACTAGCGAATAGCAACAAATACCCATTATCTTGTAATTAGATAGTTTGAACTTCACCTTTATGTAGTAAAGTCTTTGATCTATAAAATGAACTTTCTTTTTCTGAAATTCTATCTTTTTGTGCTTGATCTACATGATGAACTATACTCCTATAGGGAACTTGAACTCTACATAGAACTGTTATGTTGGAAGAAAATCTCAAGCTTCCTTATGTTGGCGAGAGTCGAATTGAAGTTCGACAAATAGGGTTCTCAAAAAAATAGAGTTGGAATTTTCTCAATTTGGTGATTAGTAAAGTTCACTAAGTCATTTTGGTCAAGTTCATCCTAGTACTCCACTAAATGGGGCGAGGTTCACCTACTTGAGCAATATTCAGTTGGGCTTCGTAAGTCAGTTGTGCAAGACTTAACAAGTCGGTTGGGCAAGGCTCAACAGGTTGGTGGGGGTGAAGATTAGCTTAAATTCTAAATTTGAATATTCGATTTCTACACCTAAAATTATGGCGAAGTTGGCTCAGAGCTAGATTCTTAGCGGAGCTCGAGGTGAGAATCTTTAGTGAAGCTCTGGGCGAGATCTCTAGCGAAGTTAAGGGTGAAGATATTTAGAGAAGTTTGGGGTGAGATATTTGGTGAAGTTAAGGGTGAAAATATTCACTAATGTTCGGGAGCAATCTATAAATAGAACTATTTACTTCATTTCTTCTTCACTAAAACTTTAATAATTCCTATATTTCTCAAAACCCTAGCTCTCTTAGAACTCCAAAGGACTGATCTCCAATGACTCCTCGTCGTGCAATCTCCAGGGCAGAAGCACTGCTAGGTGACCTCGTCGGCTGAGAGGAGAAGACACGTTGGTGCAACTGAAAATGGTCGTGGGTCAGATTCGAACCCACTCATGGCGATCTTCGTATCCATCAAAGTTCAGCCCCAATCGGGCTTCGAAGAGTGTCTTAGGGCACTCTAAACTCTATTCGCTGTTATAGGCATGATTTTTATGATCACTTGTGGTCTTTCCAACAAACTTCCATCAACGACGAAGTTCTATTAGCTACCGCTTTATGTGGCAAAGTTCACTTCTCAAGTGGAACTCGTTATTGTTAGCTTTTTAGGCTTCTATAGCAAACTTCGTTTGGGTGGAGGTCACCATTCTATCGTGGGCAACCTTTGCTCGAGCAAAGTTCGTCAAATTGATTTGGGTGACCTTCGCTTGAGCAAAGCTTGCCAATTTGGTTTGGGTGACCTTCGCTTGAGTGAAGTTCGTCAGTTTGGTTCATGTGACCTCTTGAGTGAGTCAGATCACGGTGCTAAAGTTTGCTACTTTCATTGTTAACTTCGCTCATCTTGTCACCACTTAGTTGATAGAGATGACTATCACTTATGAATGAAGTTTGCCTATGGTGAACTTTGCTTCTGAGTGTGAAGACTTGATTTATTTCATTCGATCTTCATCCTCTGACTCATTTTTGTTTGCCTTCTATGTAGTTTGTTATTTGAAGGCTCCTGTTAACCGCCACAACCGCTTTGGTCACGACAGGACTTGTGACCCTGAAGTGACATACGCTTTTGTTGGGAGCATTCTTCTATTTTTTGAGGGAAGTAGCTAAGAAAGGATCAAATCTATATGATTAAGGAATTATCAAACTTTGCGGGAGATGACGATAGACGCTTAGTGCTCCATTCCTAGCGAGAGTACATTGGGGAGGCCTCACTTTCTTTTTAGGGATAACAACCCCAATGACACTTCCATATTCAATTTTGAGAGGAAACATTGGTACTATACCCAAGGGATAGAGCATGAGGTATATTTTATGTATTTGCAGCATTTTATCGTGCCTCGCCTTATGCGTTATACTTTCACCAATAGGGAAGATAGCTTAAGGTGGGCTCTTTGGAATTTGATGGCAGCTTTCATCAAGAGGGACTCTACGGAGTCGATGTCATAGGTCTACGTCTGGTTTCATTCATGATGATGCTCTCATTAACAAAGTTGCCATTGTCCCGAGCACCTTTGTAAATGAACTTGCCAAGACTAACGCACAATATCTTGATGAAGATAATAGATTCCCTGGTTGGATTAAGTCAACGAATACTCAATGATGGACCCATCTGGTGAATTTTGTTCTCATCACCTTTGAGGGGAGGTTAAGAAGAAAGAGGCTTTATTCTATAGTAAGAGCCTCGAAATATGATGCTGAGATTTATGCACTTGTGTTGTACGATATCTTGGAGCTGTACAATGTAGATAGCAACACTTTCTTTACTTTGATGGACAAGATTAGGATTTCTTTGCACACAAGATTTTTGAAGTGTCACGTTTGCCCATGGGAGATTGTCCCTATGAAGAATTCTTTTCGACCAATGCGAAATTAGGCACCAATTCACAGACTGTGCAAGTTGCTTGTTGCTAGGTATAACTCAGCCCTTCTACTAGCAATGGTTAGTTGGATCCATCATGGATTGAGTGAATTAGCTACCGAATAACTGAAGTAGGAAGGTGGTTGTCCGAGGGATTAGCTTCCAAATCCTAGAATAGAGCTACCATATATGTATCTGGTGATATGGTTCACTTCGCGGTGCTCTTCGTTGATGTCAACTGCTGCACCAAGTGGAGAGAACTTTTCATTGCTCTAGAGGAATGAACATTAGAGGTGGATGATCAAATATCCTGCCTTGGTTCATAGACTTCTTGAGAACAAAGATCATTACCGCCTTCACTGTTGTTTTCCCACAATCGATGATATGAGCCCTGAGGACGAGTTTGAAGATGGCACAAGCAACAAATGTTTTACTTGTATATCTAGTGGGTGTTTCAACTGGTTGGTGAATCAGACTAGGTTACCTCATTGCTAGGCTGAATGGGACTGAATGCTATATTGAGCTCTACTTGTCTTGCCGATTTTCTTGTTAGTTTGGTTATGACCAGCTTTACGTTGGGAATCAGAATCTAGGTTTACTATGTATGGGAAGCTTGGTAGATGGAGCTCGCGCATGGTACCGTTTTGCTATCGGCACTATAGGGACTAGATTTTCACCTCCCCTGTGACATGCCCAACTGCTATATTGGTATAGTAGGGTGATTGCTCATAATCTTGAATTTCTCATGAATGAGACTAGTTTATATTGGATCACCTAAAAATATAGGGAGCACGTCAAGAAGAGTTCGAAGAGTAGGGCTCTTAGACTTCAAGATCTTTTGTTGAAAGGTGTGTCAGACGATGAAGATTGGCAGGCACCAAGTGGGCATCCTACTCTTCAAAGGCCAATTAGTGTTAGCATTCGAGAACTATCTGAATATGTGGTTCATCAAGGAGCACCTAGCAGAGGCAGCGGAAATAAGGGAAAGAGGCCACCTTCAAAGAAACAATGTTTGGCACCTTTGGAGCCTGAGCTTGTACTTGGAGGCTCTTCAGGGATTAGAAAAGAGTCTCATATGATCTTAGTACAGGAATCTAGAACTAAACCTTTAGGTGAGTTCTACCCATATGTTTATATCAACCTGTTCGACATGCATTTGGCTAATTTGTGCTTCTTGTATGTAGGCTAAGAGCCCATTCTTCTCGATCAAGAGAATCTAGATGACAAGGAAAAGATGGACTAGGAGCCAAACACATATGCCTATCTTACTAAGTCTGACGACACATGTTTCGATGTTGGTTGCTCTTCTTATATGCCAGGTGTATTTTTCTCTAACAAATCTTGTTGATTTTTTATCTTTGATAACTGACGCTTCATCTATCTCCTAAGTAGATGATGAACCTGGTTTGGAGACTATGGGTGGATCTCTTCTTGCTAGTGGCAATTTTGAGCACATGGCTGATTTTGACAGCGCTCTAGTGTCTTGAAGTTTGATCTAGCTGTCAATATGATAATCGATCATGCAGTAGCACCTGTTTCAGCAACGCGGTGTAGACTTGTTTTTTTCTAAGTCTTCTAATGAAGGCGATAATGCATCAGCCTCTTTAATTATAGTAGGAGTTGGGAGGGTAGTACAGCCGAATCTTGAGCCTCATGAAGATTCAATCATGGAGACAATTGCTTTTGATTAACCAAAATCGCATCTACGGGCATTTAAGTTGTGCCTACAAATGTGTCCACGACTATGGTATTAGTTGTGAGAATTGTTGTCTCATCTATAGGGGTGACATTTGTGGCTCCTTCTACTATAGATGTTTCTGGTATGTTAGTTACGCTTGTGCCATACCTCTTATCGGGCAGCTGACAAATTCCATTGTTATTAACTGCTTTTTCAATGACCACGAATGTGTTAGTAGTTTCTACAGGAGTGCGTCCTTCAAGTCATGTGGAGATCCCCTAACCTCCTAATTTTGATGATTTGATCAAGTTGGAAATTCAAATCTTGACCAAGAGCTTGGTGAAGTTGTTCAATCGAAGTATTGAATCTGCTTTGGCTATACGACAAGGCTTGTCTGCTTACACTCTTGCTTTGTTGAGGAATCAACTTAGCCTTCTAACATCGGTTGCAGATCCTTCACATACTGAACCCTTCGAGGCGATGACTGATGAAGTTGAGCTTTAATTTTAAGAGTTACAACGATTCAGTATGGCTGATATTGATGGTATTACTGAGCTTGAATTCCGTCAGCTCTTGGTGAAGCACTATGAGGTCGAAGAGTCTACTCGCAAAGAAATGTAGCAAATTAAGGTGAGGCTTCAAGAACTGAATGATAACCTTGCATCAATGGATGGTAGTCATGTAGAGCTTTATAACACCATTCTGGAGAAAGAAGCCACCACCAATGAAGCTAAGGTGGCTATTGCGGCAATTCAAGCATGGTTGGAAGCAGCTCAATAGTAAAAAGAGAAGCTTGAACTTAAGTCAACCGAACCGATTAAATAGTAGAATGTCAAGGTCATAGAGCTTGAGGCTGAGACTAAGAGGTTAGCGTCTGTTTGAACCTAAATTGCTCCCACTGATCCCACGGCTTTGAGGAAAAGGGCCATAAAAAATGCTCATGAGGCTATGAATTCTAGGATAGCTGAGTGTGTTGCACAAATATACGATTTTTATCCGTATTCCTTTCAAGAATCTTTGTAAAGGTTGGCTCTTTCAATAAATTAAAGAACTTTTATCTCTTTTTGATGTGTATATGACAGAGGTGTAATGTTAATGTATCATACTGCCATATTTGCTAGGGAAAGAAATGATAGAATCAAACTAGTAGAGGTGTAATGTTAACATATCAAGTTTGATAAAATTGACATTATTCAGATGTGTAATATTAATATGGTAGTATTTGGGTGTTTGACATGTCAAATGGAATGATCGACACAAGTATAATGTTAACCTGTCGGTTTTTGAGGAGTCCAAAGGATGACTACTATTTGGAAGTGTAATGCTAACTCAACAATAGGAAATCGACGAAAGTGTAATGTTAACTAATAGATTTTTGGTAAAAACGGATTGACAGAAGTATAATGTTAACAAGTCAAATCTGAAAAGATAAGTAGACAAAGGCGTAATGTTAATCAGTTAACAAAATGGTCCGAAAGAGGTGTATGATAACCAATCAGATCATTAGAATGAAAACCATTCAGAGGTGTGATGTTAACATGACGGTGGTAAAATATTAGATGTGGTATTAACTTGATGACTCATTGGGAATTTCGATAAGATTTTTTAATCAAAATGATCAATATTTATGGTTAGAGGTGAAAACTTAAACATGACTAAAATCTCTGTGTGGAGATAATATTAGACAAGATCAAAGGTAATATTTCTTGATAAATTTTCTGTTGACTAGTGTGACGCTCCTGGTTTCACACATGGCTACAGTCCAAGGTGAATCCAGATATGTCAAACCTATCAAGCACCCACACTGTGCATAAACATCTTTCACCAATCATAATAATATTCTCTAGTGGAACCAAATATAAGACCAAGTACAAAACAGACAAAAATAAGGGAAATAAGTACTATAGACATGATGTAGAAAGATATATCTCATAAATAAAATCATGTCTCAAGTGAACAATCTAAAATACATTTGATATCCAAAAATAAATGAAAATATCTCAACATGTATCAACTAAAAATCGTACTTAAGGCACATAGCCTTTACAAAATGAAATATAAAACTCTAATGTCTGAAAGGAAATATAAATCCACTATGGATTCTCTACTAATAACTAATATGACAGCAACTATGCAAGTACTCTGTCATCCTACGGCTCTCCAAAACTCTAAGCTGCCTAAAAAAATTAAAACAAAAAGAACAACAACAAGAGCATTAGAGCGCTACAGCAAGATCACCTCCATTCGCCCCCGGGGAAGGACTGCTAGATGTAGTAGAGGCTCTATCTATTAAGTATAGTTTACCTAGATTATTTTCCATGTATCTAATGGAATTAATATTTAGACACCTACAATACGAGACATAGTACGTCGAACAAAATAACCCAAACAAGGCAACCCTCATGTATATACCATATGTCTCAAATTATAGGTAACTAAATATTAATCTCGAACTATAAATGAAAGGAAATATAACTGGAAAGATAAAGCATCGAAATAACCATCAGTATATGTATCTTGTGTACTCGTACAACAAGGTATCTCAGTCATCAACTATCTCAAAAATGAGTCGAATTCACTTTAGCATCCATCAAACTCAGGCTATCACATAATAGTCATATTGTAACTCTTCACAAAATTTCTAATTCACCGTATTATCAAGCGCAACGTGTTAGGTCTCATGTTATGAGCCTACATCTTATAACCTTATTTTGATGATTATAAACAATTCCTAATATTGCTTGTCTAGTGTTTATGCTTTCCTATTAGGTATTCTAGACAAATAATATGTTGGAGAATGGATGGAATTGCGCATTCACGATAATATCCAATAGAGGTCGGCGGAATAGTGGAATGAAGCAATGCATTTCAAGTTGAAGACCAAAGTTCAAACTTTATCCGTAAGATTACCAAGTTGAGCTCATTGTAGACCTTCATCAAGCTTGGGTAATTTTGTTTAGGTTTTATATTATGTGTGTTAAGTACTCTAAGCTCAATATAATATACACACACATTTTATTGGTTTATTTGTATATATATAATTATATATATATAATAAGTTTTGGATTCTATGTATATATAATTATATATATACATACATGTTTTTGGGTTTTCATGTTTATAAATATGAAATTACATATTTCATATTTATTATTGTGTTTTGGTTTAATTTCATAGATATGAAACAAATATATATTCATATACATACTCATATGTTTCATATTCTATTGTATTTGTAAAAATATTGTATTTATTATTTATAAACTTCATAACAATAGTTTATATCTTCCATTAAGTCTATATAATCATTATGTAAAGTTTTAAAACATGGTTTAGTCAAAATATCAAAATTCATGTATTCACATTTTCATATTTTGGACTTATTTACAAAATGATGATATTTTACAAATGGGAAACACAATTTAAAAAATACCTTTTGTAACATGTGTATTATCATGTCTACAATCATTTTCCAAAGTTTTATATTTTTTGGATTTTATTTGCTATTTTTTATCAAGGTTTAAAAATCAAATTTTTGACATGCACAGTGTCAGTGCATGCTCATAAGTCGACTTATCAGTGTTGATAAGTCAACTTATGAAATGCTTTGGAATGTGCAAAATCTCTCGGCCAAGTCGACTTATACGAACTGTTAAGTCGACTTATATTAAGTCGACTTATGAATTATACAAGTCGACTTATGACCTGAGTTTTGTGTGTTAATTTTCTTCTAAAAGTCGACTTATGTGAACCTTCAAGTCGACTAATTGTAAGTCGATTATAAGTCGACTTATACTAAGTCGAATACAAGTCGACTTATAAATATAACCGTTGCACAGTAACGGCTATTTCCATATTCTATTTTTGTGTGGGTTTTTTGTTATTTCCTTAGGGTTTTGCCTGATGTCTTGGGTTGTTATAAATACCCTATTGCATTTACCTCTCCCACCTAACAAGAGAAAAGTTTTAAAAAGAGCTTACAAGTTTTGTTTAAGGGTTTAAGTGTGGTTTAAGAGTTTTGTTTGTGAAGATAATTTCACAAGAGCAAATGGAGATCATCTATTGGTGTTTGGGCATTCACTCTTCTCCCTCTCTCTTGTTATCTATAGAGAAGTTTTCTAAACTCAATTTCTAACTTTGTATTTACATTGCTTATTGATTATCATCTCTATAAGTTAGATTTTTATAATTGAGTTTAGTTTGATTTTGTTTTATTGAACCTCATTGTTACACACACTCACTTGAGGTTATTGTATTTCATACATAGTATAATTGGGGCTGTGAGAGATTGTAATCTTGAGTTGTGATTAATTGAGTTCTCATCTTATTTAGAGAACAATCATTTTAATTGTGAGCCTAATTGTGAGTTGCACTTTGTATTACACTTGGACATCGAGAGAAGTGATTGGTGAGAGACGGGGTTGGTTCCAAGAGGAGTATGATCGGTAGTAAAGCCTAGTGAGAGGTGGTAATTCTAAACACTAGAGGAAGGTGACATGGACGAGGCCAACACTTAGAGGGTGTGAAGTGTATTAGAGTGCCTAATTGTGAAGTTCACTTTGTATTATACTAGTAGACCAAGAGGAGTATATGGTGAGAGACGGGGTCATCCCAAGAGAAATGAGGTATGTGGTAATGCCTAGAGAGAGGTTGTAATTCCTAGCATTTGAGGGAGACAGAGGCTAGAGACCAACACTCAAGGTGGTAGTTAGTGTATTTATATTATGAGTGATTGTAATGTTTTCGGTGAACTAGAAAACCGAGTGTGAGGTGTAAATATTTTTGGGTGATCATTGAAAACCCGGTGTGATAGTGGATTTCTTCCTGGGAGTGGGGAGCGAAGACGTAGGACGGAAGGTCTGAACTCCATGATCATATTGTGTGTTTGCATTGTTTATTTGCTCACTATCACTCTTGTTTATTTATATCTTGTTTCACCCTTGTGTTAACTTGTATATCCTTGCACATATCTTGTTGCATATCATATTTGCTAGGATATTTGTTAATTAGTTTTAATCAGCATTTAAATCGGATTAGATTAGTATAAACCCTATTCACCCCTCCTCTAGGGTTCTTTCATAGCGACATTAGGGTCTAACAATTGGTATCAGAGCTTGGTGCTCTATGATTTAAGGTCTAACCACCTTGAATTAAAGATCCAAGTTATCTTTTTGTGCTAATCTAGTTTATAGATTTATTATTATCTTGCTTGCATAGATATATATATTATAGACATGCATTGTGCACCTTGTTTAGGCTATGATCCTAATATTGCTCCTAGAATAGATAATTTCCCCTATGACCAATGGTGTTCTAGATTTAATATATTTGTTAGATCTAAACATTTCGATTTATGGAATATTATAGATGAAGCTTATATTGTACCCACTACGGAGAAATCCAAGTAGTGTAAAATGGATCATAAGATGTTTACAATGAATAAACTCTTGTTAGAATTTTTGCGTAATGCTTTTGATTCATCTATTTCTAGCAAGTTTGTTCATTTTGATAGTGCTTACACTTTATGGAAATTTATTGAAGCACATCAAGGGTACTTGGAGGCGATCCGACAAGCTTTGGAGGCTTCCTCTTCAAGTTCCATTGGAGCATCATGCACACGGGCACTAGGCGATAGCCCTAGTGAGGTTTGCGAATTCGAATCCATTAATGATTTATATAGTGATGAACTTGCTTGTACTTCCAAAAAATTATTGCATGCCTATAATAAATTGCATCATATCTTTTTTGATTTAAAAAGCAAGCATGAAGATTTAAAATCCGATCTTGAGTTGTTAGCATCTAAGTTTGAAACTATTTCTAATGAGAATGTGATCCTTAAAGAAAATAATAAAAAAATAAAATTGGATCATGATTCCTTGATTTCAAATGTTGCTAGTTTAACTCATGAAAAAGATAATGCCATGTTAGAAGTAGAGAACATAAAAAATAATACCGCTTCTTTTATAAATGACTATATATGTTCTACTTCTAATAAAAATACATATGTGCCTAATAATGAAGATTTGAATCTTGTGAATAAACGCATTTCATCTTTAGAGTTAACCTTGAAAACATGCATTAATAATCATAAGAAGCTTATGGATATGTATGCTAAGTCTCATGCTACTACATCTAGACATCTCATACACCATGCACCCATATATATCAAAGTTTACAAGTGTTCAATTTGTGATCGTAAAGGCCATTTAGCTAAATTTTGCTATGATGCACACAAACATAAGAATACTAATTCTCATTATGCATCTTATCTAGTTTCTTCATCACATGTACACACATGTGCACCCATTATTCATCATAAGTATGCTAATGTGTATCATTATGATTTTTGTGGTATAGTTGGTCACCTAGCTAAGTTTTATTTTGATTTGCAAAAAATTTCTAAATCGAAAAATATTTTAAGTAGACCAACATTGTTTCAAAATATTTCATATTTGCAAAATAATCATAAAAGACCATTTATGTTTGTAAATATTTCTCGTGCACATGTTTATGGTCAACAAAATCAAATGGGCCTCTTTCATTGCACTTATTGCAATCAGAAAGGACATTTGTACAATTTTTTCTTTGACCGTGTTCGTGCACCGCATGCGCCCAAAAGGGTTCATAACCCTAGGGCATTGAGCTTAAATGATAGGGGTTATGTCCCTAAACCTTTTGGTACCAAGAATACTTGGGTACCAAAACATGTTTGATTTTTTTAAACCAAGAATTTTATTATTTTTATTTTTCATGTCTTGGTTTTGAAAAATATTTTGAAATTCTTGTAAATGAAAACAATTTTCTTTTGGTCAATTCTTTAGTTTTCATTTTATTAACTTCGATTTTTGTTGAGAGGTTTGTGTTTATATAACTCCTCCCCCGGGTTTATTGGGTGTTTATTCTCAAATCTTGTTTACCGGGTGCTAAAATATTTATATGGGTTGAAACAAGCTTAAGAGCTTGATATATTTTCCTCTTTTGCCTTATATGGCTTACTTTTATGAATTTAATTTGATTTATGAATTCATTTGTCTAATATGTTTTCATTTGAAAACTTTTTGCATGATTCTCATGTTCTTCTTCTTTTGAGTTCATAAATCTATTTTATACATGATTTTTATATTTATGTTTTGAGACACACTATTTTCATATTGATGTTTTTATATGGGTCCTCATTGTATTTTTGTATGTGAGAGATATTTAGCATATTTATGCTTGCTCACATGTGTGCCATGATCTTTTATTGCATATATTCTATATGAAATTTTGATAGGGGAAGCAATCCCTATACTTGGTTTATACTCACCTATGCTTTAAGATAAGGGAAGCTTTCGCTCTCTTATTCTTTTGTTTCCCCATTTTGATTTTGCTAAAGTGGGAGAAACAAGTGGATTGTGAGTATAATTTAAGAGTATTTTTCTTTATTGTATATCTTATATACTCTTTGTGTAGATTGTTTGTCATCATCAAAAAGGGGGAGATTGTTAGGTCTAATGTTATGAACCTACATCTTCTAATCTTATTTTTATGATTACAAACAATTCCTAATATTGTTTATCTAGTGTTTATATTTTTTTATTAGGTATTCTAGATAAACAATATGTTGGAGGATGGATGGAATTGCGCATTCACGATAATATCCAATGAAGGTTGGCGGAATAGTGGAATGAAGCAATGCATTTCAAGTTAAAGATCCAAGTTCAAGCTTCATCCGCAAGATTACCAAGTTGAGCTCATTGAAGACCTTCATCAAGCTTGGGTAATTTTGTTTAGGTTTTATATTATGTGTGATAAGTACTCTAAGCTCAATATAATATACACACACATTTTATTAGTTTCTTTGTATATATATATATAGTTACATATACATAATAGGTTTTGGTTTCTATGTATATATAGTTATATGTATACATACATGTTTTTGGGTTTTCATGTTTATAAATATGAAATTACATATTTTATATTTATTATTGTGTTTTGGTTTAATTTCATAGATATGAAACAAATATATATTCATATACATACTCATATGTTTCATATTCTATTATATTTGTGAAAATATTATGTTTATTGTTTATAGACTTCATAATAATAGTTTATATCTTCCATTAAGTCTATATAATCATTGTGTAAAGTTTCAAAACATGGTTTAGCCAAAATGTTAAAATTCATGTGTTTACATTTTCATGTTTTGGACTTATTTGCAAAATAATGATATTTTACAAATGGGAAATGTAATTTGAAAAATTCCTTTTGTAACATGTGTATTATCATGTCTATAATCATTTTCCAAAGTTTTACATTTTTTTGGATTTTATTTGCTATTTTTTATCAAGGTTTAAAAGTCAGATTTTGAACATGCACAGTGTTTGTGCATGTTCTTAAGTCGACTTATCAGGGTTGATAAGTTGACTTATGAAATACTTTGGAATGTGCAAAATATCTCGGCCAAGTCGACTTATACGAACTGTTAAGTCGACTTATACTAAGTTAACTTATGAATTATACAAGTCGACTTATGACCTAGGTTTTGTGTGTTAATTTTCTTCTACAATTCGACTTATGCGAACCTTCAAGTCGACTTATTATAAGTCAATTATAAGTCGACTTATACTAAGTCAAATACAAGTCGATTTATAAATATGACCGTTGCACAGTAATGGCTATTTCCAGATTCTGTTTTTGTGTGGGTTTTTTGTCATTTTCTTGGGGTTTTGCCTGATGTCTTGGGTTATTATAAATTCCCCATTGCATTTACCTCTCCCACCTAACAAGAGAAAAGTTTTAAAAAAAGTTTATAAGTCGACTTATAATTAAAGGGTTTAAGTATGGTTTAAGAGTTTTATTTGTGAAGATAATTTCAAAAGAGCAAGTGGAGATCATCTATTGGTGTTTGGGCATTCACTCTTCTCCCTCTCTCTTGTTATCTATAGAGAAGTTTTCTAAACTTAATTTCTAACTTTGTATTTACATTGTTTATTGATTATCATCTCTATAAGCTAGATTTTTATAATTGAGTTTAGTTTGATTTTGTTTTATTGAATCTCATTGTTACACACACACACTTGAGCTTATTGTATTTCATACATAGTATAATTGGGGTTTGTGAGAGATTGTAATCATGAGTTGTGCTTAATTGAGTTCTAACCTTGTTTAGAGAATAATCATTTGATTTGTGAGCCTAATTGTGAGTTGCACTTTGTATTACACTTGGACACCGATAGAAGTGGTTGGTGAGAGATGGGGTCGGTTCCAAGGGGAGTGGGGTCGGTAGTAAAGCCTAGTGAGAGGTGGTAATTCCGAACACTTGAGGAAGGTGACATGGGTTAGGCCAACACTTAGAGGGTGTGAAGTGTATTAGAGTGCCTAATGGTGAAGTTAACTTTGTATTACACTAGTACACCAAGAGGAGTGTGTGGTGAGAGACGGGGTTGTTCCAAGAGGAGTGGAGTAGGTGGTAATGCCTAGAGAAAGGTTGTAATTCCTAACACTTAAGGGAGACACAGGCTAGAGACCAACGCTTGATGTGGTAGTTAGTATGTTTACATTCTGAGTGATTGTAATATTTTTGGTGAACTAGAAAACTAAGTGTGAGGTGTAAACGTTTTCGGGTGATCGTTGAAAACCAGTGTGACAGTGGATTTCTCCCTGGGAGTGGGGAGCGAAGACGTAGGACGGGAGGTCCGAACTCCGTGATCATATTGTGTGTTTGCATTGTATATTTACTCACTATCACTCTAGTTTATTTATAACTTGTTTCACCCTTGTGTTAACTATTATATCCTTGCATATATCTTGTTACATATCATATTTGCTAGGATATTTGTTTATTAGTTTTACTTGGTATTTAAATCAGATTAGATTATCATAAACCTTATTCACCCCCCCCCCCCTCTAGGGTTTTTTCGTAGCGACATTAGGGTCTAACACAACGGACTACCCTGTAGGTATCCTAAATAGTATACACGGCTCATTAGTCTTATAGCGATCATAGTGCGTAACATGAGTGCGGGACGACCTACCATATAGGTATCCTAAGAGACAGCTCACAAGCCTCATCGCACCCTCATGCAGACGAACTGATAGACAAAGCATCCAAACCCGACTCAATGGCATGTACAAATGGAATATCGACGCACCACCACACGTAGTACTGAACTGAGCTCATCAACGATATCCATCTCGTGTATAAACTGTGTATGTCTGGTATATTGATGCACTATCTCATATAGTATTGAGCTGTGCTCATCAACGATATCCAACATGTGTATAAACGATCTCTAACACAAGTGTAAGCACAACACATGTCAAAATCCCCTTTGGGATACTTATATGTACTACAACACTATTCATGTATATTCATGTCTATACATGTACTATCGTGCGACTCGAACCCTGCAACGGCTTCTCAAAACTTGATGAAAACTACACATGAACACTACATATGAACACAGGTGAAACTTCGTTTATACATGTTTATATAACTTAGGTATCACAAACCTAGGGTTTTAGCATGATTAGCATACAAGAAAACTCAATTAAACAACTAATTAGGATTTACTCATGAGTTAAACATAATTAACAAGTTGAAATTGAAATTAACATCAACCCTAATGATTATGATCATGTTTCTATCATCAACAACAAAGATTTAACTTCAGATCTAGCATAGGGTTAAGATTTATCATCAAAAATCTAATTTATATCACATTAGGTTATACTTAACCATGAAAATATCAATTAAACATCTTTAAAACTTTAACTAATTATAGGGACAAGTTTGGATGAAGATGATCTTTCCTCAAATGCTGTGTTGAACTCCTGAACACGCATGCAAGATCCCTTCTTCGTCAGAAACCACAAAGCCTCGCCTTTCTCTCGACAAACACCTCGAGATCTCTCCCAAAACTCATACTTTAGGGTTTGAGGAGGAAGGTGGCTGGTATTAATCTCACGTGAAAGAGGGTAAAAAAAGCTTTAAAACGAGTATATGTATGCATATATACAACTAGGTTCGAAACAAAACGAATCCGACCTGATACCCATAAGAAAAGTAGAAACAACCCAACTAGTTGACTAATATCCTTACTAGTGGACTATGGCTTTAGTAGTCGATTACTAAGCTTAGTAGTAGACTACCAAGAGCACAGATTCAGCTTATGCATCTTTTGTGCATGATTCTCTTCTATACTCATATAGATACATTGATTTGATCTCAAATCAAATCCTATCATACTCAAACATCAAAAATGTTTTTTATAATTATATAACATAATTATTATTATTTATCATGATATATTCAAATTTCAGGGGGTTTTACATTCTTCCCCCTTTAAAAAGAATTTCATCCCCAAAATTCCGCAATTGTATCTTAGAGATTAATAATGCCAAAAAGCACGTTGAGGGGATAATCCAGACAAGGAAACCCTCATATACACATCTCGTACCATTAATCTCTAGGTATGAAGCATAATAATATTTACACTTAACAATCTAGAATGTGAATACTCCTATTTAACTCCTAACTAAGTGGAACTAGTTTTTCGGGAGAAAAATCCAAACAAGGAAACCCCCATATATATACCATGTGTTCCGAGTGATTAAGAGCTAAGTGTCAATACCCCTATTCTAACGTTAAATATAAATATGACCATATAGATAATTATAAGCATTAATCAAATCAAAATCAGTCAATTTACCTGCTCAAATAGGTGCAGGTAGTCGTGACGGATATCCTCCTCGCGCTCTCAAAAATCCTCTTCAGTTCCCGTTCGATTCCATTGAACTTTGACCAAAGGTATCATTTTGTTTCTAAGCTTCTTATCCTCCTTGACAAGAATACAAACAAGAATATCTATCGTAGTCAAATCATCATGAAGCTCAATCTCTGGTGCATCTAACACTCGATGCTACTCCTCATCGCGTAAATGCTTCTTAAGAATCAAAACATGAAAAACATCGTGTATACTCGACATCGATGCTAGAAGGTCTAACAGATATGAAACAACTCCAATGCACTCAATAATCCTGAACTGGCCAATATACCTTAGGGCTAGCTTTCCCCGTCTCCCAAATTGTTGAACCTCCTTTGTAGGCGATACTTTAAATAATATATAGTCACCAACCTGGAACTTCGTCTCTGGTCTGCATAACTCTTTTGGCGACTCTACGCTGTAAGGATGCGCTCCTGAATCACTGATACCTTGTCTGTAGTCTGTCTTACAGGCTCTGGCCAAGTAAGAGGTTGTCCTCCGGTTCTGCCTAACAAATATGCGATCTGTAAGGCCTCTCATACAATGCTTCATACGGTGTCATCACAATAGTCGCTTGATAACTATTATTATAAGAAAATTTAATCAATAGGATGTGGTTCTCCTAACTATCCTGAAGGTCTATGACACATGCCCACAACATGTCCTCCACTACCTGGTTCACTCTTTCCGTTTGCCCATCTGTCTGCGAGTGGAAAATACTGGAGTATGACAATGTACTACCAAAGGAATTCCAGAAACTCCTCCAGAAATGCAAAGAAAAAACTGAGCCTCGATCTTATACTATCGTCTTTAGAACTCCGTGCAATCTCACGATCTCCTGGATGAATATTCTCGCGTAAGTCTCCGCAGTATAGCTTGTCTTTACTGGTATAAAATATGCTAACTTTGTCAACCGATCAACTATCACTCAAACTGAATCATTCCCCTTCTTCGATCTCGGAAATCCTACAATGAAGTTCATGGAAATATCTACACATTTCCACTCTGAAATGGACAAAGGCTGTAGGGTTCCTGCTGGTCTCTAGTATCCTGCCTTCACTTGTTGGCAGGTAAATCACTTAGCTACATACTCGGCAATCTCCCTATGTATGCCGCTCCATCAAAAGTGTCACTTCAGGTCCTTGTACATTTTTATTATACTTGGATGCACTGTGTTGTTGGTCATTTTGTTTTGATGATGTTTAACAAACAATTTATCACTAATGTTGTTTGTCTAGTGTTTGTGTTTTCATATTTATTCTAAGCAAACAACGGTTAGAAGATGGATAGAATTACGCCATAACGATAATACCCAATAGAGGTTGGCGGAATTGTGGTATGAAGCCTATGCAATTCAAGTTGAAGATCCAAGTTCAAGCTTCATCTGCATGTTTAACAAGTCGAGCTCATTGAAGACCTTCATCAAGCTTGGATATATAGTTTATAGTAGTTATAGTATAAGTTTATACTTGTGTGTTAATGCTTTAAGCTCATATATTAATCACACACACGTATTTGTTGATTTTATCAAAATATAGGTGTTTCTGATAAAATATCATTTTATTAGTTTATAGACTTCAATATCATTAGTTTATACATATTTTATTAAGTCTATAAAATCAATTTATAAAGTTTTCAAAACATGGTTTAGTCAAAATGACAAAATAAGTGTTGTTGTATTTTCATGTTTTGGGCTTGTTTTGAAAAATGATGAGTTTTCACAAATGTGAAGTGCAATTCTAAAAATTCTTTTCGTGACATGTTCATTAACATGTTTATAATCATTTCCCAAAGTTTTATATTTTTTGGAATTTGTATGCTATTTTTAAAGGTACTTTAAAAATCAGTTTTACTATTTGATTCAGGATGATAATATGTTATCAGTCGACTGGTAAGTCGACTGATGACATCAGTCGACTGATGTGTCGACTAAAAAAAGTATCTGGAATAATAAAAAGTTTATGTTTTGTTTTGGTCGACTGATCAGTCGACTGATAAGGTCCATCAGTCGACTGATAAGATCCATCAGTCGACTGATGAGCTGGAAAATGCCTCTAACGGTCAGCTCATCAGTCGACTGATGAAAGCCGTCAGTCGACTGATGCTGTAACGGCTAGTTTTTTCAGCCTTTTACAGATTTTGGTTTTTGGTCTTTTTGCCTTGTTTTCTCTTGGCTTTTGGTTCCTATAAATACCCCCACATATCTTCAGTTTCATTGAGTTTAGAGAATTGTTTAAAACAATTTTAATGGTGTTTTGTGTTTGTTTAAAAGATTGTTTAAGAGTTTTGTTTGTTAAGAAATTTTCACAAGAACTTGAGGAAGATCATCAATTGTGTTTGAGCATCCAACTCTTCTCCCTCTCTCTCTTGATCTATAGAGAAGTTTTTCTAAACTCTTATCTAGTTATTTATTTGTTTGTTTTTCATTTCTTATTTGAGTTTAGTTTGTTTTATTAAATCTCATTGTCACACACACCCACTTAAGCTTTTAGTATTTTTATACATAGTATAATTGGGGTTGTGAGAGATTGTAACTTTGAGTTGTGCTTAATTGAGTTCTCGCCTTGTATTAGAGAACAAATCATTTGTTGTAAGTTATAATTGTAAGGTTCACTTTATAATATACTAGCACACCAAGAAGAGTGTGTGGTGAGAGAACGGGTCGTCCCAAGAGGAATAGGGTATGTGGTAATGTCTAGAGAGAGGTTGTAATTCCTAACACTTGTGTGAGACATGGGCTAGAGACCAACACTTGAGGTGGTAGTTAGTGTAGTTACATTGTGAGTGATTGTGAATGTTGATCGGTGAGTGTTGAAAACTGACATTGTGAGTTGTAAATGTTTTTCGAGTAAGCATAGAAAACCTGGTGTGATAGTGGAGATCTCCTCGAGGTGAGGAGAGGAGACGCAGGTCGTGGGGACCGAACTCCGTGAATATATCGTTTGTTTGTGATTGCATTGACACACTTATTTTTATGTTCATATCTTATATCGCCTTTGTATATTGTTTGTTGTTTATTTTGCCCACTATCTAGTTAAGATTGTTTACCCTTTTTCTACTTATATATCCTTACTCATATATTTGTAATATATCATTCTTTCTAGGATATATTTGTTAATTAGTTTTAATTGGTATAAAATCAGATTAGATTAGCATAAACCCTATTCACCCCCCTCTAGGGTTCCTTCCTAGTAGCATTAGGGTGCTTTCATGTGTACCTAGTACGATGCGCCTCATTAAATAAGTCTTTCTTCAATTGTTGACTACTTGGCATCACTAATCAGCCCTTCATTCGAAGACCTCCATCTACTCCAATAGTCGAATCAGCCTTTGGCTCTTTGGAAATCTCCTCTTTTCGGGTTTGAATCCAATAGTCCTTCAGTTAAGCTCTAACCACTCTATCACTCCAAGATGGCTGTATTGATAAAGTTCCCAAAAATGTACTCATCCCACCGATCTTCGGTCTAAGTCAAACTGAGTAAGGTGTGAAGATCTCGATACAACGAGCACCTCGGAGCCGCAATCCGATGCCAACGCTTTCTACTCAATGTGTCTGCTTCCACATTAACCTTCCTCGGATGGTACTGAATCGTAAACTCGTAATCTTTGATAAACTTGACCTATCATCGCTGCCCTTGGTTGAGTTCCTTCTGAGAAAAGAGATAATGATGGTCCGTGAATAGCTCGAACTATACTCTGATGGTCCGTGAATAGCTCAAACTATACTCCATACAGGTAATATCTCCATATCTTCAGTGTAAAGACAACTGATGCTAGCTCCAAGTCATGTGTAGGATAGTTCTTTCATGCATCCTTAACTGTCGTGAGATATAAGCCACTACTCTCTGGGTCTGTATCAAAACATCTTCTAGACCCGCTAATGATGAATCTATGTAGATGACAAAGGTCTTATCACTGTTCGGAATAGTCAATACTGGCATTGTAGTTAACTTAGCCTTCAAAGTCTAAAAGGCCTCCTGGTACTCCGTGCCCCAAACAAACAGTACACCCTTTTTCATAAGGCATGTAAGTGGCATCACAATCTTCAAGCAGTCTTGAATGAACTTTCTATAATAGCCGGCCAAACCCAAGAAACTATAAATTTCTAAAACGGTCTTTGGCGGCTCCCAATCAAGTACCGCCTCAACTTTCATGGGATCCACTGTAATACCCTCTCTGCTAACGACGTGACCTAAAAATCTAACATCGGATAGCCAAAATACGCACTTACTAAACATGGAATATAATTGATGCTCCCTCAAAGTCTGCAAAGCCAATCGAAGAAGCTGCTCGTGCTCTACCTCTAATCTCGATTATATGAGGATGTCATCGATAAAAACAATTATGAACTGATCCAAATATGGACGAAAAACCCAGTTCATTAAATTCATGAATACCACGGGTGTATTGGTCAGCCCAAATGGCATGACAAGGAACTCGAAGGATCCATATCTAGTTAAAAAGGCGATTTTAGGAATATCCATCTCCTGAACTCGCAACTGATGATAGCTAGAACAAAGATCAATCTTCAAGAAATGATGCACTCCTTGTAGTTGGTCGAACAAGTCATTAATCCTCGGTAGTGGATACCTATTCCGGATAGTAACTTTGTTAAACTCACAGTAATCTATACACAAACGCATGCTACCGTCCTTCTTCTTCACAAAGAGGACTGGTGCTCCCCATGAAGAATAACTCTGATGAATAAAACGTTAAGATAATAACTCATCTAACTGGGTCTGTAGCTCCCTCATCTCAGTAGGTGTCATAAGATAGGGTGCTCGGGATATCGGTGATGTGCCAGGCTGCAACTCGATATAGAACTCAACCTCTCTCATTGGAGGTAACCCAGGTTTGTCCTGAAAGACATCCTGATAATCTGAGATCACTCTACTATCGCACAAATCAGCACTTCAGTCCCTCAGCATCACCTCCTCGACGTATGCCAGAAATGACTCCGCAATCTAGTTGCCCTGTGAGGTCACTACGATTAACTCAAACTCATCGAACGCCCATAAGCTGACCGTTTTAGCAAAACAGTCGATACTAATATGGTAGGATGATAATCAATCCATACTAAGAATGACGTCAAACTCCGACATTCATAAAATGATCAAATCGATGATGAACTCAGACTCATCTAGACTGATGACATATCTCCTACAAACACTCTCTAATAAGGATACCTCCCCTATAGGAGTAGAGACGGATAACGATACATCTAAAGGATGTACGATCAACTAGAGCTTATCCATAAAGGTACAGGAGATAAAAGAATGTGAAGCTCCTGAATCAAACAAGATCCTAGATGGGAAGGAGTTTACTAAGAAAGTACCTTCCACTATAGCTTCGCTCACACCATGATCACGTTGTACTACTGCATAAGCCCTGCCGGTGGCTAGTGCCTACTGCGCTACTGGTGGTGGAACATATGAGTTTGTCTGACCCTGAGGAAACTCCTGAATAATGCGAATCTAGCCCTCTATCACTTTAATCCTCAGAATGGCAAGTGGTGCCTCTATCCTCTGCTACTAGCCCTGACCACGGTTCTACTACTGCCTGTGTCCTCGTCCTTACTGCTGGCCCTAGCCTCTGCCCTGTTAGCCTCCTGCTAGTGCACTATGACAATCCATGGCATTATGCCCAGTCTTGTTAAAATTGTAACATGCACCATGAATCCTACAGTGTTGTGGCGCTCTCTGATCATGCTGTAATCCTCTCTTGGACTAAACCTGCTGCTGGTGCTAAAAATCCTTACCCCGCTGTTGGGGTCCTCCGGGTCTGGAAAAAGGTCTCTTACCCTTACCCTTGTCACTCTGCTATCATAAATTAGTGTTACCCTCCTTGTTCTTCTGAAACATTGCAGTCTCTGTCTCCTACGAAATGGCTGCATCAGGTACCTCTCGAACTGAGCGAAACCTCCTAGGTGCGAGGTAGCGACGAAGGCTTGGATGAAGCCCCGTAAGAAACATCTATGCCTAGCGCTCTCCAGTCTTCCACATGCCTGTGAAACAAAGTAGAATCATGAATCGGCTCTCGTAGTCAGCTATGGTCATGTCTTCCTGCTCCAAATTAGTCAACTCAAGCTCTTTCCCGGTATGTGCCACGGAAGAGATGTACTACTCGTCAAAGAAATAGATAAAATCCTCTAATGAAAGTGTCATCCACTGCTCTAGGGTGAATTGAAGCCTATATCATCCCTCCGCATCACCCTTTAGGCTGAAAGCTGCTAACCTTTGCTTCTAGACTGAATTCACATCAAACAAGTCAAGAATATTCCCCACATCTTCCTTCCACTTATGGGCTACAAGCGAATCTGATGATCCCTGGAATTTTGGTGCCCTAATCTTCTGGTGCCTTTCAACTAGATGGAGCTAAGCGTCCAGCTCCGCAGCTGCAACTGATGGTGGTGTGAATCCTGGTGTACCGTCTGAGGATGCCTCTGAAATAGGAATGGCTGGAATCACTAGCGGTGGAACTACAGGTGGTGGTGCAACTGGTAGAGTCTGGCTCGCCACTCGCTCCTTGAGCGCTGCTAGCCTAGCTGCTATAGGTTCCATAAGTCTATAAGATACTGTGGAGCCTGATACGGCTCAGATGGAGTCTGCTGCAGCTCGGGTGGAACCTGCTGCGGCTCAGGCGGAGTCTGCTACAGATCTAGCTCCAGCTCATCCTGCCTAACTCTCTACGTACAGGATCCTCTCCGTCCACATCCACGTCCACGTCCGGCCATCTATAAGTTTTAGAAAGAGAGTTTATAAGACCTCAGGCAAAAGCATATATATATAACTCATAGCAATAAGAAAATTATATCGTATATCATTCATGCAAATACTTTATAACCAAAGTAAAATAGTTATCATTAATTTTTTTTGAAATTTTAGAGATATACATATATAACGTCCTCATTCATTTTAGGAAATCCTAGAAGACTCTATACATGAATCCTAAGAAACTCTATTCTAGCTCCACGACTCGATACAAGTTGATCCTAATGATGCTAGAACTAGATCTTTGATACCATTTGTGATACCCCTGGTTTCACACGTAGCTACAGTCAAAGGTGAATCCAGAGATGTCAAACCTACCATGCACCCGTACTATGCATAAACACATTACACCAATCACAGTAATATCCTCTAGTGGAATCAAATATAAGTGCAGGTACAAAACAGGCAAAAATAAGGGAAAAAGGTACTATAGACATGATGTAGAAAGAGATATCTCATAAATAAAATCATGACTCAAGTGAACAATCTGAAATACATCTGATATCCGAAAATAAATAAAAATGTCTCAACATGAATCAACTAAAAACCGTACTTAAGGCACATAGCCTTTACAAAATAAAATACAAAACTCTAATATCTGAAAGGAAATATAAATCCACTGTGGAGCCTCTACTAACAACTAATGTGACGGGGACTATGCAAGAACTCCATCATCCTGTGGCTCTCCGAAACTCTGAGCTGTCTAAAAAGAAATTTAGAACAAAAAAACAACAAGAAAGTTATAGCGCTACAGCAAGATCACCTCCATCCGTCCCTAGGAGAAGTGCTGCTAGATGTATTGGAGGCTCTATCTATTAAGCATAATCTACCTAAATCATTTTTCTTGTATCTAAAAGAATTAATATTTAGACACCTACAATGCGAGACGTAGTACGTCAAGCAAAATAAACCAAATAAGAAAACCCTCATGTATATGCTAGATGTCTCAAATTATAGGTAACTAAATATTAATCTTGAACTAAGAATGAAAGGAAACATAACAAAAAAGATAAAGCATCGAAATAACAATCAATATATGTGTCTCGTGTACTCACACAACAAAGTATCTCAGTCATCAAATATCTCAACTATGAGTCAAATTCACTTTTTGCATCCACCAAACTCAGGCTATCACATAATTGTCATATTACAACTTTTCACAAAATTTCTAATTCATTGTATTATCATGCACAACGGACTACCTTATAGGTATCCTAAACAGTGTACACGACTCATTAGTCTCATTATGGTCTTAGTGCGTAACATGAGTGCGGGATGGCCTATCATATAGGTATCCTAAGAGATGGCTCACAAGCCTCATCGCACCCTCGTACGGACGGATTGCTAGACAAAGCATCCAAACCTGACTCAATGACTTGTACAAATAGAATATCGACACACCACCACATGTAGTACAGAACTGAGCTCATCAACGATATCCATCTTGTGTATAAACTGTGTATGTCTGGTATATTGATGCACTATCTTATATAGCATTGAGCTGTGCTCATCAATGACATACAACATGTGTATAAACGATCTCTAACTCAAGTGTAATAAGCACAACACTTGTCAAAATCCCCTTTGGGATACTTATGTGTGTACTACAACACTATTCATGTATATTCATGTCTATACATGTATTATCGCTTAACTCAATCCCCGCGATCGCATCTCAAAACTGTGCAACACAATGTTCAGGAAAAGTCTTAGTAGTCGACTACTAAGCATAGTAGTCGACTACACCGATTCCATCCAAACACTATGAGGCATGTATCAGGATTAGTAGTCGACTACTAAGCACATTAGTCGACTAATCTGTAATATTCTAGTTTCTTGAACTCCAAACTGAACATGAGTAGTCGACTACTAAACTTAGTAGTCGACTACTCTGTCAAAACATGTATTCCTTCATGCACGAACAGAGCTTATCATTCATCATATACTTATCATGAGATTTAGTACAAATAAAAACATGTAATATTCAACAGAATCATCCTGAACATGAAACAAATCTATTAACTTGTTCTAATTAGGGATTAACATCCTAATTAATCAATTTTCTCAATTAGCTCTTAATTAAACAATGTAATTATCAACACTTGATAAAAACTACTCATGAACAGATGTGAAACTTTATTTATACATGTTTACCTAACAAGAAAACTCAATTAAACAACTAATTAGGGTTTACTTATAAGTTAAACATAATTAATAAGTTAAAAATAAAATTAACATCAACTCTAATGATCATGATCATGTTTCTATCATCAACAACAAAGATTTAACTTCAGATCTAGCATAGGATTAAGATTTATCATTAAAAATCTGATTTTTATCACATTAGGGTACACTTAACCATGAAAACATCAATTAAACATCTTCCACACTTTAACTAATTATAGGGACAGGTTTGGATAAAGATGATCTTAGCTCAAATGCTGTGTTGAACTCCTGAACACGCGTACAAGATCCCTTCTTCGTTAGAAACCGCAGAGCCTCACCTTTCTCTCGACAAACGCCTCAAGATCTCTCCCAAAACTCACACTTTAGGGTTTGAGTTTAAGGAGGAATATGGTTGGTATTAATCTCTCATGAAAGAGGGTAAAAAGAGCTTTAAAACAAGTACACATACGCATATATACAACTGGGTTCAAAACAAAACGAATCCAACCTGAAACCCATAAGAAAACTGGAAACAGCCTAACTAGTCGACTAATGGCCCTAGTAATCGACTACTAAGCTTAGTAGTGGACTACTAAGAACACAGATTCAGCTTATGTATGTTTCGTGCATGATTCTCTTCTATACTTATATATACATTGATTTGATCTCAAATCAAATCCTAGCATACTCAAACATCAAAATATATTATTTATAACCATATAATATATTTATTATTATTTATCATAAAATATTCAAATTTTCTATGGTTTTACAATTGGCGCCATGAGCCAATTGCTATTTTAATCAATTAAGCGATATGCTCCTTTTTAGTAGACTGTCTCTACTGTGAATAGACCTTTCCATTTGGATTAGAATTTACGTTTAGTCTTATGCATCATGATCATGGGTCGACGAACGGCTAAGACTAGATCACCTTTTTTGAAGGATCATTTTTTCCTATTGAAGGCTCTCGAGATTCGTGGTTGGTAGTTCTCGATTCATTATTGAGCTTGAAGTCTCAGCTCATCTAGCGCCTCTAGTTGTTAGAGCAGCTTTTGATGATGTTCTTGAATCATCATTTTCTAAGTAAAAGTAATTCAGAATGATGGCATCTGGATTATGTGATATGTCTTGACTTCTCTGAGGGGAATGACTTCAGCGCATTTGGAGAAATAGTCTGCAATAGTGAAAATGAAGCAATGGCCTTTAGTAGATGGTGGACTAATTGGCGCGATGATGTCCATACGCCCATGTTTCGAATCGCCATGAGGCAATAGTCGAATGCATTTCTTCTAGAAGTTAGTGTATAAACTTATCATGGACTTGACATGCATAATATCATTTAGCATATGCTACCATATTTACTACTATTATTGACCAATAATATCCTAGACGATAAAGCTAATCTTGAAATTTGGGACCTGGTTGATGAGCTCCACACGTACCATCATGGTCTTCTTTTAGTGCTTATTGAGCTTCACTTGGTGATAAATATGGAAGCAATATTGTAACGCCCTGCCCCGGAATCCCGAAGTCGGTACGCTATTAGATCTGATAGACTCACCTCACAAACCACCACATGTCTTTTCAGCACGTTTTGTCCTCACTCACGTGCTCCCTGGAAAACTTCCCAGGGGGTCACCCATCCTAGAATTTCTCCAGGCCAAACACGCTTAACTTTGGAGTTTTTAAGAGTTAGGTTTCCGAAAAGAAGATGCATCTTGGTAGTATGAGTATTTCAATCAAATCTATCAATACTAATCACATCATCCTCTCAAGGGTTGGGGTATTACAAACTCTCCCACTTAAACTCACAACGTCCTCGTTGTGCCAAATCATATCATCCAAGACCGTACCATCCGTGTGAGATTCTAGAGGTGGCTCCTACGGCCTCAAGAGGTGGCTCCCGCCCTCTCGATGTAGCACTTTGCGCCGCATAGCACTTAGCTCTCACAATTCTGGTTGGCTTGGCTCTGATACTATTTGTTTTAAGTATATAAGATACACATGCTGATGCTATTATGATGTTTTATTTTCCAGTTATATTTTGATTGCTTAGTTCGGGATTTATATTTAGTTATCTACAATTTGAGACGTACGGTATATACATGAGGGTTTCTTTATTTACCGGTCTCGTATTGTGGGTTTCTAAATATTGATTTCTTTCAGATGGTTTATCTTTAGTTCAGTGTTAATACGTAGTTATCTACCATTTGAGGCATATGGTATATATATGAGGGTTTCCTTGTTTGGATTATTTCGCTCGACGTACTACGCCTCATGTTGTAGATTTCTAAGATTAATACCACTAGATTCGGGGAATATGATCTAGGTAGATTATGCTTAATAGACAGAGCATTCACTTCATCTAGTAGCCCTCACCCAGGGACGAATGGAAGTAATTTTGCTAGCGCTCTGACGCTCTTGTTGTTGTTCTTTGTTTCCCTTTTATTTTATTTTAACTTACAGGTGGCTCAGAACACCGGAGAGTCACAGGATGACAGAGTTCTTGCATAGTCTCTGTCATATGGTTTATTAGTAGGGACTCCACAGTAGTTTATATTCCTTTCAATCATTTGAGTTTGTACTCATATTGTAAAGGGAAATTGCCTTAGTACGATTTCTAGTTGAGTCATGTTATTTCAGATATATCATGTTATTTTAGACTCCATATGTATATCAGTTGTATTTCAGTTTAGTTTATTTTGAGACATGATTTCATTTATGAGATATATCATTCCGCATCATGTCTATACTATCTTTTTCCCTTATTTGTCTGTTTTGTACATTTACTTATATTTGTTTCCACTAGAGGATATTGCTGTGATTGGTGAAATGTGTTATTGCACAGTGGAGGTGCATGACAGGTTTGACATCTCTGTGTTCACCTTGGACTGCAGCCAAGTGTGAAAACAGGGGCGTCACAAATATGCCTTCGAATAATTGTTGATACAAAGTCTGCATAATAGAATCGTAGAAGAAACATGGATCCCTTCTTTGAATAGAAATCTCTTACTTTGGGCTATCGGGTAATACTCTATGCAAGACATAATCAATGATTAGGAAACACCAATCATTAGCTTTGAAATGAGTTGGCATGACATGTACTTCGTTAGCTTTCAGAATTTGCTCTTGGAGCATAGTTGATGGCTAGCTACTATGATGCACAAAATAGATTTGAGCGTCAAGGCAAGAGTGGCTATAAAGGATGCCAAAGCATCCACATGAGAGTTTTCAAGCCAAGCTACATAATTGATGTAGAATCCTTCAAATGAATGAGCAATCTTCATTGCTACCTCATGGTAGGGTATAAGGTCTTTGTTGCGGACCTCATATTCTCCTTTGATCTGATTAACAATCAATTTGGAATTGCCATATGCTTCAAGGTATTTGATGTCGATGTCTTGAGCAAGTTATAAGCTAATTACAAGGGCTTTATACTCAGCCACATTATTGAAGCATGTCTTGGTCAATGAATAAGCCTAAGGAAGGATGTGTCTATGAAGATCAAACGGCACTACTCCCACTCCTACGAGAACTACCCTTTTATAGTTGTGTTTTGACACACCGTCAAAGTAAAGTCATAATATCTGGTGGTCTGAGTAGCATTCAAGTCGAAGACTTCATCTGGGATATCTTCATAGAGCTTAGAAGATTTGGAGATGGGGTATTGTCACGGCCCGCTTCCTAAAATACTGAAGAATCGGAACGTCAAGCCCGTGACGTATTAGATTAAGGAGAATAAATAAAAATAAATATTTCTCCTCAACCTAATATGCTAAGCATCAAGAAAAAAATGCAAAGGCACATGTCCCTAATCACAGATAGTGAGAATATAATAAATAACTCAAAACAGAATATTCATATCATAAGTGAATATCATCCAAGACAAAATATTCGGGTCAACATACCCTTATACAAAACTAAACAATTGAATATTGGAGAAATATAATACATCGTTCAACAAAAAAAAAAAGGAAATACTACAAAAGCAACTAGGACCATCTACTAAGAAAAGATAACCGAGCTTCGGCCTATTGTTCAACTCTGTCTACAAAGCACTCATGCTGAGAATATCCTGGCTCTAGCACATCTCCAAGCTGAACCTGTCCTTCCTCTAAGTCTGATGTATACTAGAGAAAACAGGTGTATGTCAGCATTCATGGCATACAGCAAGACCCCACAAAAGAAAATAGAACGATCAAAAATCTAATGCGAAAAAGGATACAACGACAAAAATGAAAAAAGGAACGTGCAACTAGAAATACAACAAAATCAAAATGCAATCCATCATTAAAATGTGATACTCATAAGGCTAACAGCACACAGTAACCGGGTCGAATACTAGTCATCCTAAAAACTCACTAGTCTACATCTCACATAGAGTCAATATTCATATTACCGGATAACTGACTGTTCACAAATCCCCTACGTGCACCCAATACACCTCTACACTGGATCGGTCAGAAGGTTACACGCAATCCGATTTTAACCTGGTTCGAAGTCAAGCTAAACTCGGGTTAATGTTAAATTCACGGACCTAAGTGACTACACTAGCTTTACTTAGACCGAACAAATCAACCCCAAGCTAAATTGAATCCTAGGGCGAGCCTAGAAGATACATCAATAGCTATATCCGATCACATGAACAAGGACTTCCCTATCCCCACTCTTCTTGTTTTTCTAAGTCAACAACATGACCTACAATAGATCTTTGGTCCACCTCCTAATTCACGGACTCACACATTTCACTAAGTCTGGTTCATGACGCACAAAGCCACTAAGTCATGAACTACTATTGGTTCTCAAAATATAGTAAGAAATAGTAAATAAATCTAACTGATTCTATGCAACAACATCATGTCATATCGAATATATTAAAATAAAGATCGTAAAACATGAAATGTAATCATGAACAGTAAAAGCATGCATGCAGACCGGTTTCATTAATATCTTGTTATTCGAACTTCTAAACTACTCATAAAAATTATCAACAGCTAGATAATATCTAATATAACTACGGTCAAAAAGGAAATTGAAAACCGTGATTGCTTTACACATGAAATGTCATAGTTTTCAATCATCATGGTCATAAATTTATTAATTCCAAAAAATTCTTTTAAAATTTATTTCTCATTATATTAATCCAAAACTAACCCTTTCTCCAAAATCAACTTCTTTTCTTATAATAATAATTTAAAATAAATCTAAAAAATATTCTTTTTATTAAAAGCATCTTGTAATTAATATCGTTCATTAACAAACTCACGCAAGTAATAACATATCATAGTCTAATCCACGCAATCAATTACTAACAGATATAAATAATGGAATATCAAATCAAAGGAAGCGGGATCTTGCCTCAGGTATTATTGAACGAAGCGATATTGAAGTGAGGCGCATCGGTGCTGAAGGGGCGACGGATCTGAGGGTGGTGACGGCGACGTGGCGAGGGAAGCTCGGGGATGAGAAGAATAGAGGTCAGCAGGGGGTTGGCGGCAGCGTTGAAGCTCAGGGTGGTGACAACGGTGGCGATGATGGGCTGCAAGAGGACTGCTGCATTGAGGGGGTGGCGACGGCCCCGTGGGGGAGGTTGGTGACTAAGTGGGCAGCGAGAGGGAGAAGGCGGATCTGGAGCGGCGCGGTGGTCGACGAGGTGAGGCTGCAAGTTGGTGGAGTGGGCTCGGTCGGGGTGGCAATGGCAAAGGGTCGGAGAGGCACTTATGGCCGAGGGTAGAGCAGAGAGGGAGGTTGGCGGCAGATCTTTGGGGGTTGGGGTATCTAGGCGACTTGGCGTGACGGCGGAGGGGAGAGCGGATCTGAGGAGGGCTCATCGAAGCTGGTGTAGGGGAGGCGGTGGTCGAGACAACGATGGAGGCTCGCGGTGCTGAAGGGCGATAGAAGGGAAGAGACGCCATTAGGGATGACAGCTTGGAGATGGGCTCGGCTGTAGGCGGCAGTGAAGAGGGGGTGCAGGGGACGTTGGCAATGGCGAGGCGGTGAGGGCTGAGCGGTTCGACTGCGTCGGGTCAACGGATCTGTGCGGGGAGGCGGTGAGCTGATGTGGGTAAGAAGAGAGAGAGAGAGAGAGAGAGAGAGAGAGAGAGAGAGAGAGAGAGAGAGAGAGAGAGA